>JALBCR010000321.1:0-600000 GCA_030710515.1 Abscondita cerata
CCGTATTGCAAACTCTTCAGTAGCCATGATCTTACACTGCAAACAAAAATGAGACTTCTCAGATGTTACATCTTTTCTATCCTCTTGTACGGACAGAATCTTGGACACTCAATGATACCACATCCAAGAAAGTAGAAGCCTTCGAAATGCGACTCTATCGAAGGATGCTGAGGATATCATGGACCGAACATATCACTAATGAAGAAGTACTAAGAAGGATAAATAAACAAAAAGAAATTATGAACACCATCAAGATCCGAAAACTGCAGTATCTGGGCCACATCATGAGAAACGACTCAAGTACTCTTTACCTCCAGACAATCATCCAGGAAAAATCGATGGAAGAAGAGGTCCAGGAAGAAGAATACCTTGGCTGCATAACCTTAGGAAGTGGACCGAAAAACATCAGCCGAACTCTTCCGCATTGCCGTAAACAAAGTTAGGCTGCCATGCTGGTTGCCAACATCCGTAACGGATAGGAACCACAAGAAGAAGAATTGAAAATAAAAAATATTTGGTAGTCATGAAAAATGCTATATTTTTTTGAATTGCCAAGTTCACAGTTAAACCTAAATAAATTTTTGATAAAACTCAGTTGCTACATTGTGATCGTGTATTACATGAGAATAAATCATGTTTCATTGCTCGTGATCATCAACTAACACACTCGAATAAAAACTGTGATATTCTCATCGTGTCATACAATATACTATTTTTTATAGATTACTATAATTTTTAAAGAATAAATAAATAAATTTACTTTGTGTCATTAATTGGCTAATTAAAATTTGTTATCGTTTTTGGGATAGTGTTGTAACCTTTACTTTTCTGTGTTGTAACGGTGATGGTCAGTTTTAGGGCCCATCCATACATAATATATAAATAGTTTATATAAAAACAAAAACAATACTATATTTATTACTAATCCGCACTACAATACATTATCGCGGGAACATGGCGGTGAGCATTTTATGTCTTCTTTTACCAGTGTAGTAGGGGACCCAGTGGTGTAGGTATTTACTATATTCTCCCCCACTTATTGAAGATCTAACCTAGAATATAATCATTTAATTTTGCTGGTTGGTTAATTGTTCTTCCAGAACGGCGTAATTCAGGAATTGCTGGTGTCTCAGTATTCGCGATGATGGTATTGCGAACTGGAAGCTCTGGTACTGGGTATCTGGTGCTGGAGTATCTGGTATTGAGTTGTTTGAAATGCTCATCTTCGTCTGCAAGATATCGAAAAGGTTCTGGGATTTCTTCTGTAAAATTTAACAGATTTCAGTTTGCTTTTTGAAGTTGGTTAATATGTCGTTTTAACTTGTGACTGTCATCTAATTCCACTAGGTAGTGCAATTTTCCAAATTTCTTGGATTATTGTAACCTGGTTTCCATATCTGTTTATTATTTGAAAAAAACTTTGCTAGTACTCTCTCTCCCTCTTAAAGTGAACGTACTGAAGGAATTGTTGAAGTTGTGTTATTCTCGAAATAAGGTAAAATTAAGTCTAGTCGGATTCGAATTTTCTATGAAAATAATTTTCTGCTGGCGACTTCCCATCTATGAGTGGTGTTGCTCTGTAACGTAACATAAACGTCTTTTTAAGGTTTGGACATTTCGTTCCGCTAATCCATTGTTGCCGGATGACCTGAGCTATAAATTTTGCCTGATACCTTTTATCATGGCAGCAGTTGTTGAACTGTTGGATGGTAAATATTCTTGCATTATCGGAAACAATTTGTTTAGGATATCCATGCGTCGAAAATATTCCATTTAAGAGTTGAATTGAATTTGAACTATTGGGACTTTCGTTTAACACACGAACTTCTGCCCATTTCACTTTGCGTCCACACAACCACTTGAAAAATGTTTGTTGTCTATGGGCCTGTATAGTCGATGTGTAATCTTTCCCAATTTTCAGCAGGTATTTCCAGTGATGAAGTGGTACTTTAGATACCTACACTATGTTTAATTTTTATACACTCTGAACAGGATTTACATAATTCTCAATGTTTTGTCGATACCTTCCAAAACAATATCTTCGGCTAAGTTGTTTCATTTTTGTAACTCCTAGATGCGTAACGTGTAGTTCTTAAAGTATTAAATCTTTGCACTGATTTTTGAATTACAACACGTTGATCTCGAAACAGTATTCCTGATCGATAGTAAGTGGTGAATCTACTGAAGTTCAATGTAATTTTGAATAAGCTCTTGAAGTTCTCGATCTTTTGCAGTTTTTCTCTAATTCCTTCGAATTTATGGCGTCAGTCGAAATTTCAAAATTGCCATTTTATACACTTCGTGCATTTCTTCAGTTTGCCAAGCGTCAAATGGCATCGAATTATTTGATTTAATTGGTGCTCTCGAAAGGCATTCTGCATTTTTATTTTCAGCGCCCGTTTAAATTGAATATTGAAGTCGAAACCGATAGAAATTGAGCATATCTAATTAAACTCGCTGACGTGGTTTTGAAGTTTTCGCTTTTGAATGGAAAAATCCGTGCTAACGGTTGGTTATCGGTAATCATATTAAATTTTCTTCCAATTAAATATGCCACCAAAACACAATGGCAAGAGCTTCTCGGATCTAGTTGCGAGTAATTTTCTCTGCTTGTGTCAGTGCACGCCATACAAACGCAATTTGTTTTTCTAAATCATCATTTTCTACATGTGATAATACTGCAGCGATACCAAGGGGGCTAGCATCTGTTGAAAGAATTACTGGATCGAATGGAACGATAACGGTCACTAATTATTTCAGCTTTTAATTTTAGGAACGCCGACTCGCACGTTGACGACCAAAAAAAATTATCGCTCTTTATTAGAAGTTTTCGAAGAGGTGTTGTTACAGTAGATAAGTCTGGGAGCAGTCTGGAGTAGTAAGTAATCATACCCAAAAAATGTTCAAACCTCGGCTACACTTTTAGGTCTTGGCATGTTCTTAATTGCATCAGTTTTCTTTGGATCTTTCGAAATTTGATTGAATCGAACCACGTACCCCAGGTATTCAACTTCGTTCTTGAAAAAAGAGCATTTATTTTCATTGAGATGCAAATCATTTTCTTGGCAGTTTTGAAGACATTGAAACACATTTTCGGAACATTCTTCATATGTTGACCCATGTAATTCTTGAATATCGTCGAAGTATGCTATTGTTTTTGGAAAGGCCGTGCAATATTGGTCTATGACTCTGTTGAATCTCTGCCGGAGCAGTTTTTATGCCAAAACTCAATCGATTTATCCTATATGTTCCTCGTTGTGTCGAAATTGTTTGAATTGAACTACTAGCATCATCTAACTTAAGTGTAAGTAACCTGAACAAATCTAATTTACAGAAAATCTTGAATTTCGTAGACTATTCAAAACGGCGTTAATTTGCTTAATTGGATAGTTTACATTGACTAACAGTCATTTACTGCAACTTTGTAGTCAACGCACAGTCGTACTTTCCCATCGGGTTTGGGTACTACAACCAAAGGTGAACCCCAATCTCTTGTAGGACATTTTGAAATTATACCCTGTTCTTCGAGTAAATCTCTAACTCGTAGTTTCAACTTTTCTTCGGAGCGCTATGGTAAGTTTCTTTCAGAAATGTATGTACACTGGTTTCGAATTTTCTCGAAGTTGTAACGAAATTGTCACCATTGGAACCAATCCAATTCTTTGTTGAAAAAATGTTTGGAAACTGGCTCTGAATACCTTTGAATATCTGCAATTTTATTTATAGGAAAAGGATGTCTTCCTCAGATCGTCTGGCATCTAGTTTCTCAATTTGATTTGGCAAATGACGAATCCACACTCGGCCCAAAAGTGGGGTGTGTAAATCGTTTGGAATACTGTACACTCATGAAATTTAAAACTTGGACACCACAATTTCTGTAAACAAAAGTTTGCACATTGTGAAGCGGGCTTAAGGGTATCATTTACAATTCTAACAGCAGGTAGTCTCAGCAGGGGTTATCTTATAGAAGGACTGTAGAATGAATCATTACACTAAGCACGTTTTAGAAAATAGGTAATTTACGTTGCTTACTTAATTTTTTCTTTAAAGAATATATTTGAAGGTATCGCTAATTAAACACCATAGCTCGATTAATTATCGAATCAAAATTTTGTTTAGGAAATGTTTACAAAATAAAATTAGAAATAATTTTGATTTAAAAAACGTCTACAAGCAATAACTTTTAAATTAAATCAAAAACTAAACATGGTTATTTGGGTTGACTGATTATTACTTATTTTTAAATAAATCTAACCTACTAATTATTGTAAGTTATTAAAAAAAATCATTAAATCTCTATTCATAATATTTAGTCCTTACAAAATGTATATTTTATGACGTTTCATTTTTTTCTGTAGTTAATATAAAAGTGAAAATAAAAACTAAGGCAATTCTTATTGTCAACGTATATATTTAGTTTTTGACAAGAATTTATTACATAATTATAATTAAGATACCAAGTTATAGTTTAAAATTAAATGAAAACTTTTTTTTTAAATAAAGGTATTACTATATAAATAAATATAAGAAATCAATAATGGGTGTGACCTCCATTATTATTGATACATTCTTGGAGGCGTCTGCTCATTGACGCTATCAAGGTATCAATATAATTAATATTAATCGTTTCCCATGCGGTATCAATGGCTGCAATTAGTGCATTACGGTTTACTGGTATAAAATTGGCCTTGTTGTCTTCGGAAACAGCAAGTATTCGAGCCCAAACATTTTCGATAATGTTAAAATCTGGGCTTTTGCTGGCCAGGGTAACAGCTCCAAGTTATTTGCTTGTATCCAGTTGCGCACAACCTGCGAAGTATAGGGTCATCATATCCCGATAGTTAATTATCGAATGTTCCAAGAAAATATGTAAATAGTAAATGGAATCTACTAACGTAACGTTAAGTCGTTAATTATAGTTACATAACTCTCCTTTCATAAGATATAGTTCATATTAATATGCTTATTGTAAAGCTTCGTACACACCTGAACAACAAACCGAGGAACAAACAGAACAACGAACCGAACGGCAATCGGAACATTAATTTGACGGTGCTACGTACGAATTTTAGAACAGATTCGCAAGTCCTGATTGTTCCACGAACGGTTTGCGGCGTTCCCGCAACTTGTCGGTTTTTTCTCCGACATCAAAGAAAATGCGCGCGAATGCGTTTGCAGGTTTGGACGAATCTAAACAAAACGGCGAACAAACTTATGCGGGAGAATTAAATTATTTATTTTTGTCCTCCCTTTTGTGGGTTTGTTGTGTTTTAGGTAATATTATGGAGTTGACAGAAGAAAAATGTTTTAAATTAATCAGTGTTTAAGAATGCAAGAAAAAATGATGTCCCTATTAGCATCATTTGGGCGGGAAATTTCCAAAATAAAAAAAAGCGAAGTAAATTATAATTTTTACTCTTCTTTGTGCGTAAAAATTTGGTTGGCACTATCTTCTTGTTTTCCGCAATTTTCTCTTCTCAATAATAAATATATATGAACTGAAAACTACTGAAAATAATTATGGAACAGCACAAACGTTCCGTTTGTTGTTCGGATTGTGAAATCATAAAAGATCGTTTGTCGTTCTGTTTGACTTTCGGTTCGTTGTTATGTTTGTTGCTCGGTTTGTTGTTCAGGTGTGTACGAAGCTTTACAACTTAAGCAACAATTTTTGGCGAATAAAGATTAGTTTGTGATGTAATATTAGAAACACAAATTTATATCATATCAAATTTATGACAACTTAAAACCAAGAACGTGTATGTTATTGCTAAGAAATTATTAAGGAAAAAGCGCAATTGCAGTGTAAATATTTATAATTAGATATTTTCGAAAGTTTATAAGTCCTCTATTGTAATCTTAATACTTAAAAGAAAATCCTGTCCATTAGCATTATAAGGAAATGGCTTTTACTTTATGAATAAGTTTCAATAACAATAGAATATCCTTGCTTGTTTAATTTACTTCCTTTGAGTCATATTGCTCTAAGGGTTGTTACATTGGTCATTAGAAGTATGTAATAAATAAACAATTACCTACTGTTTGAGAAGGGTAGTGTGAACCAATAAATAAAGTAAGAAATGTAAATTCCATTTTAGTTTAAAATTTCAAGTGTTGTGAAAATGCCACCTCATCTCGGTGCTGATTTGAAAGCGCGGATTGTTTCGGAATTAGCGGCGGGCCGTAGCGTGCGTGAAATTTCACGTATGTTAGATATACCAAAAGCACCGTAGGGCATTACCGAGTAAAATGGAATCTTGAACACACTTTGGAAAGAGCCATCGGAAGTGGTAGACCTAAAGTATCTACACGTGCTCAAGATCTCGAGTTGTTTCATTACGTAACAGAACAACCATTTGCTACATACTCCAGGGCTATAGCAGATACACATTTTCCCGGATGCCGTATAACTGCACAAAAAGATTAAAGGAGATGGGAATAAAGAAGTATAATGCTGCTGCGAAAGAAGTTCTCAGTGACGAAAATATGAGACGTCGTCTGGAATTTGCAAGGCGATATGTGAACGAACCTTTGGAATTTTGGAATCGAGTGATTTTTAGCGACGAAAAACGTTCAATAGCCGCAACGATGGACCACTAAAAGTTTTTAGAATGGAAGGAACTCGTTACGAAAATAATCACATATGTCCTAAAAAACGAAGTGGTTATTTTTCTGTGAATGTGTGGGGTTGGGTTAGCGCGGGGTCCAGGAGTTTGTTGGGCTATCGATGGACGTCTTGATTCTGCTGCGTATTTAGATATTTTGAAACTATTATGAAACCTTCAGTCGAAGTGTTTTATCCAGACGAAGATTATATTTTCCAACAAGTAAGTATTCTTATTTCACTATACTTTCTCCAAAAATAGTTCGGGATCTGTTGAATTAACATTTTCATAATGTATTTTGTTGTTAAAGGACAACGCCCCTATTCATACTTCGCGGGTTGTGCGCAATTGGATACGAGAAAATAACTTGGAGCTGTTACCCTGGCCAGCAAAAGCCCAGATTTTAACATTATCGAAAATGTTTGGGCTCGAATACTTGCTGTTATCCGAAGACAACAAGGGCCAAATTTTATACCAGTAAACCGTAATGCACTAATTGCAGCCATTGATACCGCATGGGAAACGATTAATATTAATTATATTGATACCTTGATAGCGTCAATGAGCAGACGCCTCCAAGAATGTATCAATAATAATGGAGGTCACACCCATTATTGATTTCTTATATTTATTTATATAGTAATACCTTTATTTAAAAAAAAAGTTTTCATTTAATTTTAAACTATAACTTGGTATCTTAATTATAATTATGTAATAAATTCTTGTCAAAAACTAAATATATACGTTGACAATAAGAATTGCCTTAGTTTTTATTTTCACTTTTTATATTAACTACAGAAAAAAATGAAACGTCATAAAATATACATTTTGTAAGGACTAAATATTATGAATAGAGAGTTTAATGATTTTTTTAATAACTTACAATAATTAGTAGGTTAGATTTATTTAAAAATAAGTAATAATCAGTCAACCCAAATAACCATGTTTAGTTTTTGATTTAATTTAAAAGTTATTGCTTGTAGACGTTTTTAAATCAAAATTATTTCTAATTTTATTTTGTAAACATTTCCTAAACAAAATTTTGATTCGATAATTAATCGAGCTATGGTGTTTAATTAGCGATACCTTCAAATATATTCTTTAAAGAAAAAATTAAGTAAGCAACGTAAATTACCTATTTTCTAAAACGTGCTTAGTGTAATGATTCATTCTACAGTCCTTCTATAAGATAACCCCTGCTGAGACTACCTGCTGTTAGAATTGTAAATGATACCCTTAAGCCCGCTTCACAATGTGCAAACTTTTGTTTACAGAAATTGTGGTGTCCAAGTTTTAAATTTCATGAATGTACATATCTTCGGTTGATTCGAAATTGCGATATCGAACGTTTACGGTAATTTTCCCAAGGACGGAAAATTTGATGCGTGTAGGCGCGAAATAGAACATTTGAACTGTCGAGTTTTATACGTAGTTTGTCGAATAAATATCTTTGGAATTATGTAAACCCTGCACCTGAATCTACTTCGAAACTTTCGTGTCCTTCTATAGACAAAATATTTTCGTGCATCTTGATTTTGTTCACTTTTATTTTTGAAAACGTCATTAATTTGCATGAGTCACAGCTGTCTGTTATTTGGTTAACACTGTAATTACTATAATGAACATAGTCCGTAATTTCCCGATTTGAACTATTTTTATTTCGAAGAAGTGTCATTACGCATACTTTTGTAACATGTCCGGATTTATTACAATGTCTGCATTTTAAAGTGTTACGATTTGAACGGCATTCATTTGCGCGATGGTTATCACGACCGCACCTGAAGCATAGATTTTCTATACCGAGCTCACGATAATCGATTTTACGTCGACTACTTGAAACACCACAACTTTCTCTTTGATTTCGATTTGAACTAGAATTGCGATTTTGAAAACAATTTGATTTACTTCGTGAACTATATTCATTTTAATTTGAATTACGTCTGGATTGTCTTTGATTTGTAACATTGGACGTACCAATTTGCGTTGAATGATAGAATCTGTGTGTGCATCCACTTTGGTAATTGTCTTGCTATCGACACGTGTTGCTTCCAGTGCAATAGCTTTTTGCACATTTTCATTGAAATCTGTGATTTCTGATTGAAGTAGTTGCTCTGTTATCCAACTGTCTTTAAGACCACGTATGAATTGAGCACGCAGAAAAATATCGGCAATAAAAACATTTGCGTTGCATTTACACGTATATTGAAATTTGCACGCACTTAAATTTCTTTGAAGAGCGGTTACATATTCTGCAATCGTTTGCTTTGTGGATTGAATTTCGGATAAAAATAGATGTTGCGCAACAAGCATATTACGTTCCGGTGACAGGTGTTTTCTTAATACTTGATTAATTGATCCTATGCTACATCAGCAGTTTTAGTGGCGGCTAGCGTATTGTAATTCGAACTTCCAATTGATGCAACAAGCATTTGCGCTGCTTTCTTCTTATCCGTGTACAATTCTTTCATTTTAAATAATTTTCGAATGTTTCTACGTACATACGAAAATCTTCTTCCTTTGAATTGAATACTTGAATGGTGGAATACATGCTACATTAATAACAGGATTTGAAACAGTCGCTTGCGGCTGTTGCATAATTTTTATTGTTTGTATGAATTGAGTAAATTGTGTAGGATCCATGAATAATTGAAAATTGAATGTTGAAGAGAAAAAAATAGAATAATGTGGTTTCTAACCTTCTTGTTTTACCACGTTTTACACGCCAATTTTGTTGTAACCTTTACTTTTCTGTGTTGTAACGGTGATGGCCGGTTTTAGGGCCCATCCATACATAATATATAAATAGTTTATATAGAAACAAAAACCCACTATACTATATTTATTACTAATCCGAACTACAATATCATGGTGGAACATGGCGGTGAGCATTTCATGTCATCTTTTTACCAGTGGGGTAGGGGACACAGTGGTGTAGGTATTTACTATAGTTAGTAAGTATTTATTATTATAACTAAATTAACACAAATAGTTTTAATTAATTTCAGAGCTCATTCCTAGTTTAGTTACACTACTTTACAATTATTTGTTTCTAAATAATTATTTCTATTGATTTTCATTTGTCGGAAACTAGTTTATTTCATTAAATTCCAACTCAATTTCAATATCATTAGTTTCGTCGTCGTGATTTTTATTGCACAGAGCATTTATATAACTCGCTCACTAATTAATATAACTCTATGCTTTTCATAAGGAAATCATTTGCCAAATGAGATGGAAATATTTTTCTGCGCCATCCCATGTAGTTTGAAACTTTAAATAGTCAATTTTAGGTAACGTTGCGCAATTTTTGCAACCAAAAAGTAAATTTTTTTAATTATTTGATGTACCAGTAAGAAAATTGTAAGTATTACTCTCTAAAATTACCATAAAGTTTTTTAACTATAGTACTATAGCAATACTGACGTATTTTGACAAATATTTATGTTTATGTAATAATAATTTTATTGCAATACATTTACTTTATATATTCTTGTTTCAATATCTCATCAAAAGAAACATTTAAACGTGTATTACGAAAAAAATTGTTAAAAATTACTTATTTTACAGGTGCTCTTATTCATCAGTATCAGGACTACATTTGTCAATAAAATTATAGGCGTTATTATTTTGAGTTAATTTGAGGGTTTTGTCGTACTACAAGTCCATTATAAAAGAATATATTTAACCATGTGCCATAGACAGATAGAATACGTACTAGTTTTTTTACTTATTCATTACGAAAAACGCAGTTAGTTCTCAAATTAGATAATATTTGGAATATTCTAGACCGGAAACTAGCTATTACTAAATGCATTGTGTTGGTGTCGCACCTGTTTTAGGCCTCTTCTGATAACACATCGTATGATTCCAACAAATCAGATATAATGAAAGTATTCTGTCTAATCGAAAATTTAGAGTTTTTGTTGGAGATAAAAGCAGTAAATTTAGATTTTTAAATAATGGTCTTCCACGGGGATCGGTTCTTGCACCTATTCTTTTTAATGTATATATTTCTGATCTTCCTTTTTTACAATGTCGAAAATTTCTCTACGTCAATGATATGGCAATTTCATTTCAACATTCGAATTTTTTCGAAATTGAAAATAAATTATCTGATGATTTGCGTATTATGGAAAGATTATGTCCCAATCTTAAAAAGACAGAGGTTTTTGTTTTCATTTAAGTAATAGAGAAAAAGTAGAAAAACTTAAAGTTATCTTTAATAATACAAAAGTTAAACCATAATTTTAACCCAGTTTATCTGGGAGTAACTTTAGATACGTTTTTAATTTACAAAAGATCATTTAGAAAAGTCAAACAAAATGAATGTTTTGGGAAAATAAAGTCTATTACTATTACTATTATTATTATTATTATTATTATTATTATTATTATTAGAAATAATGTCATTCAAAAATTAGCTGGAACAACTTGGGGAGCAGATGCAAAAACACTTTGTACAGCTGCATTGGCAATTATTTATTCTACAACAGAATATTGTGCTCCTGTCTGGTTGAATAGTTATCATACAAAAAAATAGATGCCCAGTTGAATTGCATTATGCGTATAATTTGTGGAACCATTAAATCTACTCTTCTCGATTGGCTTTCTGTTCTTTGTAATATTACTCCATCAAACATTCGACGAAAAGCTGCGTTAAAACGAGAATGGAATAAATGCCAACTTAAAAACTTACCAATTTGGAATGACATTGACAACCCTCCTGCTAAAAGTCTCAAATCTCGAAGTTCTATATGGTTGCAAGACTACTTAAGTACGGTTTTTTTTCTGAAGTTGAAGAGTGGAAAAAATTGTGGTCTAGAGTTGATATTTTCAATAAACATCTCAAATCCCGGGTTTTGATCAAAAAAGAAAAATTTGGTTAAAAGTAAATCGCATAAGAACAGGTCATTCAAAATGCAACTCTATGTTCTTTAAATAGGGTGCGATATATAATCCAAATTGTGACTGTGGAAACGAATCGGAGACCGTTACACATATTGTAAAGGATTGTCAATTAACGAAGTTTAAAAGAGGGTTTCAAAGATTCATAATTTAACGCATGAAGCTATATTATGGCTACGAATCTGAAGAACATTCTGAAGTTTAGCAATATTTTGTATTCTTGTCCTGATTATCTGTTTTCCATTATTTTGTTTTGCTATTTCTTTAACCTACTATTTTTTCGTCATTGTCGTGACTGACGCTTTTACCGGTCTATTATATGTCGTCATGCAATGGCTGTGCTGTTATATTTTATGTTCTTATTTACCTTCTATAATGTTTACACTTACATATGAATACTAAGGTCGGTAAGGGTTGGCATGTTTAGGTTTTAGTGGTTTTCCTAAACTTTGAAGCAAATGCTTTGCCAAAACAAACGAATCCACTATTGCACACGGTTTCGTCACCACACTATACAGGTTTATACTGATCGTCTGGGGCACCATACATAACACTTACATCACAATACAATATGTAAAATGTACCATACAAATAAATAAATAAATAATTAAATGTGGTGCTATTTATTCCTATTTAAATTTTGTTATGTTAGTTGATAGACAATTTCTAAGCTTAGATAGGTTAGGTTCAATTATCAAATTTAACCACTGAAACAAAAATTGACGTCCATCAATATTGTCAATAAACTAGGAAAACTCAATTTCGTAAATAATTCGACAACGACAGTTTTTAATTCATGTAGTCGGTTAATTTATTTAAGTAAAAGTTCTACAATTTATTTAATTTAATTAGTATATAAGAGTGTAAAGTGTATTCATTGATGTATTTATTTATTCAACAAGTTCATCTCGCTGTAGTTTATTTGAACATGAAAAATGAAATCTTATGCCCATCATGGTTTTATTTCTAAATTCCAATATTGCCATATGTAACTAATTTTTAATAAAATAAAATAGTGATTGATCTATTAATGTATTAGTAATTTTTAATAATAAATTATAACTTCAATCAAACCACTACTAATTATGTATTATTTACTATATTATGTATGTAATAGTATTATGTAATACTGTTAATTGAAAAACTTAACTATAGTTTTGACATGTTAATATTTGCAAGTCATCATCAGAAGTAACTATTTTTTATACATAATAAAAAATTATGACATTAATCAACAATTTATTGTCAACATAAACAAAAAAATAGTTGGTAGGTGTTTAATTTTGGTAAAATTAATATTTAAGAAAGAATTTATGAAAATTTGTTTGATCATTCAATTAATAATTTCTATCTGAAGATTTGATATAAATAATTTCAAGTGTATCTAAAATGTTTTTACTAAATTTATTTATTAATAATGGGTTTATTAAACAACTACTGGAAAAAAGTGCCCATTAGGTAATATATGTTCAGCAACAGTTGATTCAATTGAATTATAAATAACAAAGTATTTCTTAGGATTATTGATGTAACGTAAAAGTTCTTTTAAACGTATATCAAATTTTCTAATGGTTTTACCAACATAAAATTTACTACAAGAACATTCTAACTTATATACCTATACCATTATTCTCTAAATAATTTTGATATTAAGTAATTTATTTGAAAATTTGTGATAAATTATTAGATGATTTAAATATGATTTATGAGATTACTTACATTTTTACATAACTTATTAAATTCGTGGATAAATGGAATCGAAATGTACTTGAAATCAGTTTTATTCTTAATTGGAGTAAGTAAACAATATTAATTTATGTTTATATAGAAATTTATTGTATAAATTGTTAATAATTTGTAAAGAAAATAGATTAATTTTAGCAATTTTTAAGATAATACATTTTTTTATTAAAATTAGCTAGAGATAAATGAGTATTAAATAGACGATTATTATTAATTTTTATTATTAAGATTTTAATTTTTAATATACAGTGTGTCTGGTAATGAATGGGGAATACTGGAGGGCTAGATTCTTTGGGCAAAAATACGACGATTTTACGTGATTTACCTTAGTACAATTTTGCTCCGTTAAAAGTTATAATATTTTGAAAATCGTTTTTGTTTCATTTTTAGCATAGATATCTATGTCAAACTCGAAACCTAGCAGTTTTCGACGTTTCCGGGATAAATGAGTTTGACAATTTTCCCTGTCGGTTTACGTATAAATTTCAGTTGTCAAAATCAATTATGACTTTGAAAAAGCAGCATATGTCATTTGGCGGATTAAGTTGAGCGTTTCATGATTTTTTTAAGTAACTGACCTGTTTTTGACGTTTTCGTTATTTTACCGAGGCATAATTTATTTACCAATAATGAAATGACCGAGATGACGGCAATGTATGCCCAACAAAATATTAAGACAAACGGCGAGCAGATTGAGGGAAAACGGTGCAAAACGATTCAACAACGAGCATTTAATTATCTCGAAGTGTTGTGTCAAGTATACTACACAAGCAACAACTACATCCTTATCACTTCACAAGTGTTCAAAATTAGTTAGAGGGTGATTTCTCAGCCAGAGTGCAGTTTTGTGAGTATGTATTGAGACAACACACCTGCGATCCATGTATGGCCGGATGCAAATCTCAACGCCACTTTTGAACGTCATTTCCAGCACTAGATCAGTATGTCTGGTGTAGAATAATCGACGACTATCCTGTTGGCTCATATAAACTACCAGCAAGACTAAATGGCATGGATTATTTGCACTTCTTACAAAATGATTTAAACAATTTGTTGGAAGATATCCCCTTAAATATTTGCAGATGCATGTGGTTTATTTAACTTGTTTATTTTTTCATTTGCATAGTTACATAACTTAATAATTACCAAAAAATACTTTTCATGGCAGATAGATAGTATTAGATATCTAACAATAGTTTTCTATTATGATTAACTTTTTTTAATAACAACTGTCAATATTCTTAAAAATAAAGGTACTTTACTCTTGAGTAAAATTCATATTTTTGACAAACCTTATATACATATACGGTCAAAATATTTGATATCTGATAATTATATTTTAAGTTAATAAAACTTTTTATAAAATGACTCTTTTTCATAAAACTAAGAATAAAAAGTTTCCCATATGGTTCCTACTTAATTGGACATAATGTATATAATTTCCTTGAAATCTCTGTCTGTCTGTTTATGATCTCCTGCAAGGTGTTTAAAAAAACTGGATACACCATTCGATAAAGCATTTTAAGCAGGTCTGGATGCTAAGATTTTTGAAACTCTAACTTAACTCCCAGGGGGGTTAGCCATACCCACACTCCCAAACTTTAAAATTAATTTTTGTTTTTATTATCAAAAATGTTTGTCTTGACAAGACAAACATTTGTTGTATACCTTAAGGTCAAAAGTTATAAGTCAAAATTCATGCGTCCGTAGGACGTGCTTAAAGACTAGTATACTTATTCATAATTGACAACGTTGAAAACAACTAGGTTTCAAATTTGGTTTAGATATCATTGAAATTGAAATAAAAAGACCTTTTTTAAGGTTTTATAATTTCTTAACGTGGCAAAATTGTACTAAGGTAATTTACGGTATATCGTCATATTTTTTCCCAAAAATCTACTGTTGCAGTATGGCCCATTCATTTCTAGAAATCCTGTGAGTGACAATAGACATTCGTTTTGCCACATTTCGACAACTCTCTTGGTTAATTAGAAATAAGTATTGACTATAAAAGTCAAGGAACAACACGATAGTGAAATAATACAACTATTTGTATTTTCAGTTCACATGAACATGAAAAACATATTAAATTTAATCCATATCGCAATTGTTGCATATTTGCTACATAACTTTATTAGAGATTACTTGAGATACTCTTCTAAACCCCTTCAATATTACCTATGAGTTTGACTTTAAATTAATTAATTATGTATATTTTTGTAGTTACTATGGAAAACAGGGAGTAGTTAGTTACAGAAGCGTGCTGACTATTTTGGAAACGTTTTCATTAAGGGAAATAAAAGAACGCAAATTATATATACGGAACAACAAAATTCTTAAATAATTGGAAGAAAAATATTTTTAACAAAGCATTATTAAAAAAAATGTCAAAATCAAAGACTTCCTATTGAACTATACAAATTTTACGAATTACAAAGACTGACAGGTTATTTGAAATTTAATTTTGTAGAACAAACTTGCCATTGGTCGATTTTATTAGCTTGTTAAGATTTACGTATCTAGCAGAGTTATATTTCGTTTTATGTCGCACAAATCAAAACTTGTTTACTATATACGTCGTTATTTAAATTTAATTAAAATGATGAGATATGTTTCAATTAAATATGTGATCAAAATTGAAATAATCCTCAACGTGTTTTTAAATGCTTTGTCCTATACATACTCTGTTTGGAAATATCTCTTATAAGTAATATTTTTTATCGGATTCAGGCTGTAAGGAGGCTCTTAACATTCACAAAAGTTGGTTTGTAATGTACCTTATACATAAATGTATCGGGAATGTAAAAATCTAAAAATGACATATAGATAATGTAAAAATGACAAGTCATTTAGGTAAACATGACACATGGGTAATATTATAGAATTACATTATATTTATAATTTTTACAATACCAGAAAAAAACAACTTGCAAGACAACTTTGATTTTTACCGAAAAAGCCGCGAATGAATTTTTTGATTTATTAATTTTCAGATTAAAGTCATAATAATCAAAATGCGGAGGAGGTGATTGCCTGAAACCTCGATGTTATGACGCATTACATGCTTAGATGTCTTAAAATCCTCGCTCTTCGATCTCTGATTTCAACCTGACATCTGCGGCTGTCATAACATTTCGCAGTATGTTAATATAGATATTAACGTTTGTGTTGAAACATGATCATAAAAATTTAATAGTACAATAATGCAAATATTTCTGAGAAACAAGGGCACTCGTCACGTGTAAACCAACAAAAATGTTGCTAGTAAGAGTAGTAGAAAATAAAATTTACACTAAAATTTGTTGCAAATTATTATTACTTGACTAATATAATTGAATTAAGAACAAATTTTATTTAAATAAAATAAAATTTAATGTAATCTTGCTACCAACTTTTGGCAAATACAATCTTTTAAATATAATGTTTCACTACTTGAATTATTTGTTTTACCAAAAAAATGGTTTAAGAAAAATTATATACCAAACATACTATTATTCTAAAAAATAGTTTCGCTGCGTTTTACATATATTTAAAAACCCCACATTTTGTTGCCGTAATTTGTATATTTTAAAATTAAAAAATCTCTTTTGATAAACTCCTATTAGTATTGATGTCTCAAAAACTATAGCACAATTGCTAGAAAATTTAACTTTATTAAATTATAATTTTTTTAAAATAATCCCGGTTATCGTAATCGGCTATTTATTTAACAAAATCTTTAATAATTCTAATTATACTATGAAATCAATTTTTATTTGAAAAATGTATTTACTTTTTGCTGTATATAAAGTACGTTTTCTTTAAGTCTTGACTGTTTCAGTTCTTAATAGTGCAGTAAATAGAGATATATTTTTGACAAAAATAATAGTAGGATACCCTTAAGCCATGTAATTGTAAATAGTATAAAGTACCTTGTATTCATGTTTTATACCGAAAATGAATTGTCATTATATAGCTAATTAACATTTATATGCAAAGAAACGTGTTTTTCTTTAACTTTTTTTCCTGAGTGAAAAGTAATAAACCAATGTTAATGGTGTAAAAGGAAAGTTATATAAGATAAAAATACGAATAAAATGAGCACCAATTGGACTCAGGTAATAACTTTCCAAGAAAAATCGGAAAAGTGAAATATTTGAGTTTTTCTTTTAAAATTTGTAAATCCGTCATTTTTGAGATGTAGGACAAATCTTTCAAAAAGTAGCAGGTAATGGTACGTACTAAAATTACATATTTTTTTACAATAACAACACAATTTCAATAAGATTTTATTATCCCTTCCCCATATTTATGTTTTAAATTTAATTTAATTTTAATTACTTTAATTCTCTTAAAAAATATAATATTTCCAAAGCGGCGTATTCAACAAATGTTTATTAAAAAATAATATTCCAAAACCAATAATTTTGGCCAGAAATATCTTTAACAAAGTGTTCTAAGAATCCTACAAAAAATAAAAACATACAATAAAAAATGTCGCGTCATTTAAAATAAACAATTTAAAATTTATTTTATATAACGAGAAATGACAAAATTAAACAATTTTAAATATAAGAATATTTCCTTGCAATAAAAGCTGTAAGAACTAAATACAACAAAGTAACCATTTGTAATTATGTCGATGTCAATTTAAGAATTAATTAATAACCTTATCATTAATTGACCAAACTATGATATGATACTGATTTAAAAAATTGTAAATTTTACAATTTTAATTGTTTAAATTAAAACTTCTTTAAATAAAAAAATATGAAAAAAGTTTTGAACAAAATTGTAGTTTAAGATCTTACATATAACTTCAGTTTGAAAACATTTTAATATCTTAATTTGTAACAAAATGCAGCCGTTTTTTAAAAAGTATCTTTTTTTACTACTAGGCATCATTCACTCTCTGATTAATAATATCAGATAAAATATAAAATTGAAAATTACTAAATCAATTTCTCTGTTATAGAAATCCTCAATTTGTAGTGAATAACATTTTTACATAAAGATTTGAAGTATTTTTCATAGCTAAAATTAACTTTGAAATTAGGCTTTGTACGTTTATGATATTTCTACAAATTTTTATTTTATTATTAAACTAAGAAATGCCAACAGTTAAGTGTTGGCATTTTAGTTTATACTATTTGTACTTGTTCTTTATACACGATATGTCGTAAGACACGCATTTCACTTTAATAATTAAGAAAATGACTATTTCTTTTTGCAAATTTTTTTTCTAATATGTACCTTCTTTTTTATCTTATTAAACCAAACCAGTTTTATTTACAATGAAGAAAAAATCTCAACCTTTCAATATTGAATTATTTTAAAATTTTGTTGAAACGTATTAAATTTTTAAGTTTAAAATACGTATAATTTTAATAACATTTGATACATCTCTATAAAAATTTAACAGAACATACAACAAAGTTTATATGAATCAATGATTATTTAGTTTTCCAAATCTTCATTATTAAATTTAAATGGTGCTGTATTTTTATGCACAAGTGCAAAAACGGGTCTTATTTAATAAAATGCAAATAGTTTTTTCAGGATTAATATGAACTATAGCAAATTTACAAACACATAAATGAACACTTCCAGTAGCGATTACATATAGTGAGAACGTAACAAATGTTACCTGTATTGAGCAGGAATGCTGCGAGAATGCCGAGAGCAGACGCTGATTAGAAAATTAAGCATTTTTGTATGACGTTTTTATGATCATAAAAATGTTAATCATCTAAATAAATGAAACACATACCCAAGTTTTATTTTGCATTTTTTCAAAACACAAATCATATTACATATAATATAAATTTAAAAAAATTGTGGTAAGCAAACAAATGTTGATCGTATTTTTTAAAAGTTTTTATAATCAAACCACACAACTTATTTAAAAATTTATAAATTATTTAACATTTAAATAACATTTTTTTCTTGAAATATAAAGGTAGAATGACCTAGAAAACATCGTTATTGCATACTTACATTTTCTGTTAAATTGTTTACGTAAATTAATATAATTTGTATAAACAAATTATTTTAAACAATAACATTGTCACTAATAATTTAAAAGCATTAATGTAGTTTTTAAAAAATGATTTAATCAATAAAAAAAATCTCATTTGTCTACATGTAGTGACATTTTTGGGATGTAACTGCCCACTCAAGTTTTGCTTAAGATTGAGTGTATCTCTGTACCAAAACAATTTTTTTAATTTTTCAAACAAACATTGTATCACAAAGCTTAAGTTACAACTTCTGTCTAAAATCAATGGCTCTATCTTGATTTAAAAAAATTATTAACATATAATGCTAGTTTGTTTGCCATGCTTCTAAGAACAGTTTAGTCCCTAAACTTTAAAAATTATAAAGATATCAAAAAAAATTATATGAATGTTTTAGCTTTAGACATCAGTAATATCTTTTATTCAAAAAACTTTTCTCTATCTTCATGTTTAAACGAGTTTCGTTAAAATAATGTTGTGCAAAAAAATCTTCACTGCACCTATACAATTAGTTCAATTAAAAAATCTGCTTTGCCTCCGCAATAATTGAAGATATAAAAACATTTTTCAAATAAAACTTGTAGCTTAAGATCTTAGATACAACTTTTGTGGAATTTTTTTTGAATTTTTATTTGTTATAAAGTTATGAAGAAAATAAAAACTTAGGTAAATACAGTTGTGCACAGGTAACTATAAGTCACTTTTGGTGAAAGTTTGCTTCATTAATATCTGATATAGGAGAAAAACTTTATGAAAACGAATGAACCTTAATTAGGATTTAATACACTTGAAACAAACCTACATTTCAATCTAAACTAATGAATAACAATTCATTAGAATTTATGAACATTGACAGTGACATTACATAAAACAACAAACTCAATTCTATAACATTCACTCCCAGTAAATAATGTATTCCGGCAATCGGTCAAAAAGACGACGTTGACGGGTTTCTCTTCTAAGGGGCTCAGGAAGAGTTTCCGCTAAATCTTTGACTGTAGATTCAATAGGTGCCAGATGTTTACTAGAAACTGTAGTCTCTTTACCATCAGCAAATCCGACATGCGAGTACTCTGGATTTCTTTCCAACAACACTTCGTCTACTAAAGGCTCAAATTTTGCCGCGTTGTATTAGTGGAAGTGCACAATAAAGAACGGATGGAGTGTAGTGCCTTATGCAGACTTCCTCCCATTTTGCAATAGCCAGCCTATGATTTTTCAGAGCTAACTCAATTGTTTTCCACATTATTCCGACATAATGTTCATCTTGCCCATTGCCCTGAGGGTTATAAGCAGTAGTTCTCCTAGAAGCAGTGCCAATGGCACAGAAAAATGACTTCAGCTCATGCGACATAAATCCTGAGCCTCGATCTGAGTGATCATAAGCAGGTGTACCCATTAGGAAAACAGTTCTTTGAGCTTTCTTATAATAGTACTGGCAGACGTATCCCGACAAAGAAAGGCAAATAGAAAACGGGAGAATTTATCAACTGTTACCAGAAGATAGCGATTTCCAGAAATTGATGGTAACGGCCGTTTAAAGGTCTATGTTGAGCTTTTTAAATGGTTGAGTAGCTTTGAGGAGATGTCCTGTGTTTTGATGGAATTTTGGATTTACTTCTTCTCATACTCAGCAGAAGGATGTCAGGGTCTGTATTTCTTCCAGAGAAAAAGGACAGATCTTGCTCCGCACCCAATGGTACACCCTAGTCTCTCCTGGATGGCATAGAGCTTCATAAAGAGAACTCAGCTTAGACAAATCACCTTTTGCCGATAAGCATATTCTGGATAGGGTTTCAGCAGTCAAGTTGTCCTTCCTAAGTCTATATACAATGTCATACTCGAAGCTCGAAAGCTCCAATCTCCAACGCATGATTTTTTTGTTTTTTATTTTACCAGAATGCTGTTTGCTAAACATAAAGGACACTGACTGCTAATCAGTTATGAACTAAAAGTGGCGGTTAAGTAGTTAATGTTTCCAGTTTTTATAGCCTTCACTATGGCATGCCTCTTTCTCAACCGAAGAATGTAGCTGCTCGGATTGTCAAAGTGACCTAGAGAAAAGGCCCTGGTCGGCGATTTTAATGTAGAGTTGCTCCAATAGCAGAATCAGAAGTATCAGTTTCAACAATGAACATAGCGTGATCATCAATTGATGAGACAACAGCGTTTTGAACGTCTAGTTTCAATTACTCAAATACAACTACTGCTTGGGAATTAAGAGAGAATCCAATTCTGGTTAAACACAGTATTTTTTGTAGCAAAATGCCAGAACATGCCTATTGCTCGACGAAGTGAGGCTACATAAGCGCGAATAGGTAGGCTTCTGATCGGATGAAGACAATTGTTACCCATTTTCAAGAAGCCTTTGTCGGATGTGTGACGATAGCAGACCATCTATAAAACATCACAATTGTTTTATCCTCTGTAAACTTCTGCTGTGACAGATTTGAAATTACAATCTTTGGCTAACCGTTCAAGGGTCTCGACATATCTATCAATAGTTTCTCCCGACTCCTGCCTTTTAGTTTTTAGCTTTCGTCAAGCGAACACTTCGTTTTCATGTTTCACATAAATACCTTCGAGGACACTTATAGCTTTGGTGTATGTACCACACTCGGAAAGTCTTCTACCAGTGATTCAATTTCAGACTTGAATTTGTTTCATCGGGATTTAGGTTAAATCTTTCCGGTCGTAGAATACGTTCCATTAGAAATACATCATCTCCCCGGAATGTATAAGGCTCAGATGATTCTATATTTGCATATGAACTTCCCGCAGTTGCCGATAGGTGGCGATACGTGTTACATTATTATAATATTTGAGTTTTTGTTATTTTTACACCTAACACTCAATTTAAAAATAACGATTTATTCAAACAAACTTAATAGTATATCCTAGTAATATTTATAAAATGAAACATTAAAACTTTAAAAATCTATTTTTAAATTATAGCGTTGTTCCGTCGTATGGTAACATTAATTCGCAATATTCAATCAATGACGAAACCGAAAAGCCAACGCATAACGCCATCTATCGGTGACTGAAGGAAACACTAACACGTATAGAGAATCTACTTCTTGTATCTATGAGACGTTCAACATTCCGGGGGAGATGATAAAATTCTGATTCCATGATTGACTTCAATTGTTAATTAAGTGTATTAAATTGATGGTAGAAACAGTTTTATGAAAAACGAATGATCCTTAATTACGCTTTAATACACTTAAAATATTACATAATACATAAAACATTCTTTGGGTATATTGACTGGATTGATTATACAGCGTGTTTAAAAAAAAGGACCCCGTTTCAAAAATTGGTAGAAAAATGAAAAATAATTGAAGTTTGCTTAGTAAAAAATTTTCGTAACGCCATCCGTATTCAAGAAAAAGAGCGTCGAGGAAAAAAAATTTTATACAATTTTTTACGATTTTGCCGAAACTGCTGTCAACATTGTAATGAAAGTTTACACAAATATGTTATGAAAGCTGATACATCCCATGACTTTGTTTTTATAGAGGGCGCTAGTTAGACGGTTCGTACCAAGTAGTATTAAACATAACATTTTTAAGGTTTGATTTATTAATTAAAATTTCAAATGACCTTAAACATCATTCAATTTTACACCAAAAAGGTACTTTTGGTAAAACTCGATACTGTGCACTGTTTTCATAATATTTTGATTTGAAATTTATGAAGTAATAACCGATGCTGGTATGAAGTAATGATAAAAAACTTAAAAACGGAGGACACTTTGAACATTTACTCTAATTCAATTTTGTTTTATGTTTTTAATCTTTATTTTAATTTTCTTGTAATTTTTTGTTCAATTAATATTTTATCATTACTTTAGCATTGGCTATTACTTTATAATTTTCAAATCAAAATATTCCAAAAACGGTACACACTTTCGAGTTTTTACCAAGAGTACATTTTGGTGTAAAATTAAGTGATGTTTAAGTTCACTTAAAATTTTGATTAATAAATCTAACCTTAATATAGTTATTTTTAATATTATATAAAATTTTGTTGAAGTTAAAAAGGTATGAATATGGAGTGGGAATTCTAATAAAATGAAGTTAGAACGAATGACAGTTTTATAATTATGACTTGCAACGTTTAGTTTGTGTATAATTAATGATAAGTTTCGAAAGTATTGATCCTTTTATTAAACCACTAATTGTGGTTTAGTAAATCACTACCGATTTTGTTAGGTCAATCCATCTTTAATAACATTATCAACGTGTATAATAGTAACAGCAGTATTGTGCAATATTACCATAAAGCAATATTGGATGACACATTGACACAATCTGCACAATACTAACAGTAAATTAAAATGTAATAAAGATAAAACTGCTAATTAATTAATGGGTTGCTACTGATTCAAATAAAATAATGAGTATGAGTACCAATTTTATTTCAACATTTTAAAAATTAATTTCTAAAATAAAAATCTAATGTCTTTATTTCAAATTAAAACAACTTTGAAGTGATGCTTAAAATGAGGCAAGAGAGATACTACAATTCCCTTAATGGTAATACAAAAAAAAAGAACAAAGTAAAGGAAATCGTTTCTCCAATCTTCAACTCGAAACGTTTACAACACAGACAATTGCATTTCCGATTTTATAATGAAAAGATAAGAATTTTGGCATTAATTAAAATTGTTTATCATTGTAATCGTGTAGAAAACAAAGAGATGTTTGTTAACTGCAGAAAATTTTGAATAAGTACCACGATATTCAATAATTATTTTTCGGTGTTACATTATTAAATCAATCCTATCATAAAAACCTGTTGTCATTGTCTATTTTGTGTGTTGACATTGCTTTAACTAGAATTAAGCTATAAACCCTTATAAAGTTTATTGGAATCCGATATCGTAAGTATTTTAATATAGCACATTTCCATTTACGTTTTGCGTTATAAATATTATATAATTCGCTTTGTTAAAGTTATTGTGTATTAGTGGATTATAAAAAGTGTCTGTCTTTAAAGTAATTTTTGACGGAAGTTTCATGGATTAACGTTTAATTTATGCAATAAATGAAATGGTAAACCTATGTATTTCAATTAGATGTTCAAAAGTCTGTGTATTTTGCAGACATGCGTTTATAAAAATCTTCAATTTACCAAATAAAAGCAACCACCACTTCTAATTTATTTAAAAGCAAAATGTTTGCAGGTTTGTTGTCTCTGTGATGTACCTCGGCTGATTAATTTCTACATTATGCATTACTTAAAAGCATCCAAAATCCATAAGTGTTTTTTTTTACTACCTAGCTGGTGTTTCCGCTTAACTCCAGCAGCTTTTGTACAATTAAAGGTTGTATAACTCATGAAACAAATATAATTTATTAGTGTAATGGTGATCGAAAGCTTTACCTGCGAACACATGTGGTCCCCGGAGTTATGCGTGCAAGTGTTTCCTGAAGCAACTGCAGCTGCACATGCGGCCGTTCCAGGTACTTTTAATTGTTCTTTGTAGTCGGGTTGATATGGCAGCAACATTCTAATTTTTCCCCATCGATTAAAAATAATGCTATTGTTCTATCCATACGACTAGCACCAATAGTACTATACCTATTTCTACACCTCTTACCTAAAACAGATTCAAATCAGTATGTAATTATACATGAAATGTAATTGCACAAATTATCAGAATAATGGAAAACAGGTCTGCGCTTGTAATGCTATAACTGCCGAAGTTTTTGCAATAATTTTATAAAATTATCTAGAACCAAAGATAGTCGAGTTCGTGGTCTTACGGTGTTGTTAGTGTAAAGACTACAAGATACCAGAAGCAATTAAACATACATTTTGAGATGTGCTGTTGCGCCAATGTCAATATTTAAGATAATGTTTGTAATATTTAAGTTCTTTAATCAGCTACAAGCGGATTAAGTAAGTGTATAATGTATATTTTTGTGTTATTTGTTAATTCCTCATATACAGGGTGGCTAAACGAAACGAAACGGCGGCCATGTCGGGTTCGTAAAGATTTTAAACAGAAAACGCTTGGACTCGTCAATTTAGATTGCCAGGGGCAAACATTTTTAGAGTATAATACCACCCCTATCTGTCATCCCTTAGCCAGGGTAGAACTATTTTGACATTCTTATTTTTTCCCCGCCTACGTCGATTTAAACAAAATCTGTATTATTGCATGGAGGTAAACGGTCAAAGTTAATAGAATAGAGAACAGGTTGCCTGGTAAGTAAATTGCGCATACCGGTGACGTTATAGGTATGCCGAATTTACATGTATTGACATGGTGACCATTTTCAGCATTTGTTGGACTAGTGTTTATGTATGATTGTTAATAAATTAATAGTTTGACAAAGAATTGCAGTTTATTTTCCAAAAAACTGTAAAATCTTAAAACAATCAATAGTTTGAGAACCTCTGAAGTAAAATCCTTTAAACTACGTATAACCATAAAGAAAATCGAAAGACATTTCAAACAAAATATAACTCAACCCATTAAAAAATTTTGAGTCTAGTTCCACCCTGGCTAAGGGATGACAGCTTGGGGTGGTATTATACTCTGAAAATGTTTTCCTGGCAATCTAAATTGACGTGTCTAAGCGTTTTCTGTTTAAAATCTTTACGAACCCGACATGGCCGCCGTTTCGTTTTCGTTTAGCCACCTTGTATACATGACACACGATTGTTTAATGGATAAATTAATTAAATAAATGAATAAAATATTCAGGAATAGATTCAATATTCTTTACTAGAAATCATCGTAAAAGCTTGAGCAACTTAAAAGAAAACTACTACTACTATTAGTACTACTACTACTCTACCACCTCCACTCAGTCTAAAGTATATGGAAACGTGTTATAGAAAATACCACACTATAGTGTAGTACATCTTGACAAATTCCACCCCTACTTGAAATCCACAATCCAGAAAACCTACTACACTAAAAACTTAATAAATATGGCATCTTCAATGTATAAAACTCTGTTTAAATTCTTTGCAAGCATGCAAAACATTCGTCTTTCATTATCCTCCAAAAGGAGAAAGTTTTCCTCTTTTCGAAGAGCAAGTTGCTCTAGCATTAGGAAGCTATTAATATGTACCTGGTTATTTACTATAAATTACCCACCTCTTATTATCGTTATTATTGCTCGTAGAAAAAAAATATACATAAAGTTGTATGGTTCTAACTGAATTTTTACAAAATGCTATCAATAGTTTAGTTATTCGCCGTTTACAGGGCAGAACTAAAATAGGATGTATTTTTAATGTAACACCATTTATATAATCAATGTACCTGTACCCTGTATTATATCATATGTTGCCTTTATCTTAAGCCGTTATTGAGTTATTAATAGTAGAATAACACAGTTTCTTAATTACGAAATTGTTAACATTGTCAAAGTAAGTCATATAAACGACAAAGGTTGTATTTAATAATTGACATTTTATTATTTAATCACCAAAATAGTTTAAAGTGAAACAGAAAACTTTGTATACTACGAGCAATAATAACGATAATAAAAATGGATAATTTATAGTGAATCACCCTGTACATGCGTAAATTTACTGAGATAGGGTTTGAAAACGGATAAATTAACTTTATACAAATGGACATAGTCTACTTATTGAAAATATTTTCATGGCGGTGTTACTTACGGTTATACCAAAATTGGGTACCAACTTTATTATTTTAAATACAACGCCCCAATTTTTAATTTATTTTCGATTTCGCGCAAAATTTTACCTCTTTTACTACCAGGTTTGGCGTACCTATCTCTTACCATTATTAAGAAAAAAAAATAATTTCAAGCATTACCAACAAAAATTTGAATCTACTGAAAAATTAATATTTCATGAAACATAAAAGACAGATAAGCGAAACTTGTACAACGGTTAGACATGGTATTGGACTATGTTTTTAGTATTAGACATTTTAAAATTTATTTCTATGGAGGTCCAGGAGTAACGGTAGTTAAAAAAATTAAAATTGCTGAGGAGTAATTTTTTTATATTCTCATTCGATGCAGAATTTTATTACCTATCCGTTGGTATACATGTTCCTATACCTAAACTGAAGTGATTTTTGTGTTATCTGTATATAAAAACAATGCCTAAATGCTTCTTAACATTTACAATTCTTATATTCCTATTAAAGGTAGGAGATGTAACAATTTATTTAACGGAATTTAACAATGTAGATTATGCAGTCCATTTTACGCGCTTTATTTGGGAGTTTTCTAAAGTATTATCAAATTATTTATAATTTGGAGGTCACTGAAAATTGATATTTTACGGCGATTGAATATGATAGTGCTTTTAGTGACCGTATTATTCGATTCTATTAACAAAATTACAATTAATAAGTTGAATTGCAACAAAACCTTACCGGTAAAAACTAAAATAATTAACTACTTTAATCAAAATTTTGTTATGTTTTAGTAACTGTTTTTTTGGAAAGCTGTTAATCTCAGGTATGTAGGATAGCATACTTTTTTTTATGTGTGTTTTATATGTATTTCTTTAGTTTTCTTCAGGGAGTATTTTAGGGCAGCGTTTGTCGCAAATTATGATCTATTATTATTATTTGGACTCATTAAAGTCGAAATGGAGTTCAATGCGGGGTCAAAGGTACTAGCCTAAAGAAATGAGACAACGACAATCTTTCGTTATTGCGTGGGCCTTATTGGTTTTGTATACCATTATTTACCATTTTTATATACACAGAGCGTCTATTTAGTTTCGAGATTGATCTTATAAATCGCAAAATAAACAAAATGTCTCAAGTTTTTCCAATTTATTATTCAAAATATTCTCCTTTGCTTTAATTCACTTCTTACAGCGATTCAATAGTGATTTAAATGCGTGCTCCAGCTCATTTTGTGAAATAGCCCCCAATGGTCGTGTCCAAGCCGTTCTGATGGTCTCAACATATTTAACAAAGCACCCTTTTACCTTCAACTTCAACTTTGGAAACAAGAAGAAGTCACACGGCGCCAAATCAGGTAATACAGTTGGTGGTCCAACACACAGACTTGATTCTGGGGCAAAAACTGACGAACAATGATTGACTTGTAATTCGGCACATTGCCGTGCAACCAACACGATTTCTCTGGATCACAATATTAGTGTTGAGTACGATAGGTTCTGGCCATCAAATGCTTTAAAACTTCGAGAAAAAACGCGCCAGTGACCGTTTGTCCAGTTGGAACAAATTTGTCTCCCTTCACGTTTGTCATCCTCTAGCGACCTCGGCCATCCAAGAAACGTCTGTGCCACAAAAAAACATTTGCTTGAGACAAACACTGATCGCCGTACTCTTGTTGCACCAATCGGAAAGTTTCTGATTCACTTTTACCAAGTTTTGCGTTGAATTTAATGACCGCTCTCTGTTCCATGTTGAAATTACAACGTCAGTTCAACTGTTTAGGGAAAACTGTCACATTCTTATTATTTGTTAACCAAATGTAATGAAGACAAGTAGATAGAGAAAGATTCAAGCTTTTAAAATGCGCGTTCAAACACATAGATAGCGCAATTATTTGCTGAGATATGGTTCGTGTTTCGAAACTTAATGAACATACTGTGTACCTACGATGATTCGAATTAATTTTAGTATTGTATTTTTGATTGGTACAAAGACATCTTCGAGTCTGAAAAAGATGAAACAATTTTGTTATTTTCACGGTAGTAATTTATTAAAAACTTTCGGCGTTTCAACAACTGCTCTGCTCTCTTTTTCAAGAGAATGTCGGATTTTTTTTTAATAACTACTAAATTAGAAGTTTGAACATTAAGATCTTAAATATTTTGTTTTAAAAAATACAATAAAAGCTACCAAAATACTTATATCAAAAGAATCACAAAAAAATTTTGGCAAAAAAATAATTATATTAAACAATGACCAACGTACCATATAATTGCATCAGAAGTAAAGACTAGACCTTAATCATAAAATTGTTAATTATGGTTTGTACTTGTTAACTGTTAAACCAGTTTGAAAAAAGAATGAAACAATATTTTCTCTACAACTAATTTTAATTATAAATGGATTACTACAGGATTGTACTTAAAATTTTATATTTCATTTATATATGTAGATAGGTACAAACAATGACATATATAATGACCCTCTTTAAAGCAACCAACAATATACTAACTGTTTTGGTCTGGTTTTTCCTCTACGTTTTAAAGTTGCAAATGCCAGAGCTTAAATCATAATTGTTATCAGAAAAGGAATTTCCCTAAGAGGATTAGTAGCATATCATAGAATGGTATCATTAAGGTAATTCAATAATGTGCTCGGTGCATTTTTTACTCTCAATCGTTTTGCGAAAATAGACTTGTGCATGCAAGTTTGCGCAAACGAAACGGAAATTCTCAAGTCTGTTTTACGCTCATGCAATTGGCGCAACTAGTACGCAAGTACAATGGACGAAGACGACCACAATTATTAGCAAAGCTGCTGTTTGTTTAATTAAAAAGTTAAAATTTATAATAAAAGAAAAGAAGGTCGCAGACATGTTTAATTGAAAAGAGATTCACGTACAGAATGAACCTGATAATTTCCGTTGTTACCAGCGCATGGACGAAACAATTTACCAACATTTATTGAATGTTGTTACACCATTAACAGAATTAAAAGAATTGATTCTGTTATGATCTGGTAACAGGGAGTTTTTATGTTGGAAGTTGGCTACAAGTTTTGTTTACACGTTCATGCATTTGCGCCAACCACATGCAAATTATCTGGCCGGTCAGATTTTACTCAAGTCAAACCCTTTATTCGACGGTCTTTTCCCCGTTCTCGATAATTACATTGTCTTCTTTTGATTATTATACTAGATTACTCCTTTTAAAATTTCGGTTAGTTAAAGTTTTTACCCGTACCCATTTCCGGGACTACTCTACTACTTTTAAAGGAAAAATTTAGTATGAGGATAAACTAAGTACTATCGTAGTTTCTCAGAAAAGAGTATGGGTAGAACCTTTAACTAATCCAAACAATATTGTTGCTAAAAAATTTCATAAAATTAAATATCATTTTCTACCCAACGATTTGCATTGCTGTTTATAATTTTAAATTGTTTGTGTTTTGGGTATTTTATTATAGTTTTCATAATTATATTATATATTCATATACGAGCACTGGGCTCATTGCTATATTGAATCAGCATTAAGATAAACATGCAATACATACATACAATAAAGTATTTAAAAAAGTAAAAAACAGATTTAAATTAAGTTTTTCATAAGTGCAGCCAGGTCAGCTTCTTTAAATAAAAAATATCCCCCTTAGAGTTAGCAGTGTAGCAGACGCGTACTAATGGTGCAGACATCCTCTGATTAGTTCTACAGCGCTCTACGTGGAATGTGTTGGCATTTCTCAGGGTTCTCGGAGGCACCGTTAATCCTATCTATGCAAGCAGATCACAGCAATCAATTTCATTGCGGACGATTTTAAATAAGAATGATAATTCAAGTGTCTCTCGTCGCACAGACAGGCTTGGTAACGAGAGTAGGTTTGCATCTCTGTGAAGTTCACATGATCCGCTGGAATGCCCAATCGAAATCCAATGTATCGAAAGTATCTTCTCTGGACTTTCTCTAGAGTGTCGCATAACATTGCTTGTGAAGGTGACCACACCACTGAACAGTACTCAAGTATGGACCGTACTAACGAACAGTAAAGGATATTGATTGACCTGATGTTCTGGAAGTCGCGCGTATTTCGCGTGATGAAACCAAGCTGTATGTATGCGCGCAAGACAACTTCGTTGACATGATCAGTCCAATCTAATCTTGTATTAAAAACTATTCCTAAGTCTTTCACAGTTGTCTTCTTACTTAACTTCCGATTGTGTAGATTATATGTCAGTGGAGCATGATTGCAACGCGTAAAAGTAATGAAGAAGCACTTGTTATGGTTTAAAAGAAGACCATTATCAGCACACCACGTAGAGAGTCGATTTAGGTCAATTTGAAGCAGGTTGTGATCATTGATGTCCCGGATAGATTTATAGATTTTAAGATCGTCTGCGTACATTAAAAACATAGAGTTAACAAAACATTTACCTAAGTCATTTACAAACAAATTAAACAGAAGGGGCCCGAGGTGTGACCCTTGTGGCACACCGGAAGTAACAAACACTTCACGCGACAAGTAGCTGCTGATTTTACACGCTGGGTACGACTAGCTAAATACGATTCGAACCAATGGAGTAAACTGCCACCGAACCCAAAACTTCTAAGTTTCTTCAATAATATACCATGGTCAACTCTATCAAAGGCCTTGACGAAATCGGTGTATATACTGTCGACTTCCAACCCGGCCTCCATCGATTGAGAGATGAAGTCTTGGTAGAGCACTAAGTTGGTAGTGGTGGACCGGTTACTCATGAAACCATGCTGTCTGCCGTCGATCAGTTGACTTAAAGAAGGACGAAGCTGAGCAAGTATTAAGGATTCAAATACTTTAGAGAAAATACTCAGAAGCGATATTGGGCGATAATTAAGAATTTCGGATCTGACACCGGTCTTGAATATCGGCTTTATAAATGCGGTTTTCCAGGTACTCGGGAAAAATCCTTCCGACAACGATCTGTTAAATATAAGCCACAGAGGTCTAGCAAGTCCAAATGCGCATCTTCGTGTAAACAGAGAAGGCAAGCCATCAGGTCCTGGGCTTTTGGTGGGATCAGTTTTAAGCATAGCCTCAAATACGTCGTTTATGGAGATATGCATGGTAGAGAAATTAAAAGTCAAGTTAGCATTATGGCTTAGATGTACTTCATCAGCATCTCGGGAACAAGACGGGGTTGAAAAGATCGAGGCAAAATATTCGGCGAAGGCATTAGCGATGTCGTCACCATCGACGAGAACCCGGCCGTTGAATCTCATGGAATCCGGTATACCACCACAATCCCTCCGACTGTTTACATATGACCAAAATGGTTTTGGATTGTTACTGATCAGAAGGTCCTCTTCTAGAGACGATACATGCCGCTCGTAATCACGTTTAATTATTCTCACACATGCACTTCTCAATTCGGTGAAAGTCAAGTAATGAGAGAAATTGGCCGTTGACTTATAAAGAAAGTGTTCTCGACGTTTGCGACAGATCAACGATTTTAGCTCTCGGCTGAACCAAGGAGGAAATGTTGGCTTGTTACGTAATTCATTTTATTTCTACACTATTTATGTGTGTCTGTAATTATCTTAGGACAGAATAATTAGTCATTCTGTAATATGTCAAAAATCGCCCGAGAAAAAATTCATACCTGATAACAATGAGTAACCATTCAGAAATCTCTCCTAAAATAATTCTATATAACCCTAAGTACTGTTGAAATTAAATGAGCATTGTGAAAACTCATCTAAAATACGTAAACACAAAAAAAATTGCAAATCGTTGGATAGAAAATGACATTAAATTGTGAAAATTTTCGTAACAACTATACTATAGAAATTAGTACTAAAATAGTGATCAGCATATTTATTTATACTATTATTATTATTATTATAGTTTAATTATCCACCGTTCGAAAAAAAATCAAGAAACCTTTGCAAAAGTATCAAGAAATCGAAATCACAACAAAAATTCTTAATAGCTTTGTGACGTATTTGTTCAGATCGCAAATTAATTTTGCTTTACCATAATGTGTGTCGTCATACTGTCAGAGAGACTAAAATAAGTATTGAGGAATTAAAAAAAAAACTAGACATTTCTTCCTGGTAAAACTTTATCACTATCAGTATTGGTTTATTGCTGGAGAGTTAATAGTTTGTTGCCAATCTGTTGGCATTACGTTGGGGTATTTTATGTTTTATAATTTATTTTCTAATTGAACTGTTGTTAAATACTCAACAATAACAAAGTAAAAACTTTTTGTAATTTAAAAAAAAATGGGAAAGCGTTGGGTCAACGGGAATCAACTTTGGAAGAAAGAGGGTAAATAGTGGGCTTAAGTGCCTCGCGAGATAGCTGAGCATGTTAAATTGTCAGTTAGTATTTGTCTTCTGTTTTAAGTTATCTGCATTAAAAAAGTGAAAGTCTTTCCATGAATTTATCATAATTTTTCCTATTTTGAAGCCGTTTATTTTTCGTTTACAACTAGCATAGACTAGTAAAATGTCCTTCAAGCCCCTATTTGTTACTTAACTGTGTTTTGTATATGCTATTACTTCCAATTGATTTTATTTAATTTCATCCAACAAAAAAAACTAAAGTTCGTCTTTTACTAAAATATCTCATTGATAATAATTTTTAGTTAAATTAAATCAGGCGATGGATATCCAGATATAAAGATACTACTTTTTTTATGTACTCGCTCATTACAAACTGTGCGATCAGCGCGTAAAACGCTTTACTACCTCTCGCAATGGATGAAGCAATTATTACATCAGCGTGTAATACACACATTCCACCCGCACCATCTGTGCAAGATTGCATGAGGCGGTTTACATGACGGAACTCCGCCGGAAAACCAGCTTTAAATACAGAACATGCTCAAGCCCGTCTTGATTTTTGTCTAAATAATATAGATCAGAATGGACAACCACAATTTTTTCTGATGAAAACATTCTCATCTGATGAATCGATGAAACTTTGGCTACCCAACAATACGAGGTATGACGCGCAACATGTTCTCAGAAAAAATCAGAGTAATAAAAAGAAACTGAGTTGTTAACATCATTATTGCTGTATCATTTTCGTTTTATTTAATTGTTGGCAACAAGCATTGGTTTCAAAATCTAGATAAGGTGGATTGCACTTTAGAGATTTGCAGTTCTGCATCATACGTAACAAGAGCACTAAAACAAAGACAAGGTAAAAAAATCAGGTAACCAAAGATTCCTAAGGAAAATAGTCATAGAGAAATGGTAACATTGTCCATGTCACTGATCAAATTTAAAATACAACCTCGTGATTTGTCCTATTTTAAGTACAATGAGCATACATCTTGTATATTGTTTATTTATAGTATAAATAATATGTCGATAAGGAAATTCATTGTTTTTTCATTTAAATGCGTATCAAAACGTCCATCCAAGAACTTTGTTGATTGGACTAGAATCGGTTCTTTCAGCATGCTATCGTCTTTGTCGTATGATAATAAGAAAAATGTAACAAATAATTTTGAATGAACAGTTTGGGTATAAAATTTAAAGGTGTTAAGTGGTAACCTTCAATATATGAAGTTCGGAATTCTGTGTGAAGCCTTTTTCTTATAATGAGCGTATACCCATCGTGAATGCGTATCTATGGAGATGATTATTAATTTTTTTAGAATTGAATACCTTATTGTAAGTAAGAACAAGCTGTTAGACATTTATATATAATTCATTGTTAAAATTTAAAGATACTTTTAATAGACTGCATTTTGAGCTATGGTTTTGAAAAACATGTGTTTAACATCCCCGAAGAATCGTATTTCCCAAACAAAGCAAGATGAGAGATGAGTAAATATAAAAGTTTGCGTGCATCATCTCACATGTCGTTACTCAAGAGGCAAAGTTTAATATAAAGGAGCTACACGAAGTAAAAACAGTATTCTATTACATATTCGTACACTTACAAAATCATTATTAATTGTGACCTATAATATGAATAAGTAGTTCCATCTGTTACTAAAAGTATATTAAAATACTTAATTTACTTAAAAGCAGTATCTACATAAACTTTAGATTGCTGTTTTAGACAATTACAATATCAAAAGTTTTGTGAACTTTCATATCTCGTTTTTATTTGACAATGTCGTATAAAAATTTTATTTCAGCACTCATAATATGTAAGCGTACGTAGTACATTAAGCGTAAAACAAAACTTTTAAATTGCTGTTATGTGGTTTGAATAAAACTGTACCATAAACCTAAACTTCTTTATGTAAAAACATTTAACATTAGTGTGTATGAATAAAAAAATATTAAAAATTTAAATCCATAATTTAAACGGAAAATTGCTTAATTTACGTATATTGAAACATTTGTTGAGTACCTATATTTCCTTTCTTTTCACATTTTTCCAATTTACATAGTACTTATAAGTACAGGATTTCTATAAATGATTGTCTGATCAAGTTGGCAATTAAATGAACAAAATTAACGATAAACGATGAAGAACACAATTAGAATTACAACGGAACGATGAAATAACTGACAGATGATAAATTAGCATAAATTAATTCACTATCAGTATAAGCGGCAAATTCGCATTTTAAATTCTCCAAGACTCAGCTGATGAGACAATCATTTATAGAAACCTGTATAAACACACTTAACCAAGCACAAAGCACAGATATAATTTCTTTTGAATTTGAAATAAATCTAAGATAAAAACATTAAAATATATGTAAATATAATTTTATTTATGGAATTATAGTCTGTACACTATTGGCGCGGAGTAATAAATCATAATTGCTTGAAATAATTCTTTATTTTCTTGTAAAAGTGCTACTTCTACGGTTAAGTAAAAACCAATAAATTCTAACCAAAATATGATCATTGTGCCGCTCTTTGCAGCATATTGACCCATCTAGGGTCTGAGAACAATAGGTTAATCTGTGTAAACACGTTGCCATCAGCCCAGGTACTGACGAAACGAGAACATAGCCGTAGATGTAGATATTATGCCAAGATACAAAAATAATGGTATATAATACGTAAGAAGTAAAATTTGTAATGTGATCTACTATACAAATAAAATAAATAACATATAACCACATAATAATTCATATCAAAGGTAGATTTTACTATTATAATATATTTACCTACCAAAATATGATTTTCCAAACGTATCAGGTACCTACGCCACTGCAATACGGGAATTCGATAATTCCTGACAGGTTTATTACTCCGCGCCAATAGTATACTGAGTATACTCATTTTCATTACAAATAGTAAAATGGGTAGGTATTAATTGTAAGACAAATATTTATTACACATCAAATTTGCTCATAAGACGTAAGCCGAAGGTAAATAAGTGATCAATAGGAATTATGTATCTCCTTGAAATTATTCCGCCAAATAAAATGGTTATTTCTTGATTCAAACAAAGTAGTGGAATATTATTTTAGTAGAGACTAACAATTTTACGGTGGTGAACACTTTATCACTTTATTCAATATGTTGCCAACATTTCTTCTCACTATTGTAAAGGGCTTTGTCAGGACAGAAACTTGAAACAAACAAACGAGAATTCAAGGTAGGTATACAACTAAAACAACATGTCATTTGTTGACGGAGTAATCTCCGAATTTTGGGCAAGGAGAGAAGACTATTTACCTACAAAACAAATTAAATCAGTATGCTAATCAAGAATTTGCAATTTGTTTAGTCTCTACACTATCTACTCTATATTAATTTTTATGTTCTAATTTAATAATTTTCTGGTAATCCAATGGCTAACTGTTAATTAGAGTTAAAATAAATAAATTAAATTCAGGTAATAAACGTGTCAACCCAGCCAGATTGTATACTATAAAGAATTTGAGTAATTAGAAAAATACCTTTAAATACACGGTGTCTCAAAAATAAATACATTAATTTTAACCACAAATCAAACTCATCAAGATGAACCATTTTTCTATGTGCCATTTTTTTCAAAATTTCAAGTTTGTTTTTAATTTCCCCATAAATTAACGAGTCTTTTTATGTACTGTTCTCATTAAAAATACCAACAATAAGCAGCGTTTTCTAGAATCAAATAAGATATCAATTTGTTCTATTATTGCTATCTTTAATTACACCCAGTTAATTAATTGGGGGGGGAGGATTAAAGACAAACTTAAGATTTTGAAAACATGGCACATAAAAAAGTTGTACATCTTGATGAGTTGGATTAATAGTTAAAATAAATGTACTTATTTCTAAATTACCCTGTATATAGAAGAAGAATTTTTTATAGGTCGTTAACCTCGGCGCTGATTTATTTAATCAAGGGTTATCTAAAATTAACAAAAGTGAAAGTTTAAAACCGCAGTCACGATTGAAGCTGTTGAGATGATTTCTATGCTCTCCCTGATTTTCAATTAAAAAAAAAAAGACAATTCGATCTTAGACCAGTGTCAAAATGACCTAATTTACCGTTGACTTTCCGCGTGACAAGTAGATTAAAGACTGGTTTTCTTTAATTTCTATAGTAAATTTAATGTTAGCATGTTGTTTACTAAGATGGTCAAGATATGTATCTAAAGAAGGGCGACCAGGGACCCAGAGATGAACGTGTCAACATACCTATACCATACTTTCGGTTTCAACGGTGAAGATTTTAAGCCAATAAGTTTAAAAGCTTCCATAAAGATGTTGGCGACAACAGGATATATCACTATAATCTGAATATGAAAGAAATATATAAAAAATAAAGATCTGAATCCAAATCGTATCAGCAATATGACGAACAGATCGTTGGTCAAAGTTCTTCTTCCAATTCTTTTAAGAAGATCTCGCACGCTTTAAACTTATTAACAGCGAAATCGCGATGAGTTGGTTAATAAATTCGGCACTTTTGCAAAATTTCATGAATTTTTATATTCATTATTAAATGGTGACTTTTCTATGAAGTTCGACCTAAATTCTAGATTAATATCGAGTGTCAGTCATTTTAAAAGAATCCTCTGAACTGCCCTACGCTAAAACCGTTCCATGTAAAAGACTGCGCACACTTCTTATGAATTTCGGAAGACCACTCAAATTTTGTTTTTTTATATCAATCAATGCGTATTGAATTAACGAATATTTTATATCATTGCGTCAAAACTCTAGGTCTTTAAACATTAGGAAATTCAAACGGGCTAACCATTAGTAAGAGAGAGATAATCAAATGCGATAGTGACTCAAAGGCCAGAAGTCCATAAATCATAGAATTGGGTCACTTTTAACAATATGATAGTAAAAGAGAGTGAACCTTTGGGTGTAGTTCTTTTAAGAATTCGTAAAGAATAATAAAATCCTTCTCGATGCTAGAGTAAAAACGATAAAATAAAAATATTGATTTATTTATTAAAGCATAGATTTGAAATGAGAGATGATGATGATTTATTATGATTGACAGGCATCACAAAGAAATAGGTCAGATATAGTTTCACAAAAAGGACGTAATAAATCACTGCAGTAAACAAAATAGAAACAGAAAAATCGCAACTATAAAGATGTCGGGGAAGTGGACGTACAAAAATTTACCGCGCAGTGAAGTTGGCGTACAGCGTACAGTGAAGTTAGCGTACAGCGTACAAACTTCAGAAAACACATAAAAATCATAATCTTGCATTACCCCAGCTGTACGCCAACTTCCCCGCCGGCGTACAGCAAAAATCATTTTATTTCTTTTTGTGCATTAGACTTAATAGAAAAGTAATTATTATTTTGATGATTTTTAAGCATTGCTTTGGTGTAGGTTTAGGAAAAGAACATTCTTTGCAAAGGAAAACCTTCAAATATGAGCTTGGCGTACAGAAAAAAAATCGACAAATTCTGTTTGTACCCTGCTAGAGAAGTTGCCGTACCAAAGAAATTGAATGAATTTTGTTTATACGTCAGTATGGAAGTTGGCGTACAAAATATAATGAAGAAGTTTTGTTGTACGCTGGCAGGGAAGTTATGCACAGAAGAGAAATGAAATAATTTTGCTGTACGCTGGTGGGGAAGTTGGCGTACAGAAGAAGATAAAGAAAGTTTGCTATACGCTGGCGGGGAAGTTGGCGTACAGAAGAAAATGGAGAATATTCCGTTTGTTCGCTGATGGAAAAGTTGGCGTACAAAAGAAAATGAAGAATATTCCGTTTGTACGCTGACAGAGAAGTTGGCGTACAGAAGAGAAATAAATAATTTTGCTGTACGTTAGCGGGAAGTTGGCGTACAGCTGGGGTAATGCAAGATTATGATTTTTATGTGTTTTCTGAAGCTTGTACGCTGTACGCTAACTTCACTGAACGCTGTACGCCAACTTTCCCGACAAACTATAAAATCAAACCAGAAAAACAAGGTGAAAGCAAAGTACTTATCAAAACAAATAAGCTAAAAGTACATAATATTGCTAAAGTGGCAAAACTGCCCTGCAGCATCTAACACAGAATGTAACAGTGGGTAGATATTTTACATTTTGTTCGTGTCTTGCATACCCTAAAAACTAAGTAGCTACGCTGGATACATGTACACAAAAACCTACAGTTCTTTAACCTGATTTGCAAGTGCAATAATAACCATGTATTTTTTCTTCTTCCGGCGGCTCATCCTGATTTTCATCGTTTTCTAAAGGGGTTGAAATTCAATCCATAATTAATGTCTTGAAACTTATCTATAAATAAATTCTTGCTCTTAAAAAACTTGGTTCATACAACATTGCTAAGAAAACGAAATTGACGCTGTTGTCGGAGGAAGATTGTTCAAATCTTGCAAACGAACTCTCCGATCACACACAAAATACGTTTTCATCTTAAGAACAATTTTTTTTATTCAGAAATTAACAGTGTTGAAAAAACTTTGTAGACAAGCACAAGTTTCTACGACAAAGAAATAATAAGTAAGAATGGTTATATTTTGGAGATACCAAAACAATTAAGTCTCAAACAAAAGTCAATTTTACGTGTCATAAATAGGAAGGTAGAGTAACAGCAGGCAGTTTTATGGACTGCCGTGACAGAAGTCAATACGTATTTTGAAACTTCAATCAATTTTGTGGCTTTATTAGCGCGGATACAGATTTGACGCAATGATATGAAATATTCATTAATTCAAAACGCATCGATTGATATCAAATTTTTTATATACATTCAATACGCATGATTGAAGCGGTTTTTGCAAGAATACTGCAAATTTCACTATTGATTGATACAAAAAATGGGTGCACGACAACAATACACAAATTGACCTCTCATCTCGAAAAAGATGATATATGTGCCGAACTATTACCATTACAATCTAATCAGAATTAATTTCCAAAATTGCTCAACATCGATACAAACGTGATTGAATCAAAAGGTTTAAGCGAATGATAATTTATATTTAAAAAGTAAAAATTCTCATCGAAGACTAAACAACAGAAAAGACACGATTACTTCTCTCGTACATACAACGGAAGTGCGTTTGAAAGATAATAAATTAAAGAGTGGATGAGGAACTGAGAAAAATACTGGTCATCATTTACTTACTTATAATAGTATACTATATTGCCGTAAAAAAATCCGAATCACTTACGGCAGACTTGATGCCCTTACCGAAGTCTCCCAAATGGCAAATAAGCGTAATAGGGAATTATACCACATACGCACAAGGCCTTATATTTAAACAGGTTACCTCTAAGAAAAAGTGTTTAAAAAACTGCCTAATTCGTGGGCAATGGCTTTTCCTAGTCTTACGCAACTTGTGCACTAGTCTTAAAATACCTACATTACCAACTGATTACGTAAAACACTATTATAAAAATATAATAGACACTTCAAAACGATACCATTTCGCACTCCAGAATATGTACCTACGTAGACAATGAAGTTAATTTTGTTCTTAACTTGATCTTTGTTCTCTGGTTGGCACTTTTTGGTTTTATGTAATCATCTTCCATGCCAAACTTCAAGCTAATAATAACTGAATTTTGAAGGAACTTTGGTTTTCATATTGGGTTTCAAACGTCAACTAACAAACTGGCGTCAGACGAATACTTTTTACAATAAGCAAAATCGAACAATATTTCAAAGATTATAGATATTCGGCTCATTTGATTTTGACAAAATAAACTCCTTGTCGAGTTTAAAAATATTTCAATTTATTAATTTCACTATTTGGTGGGTTCCAATTATAGTTTAAAACCCGAATTTAAAGTAGCTTGCAAAAACTCTAATCCAATTAACATTTTGGCTGAAATTTGTACTTAGTGGTAATGTTGCGCAAAGTCTTAATGAGGAAGGGTTATATTATATATGAGAACTGCAACCCTTATTTTTTTTTGTTTTTGCTTTTTCTTTATCTTTTTTTTTTAATAAGGAAGTGACTGTTTTATTGAAAGCTGCTTGAAAAAGTGACTATAGTTTATTTGCTGAAAAATGTAACGTAAGAGATTAAGTCGTAAAATAAAATCCACTTAGAAGGCGACCGATAGTTGTATTCAATATGCACCTGAATTACAAAGTAAAAACCAGTTCTATACGGGCGAAAGTTGGTTAAAACAAACCTTATGGAAATTTGACAACAATAAACAATAAGTTTCAACTACCTAAGGGTCAGTGGTTCTCAATATTTTTTAGTATTTTGTTTGTTACAAACAAAATTTAATTTATTAAAAGTCATGATGCATGCATCAATAAATAGATAAATTTTACCGTAAGTAAAGGATAATACAAAAATACACAATAAGATTTCAAAGCATACTTTTAATATGTAATTAGGAACAAATATAATTAATTATTGCTTACAAATAATGAAAGAATTCTGTAAATGATGTTAATAGGCTCCGAAGAATTTAGGAAATCCATTAAAATCCAATTAGTGGAATAATGAAAGGAAAGTTTTTCCAAATATATATTGCAATATAATCACTGCGCCAGCTTATTTTCGTATGGAACCCGTGCGCAATGGATGCTACTGAAGCTAAACGTAAAGTTTTGTTGAATGTGTACGATTATTTTGAAAAGGAGAAGAATCATGGTGCGCCACTTACTTCAGTAATGGCTGTTCAGCAAAGAACGGCGGATGCGGTACAAGTAAGCAGACAAACAGTGGCGAGGACATGTTCTATGCGAGAAAGTGCAAGTGATTTAAAGAGAATTACATATCGCCGGCCTAAAAATGTACGACGAACCTACCAGAGACCACAAAGAAAACCATCCGAGACTTGATTTATGATATGTATGCAAAGAAAGAGCATATAACTCTGGACACATTGTTAGCCGTATTAAAATTGAAATATGTTTGCGATATTGGCAGATCAAGCTTATACTTTGTACTGAAGGAAATGGGTTTTAAATTTAAGCAGACCGATAACAGACGAGGTTTATGCGAGCAATCCCATGTGGTTTCCATGCGTAATGTATTTTTGAGGAAGAACTTAAAAATCTACAGTCCAAAATTCCACACAAGTTCGTCTTTTAGACGAAACATGGATTTTTAGTAGAGATGCAAGTAAACGTAGTTGGCAAGATGACAGTGTAAAAGTTTAAAGCAACCTACTAAAGCTTCGATGGTAAACGTTATATTATTGTCCATGCTGGTGGCCGAAATGGTTTTATAGAAAGGGGCAGTTTAATATTTTCTAGTACCAAGAAATCCGCAGATTACCACGATAATATGAATTCGGTATTGTTTGAGAAGTGGTTTGAGGAATGCATCCTACAAAATCTTAAACAGCCGTCAATCATTGTTCTTGATAACGCATCCTACCACACACGCAAAAGTAAAAAGCGTCCGACAGCTTCTTCAACCAAAGACGATATTAGAGCGTGGTTAAAAAGTAAAACATACAATTTGATACTATGATGTTCAAGGCTGAGTTGTTACAATTAGTGAACGAAAACCATCGAGGTTCCGTAAATAAATATGTTGTCGATGAAATGGCATTAAAGTACCGCCACAAAGTTCTGCGTCTGCCGCCATATCATTGCCATTTCAATCCCATTGAATTGGTGTGGGAATTGCAAAGAAGTTTTACGACGACCATATAGGCGCTACTTCAGGAAAAGAAGAAGACGTGCTTAAAACTTGGAACGACGCATTCACTAAAATAACTCCAGACGTGTGGAATCGTTGTGTAACTCACACAGAAGAAATAATCAAAGACACCTACAAGCGTGAACAAATTATAGACAATGTGCGACCTTTGATTTTTACTGTAAATACGGATAGTGACTTAGAAGACGATCACTGTGTATTTTTTGTATTATCTTTTACTTACGGTAAAATTTATCTATTTATTGATGCATGCATTATGACTTTTAATAAATCAAATAATATTTGTAACAAATAAAATACTAAAAAATATTGAGAACCGCTGACCCTTAGGTAGTTGAAACTTATTGTTCTATTGTTGTCAAATTTCCATAAGGTTTGTTTTAAAGAACTTTCGCCCGTATAGAACTGGTTTTTACTTTGCATTTCAGGTGCATATTGAATACAACTATCGGTCGCCTTCTAAAGTGGATTTTATTTTACAACTTAATCTTTTATGTTACATTTTTCAGCAAATAAACTATATACATCAAGGTTACATATTTCTATTCCAATTCACTAATGTTGGACAGTTATTAGTAATCACACTTCTGGAAAAGGACTTTCAATAACCTAGTATACTCTTTTTAATTTGGTGTTTTTGAAAAAAAGTGGTGGAAAATGTAATCAACTTATCCAAACGACACAAATTGCAAATTTTAAATAGGTTTTATAAAGTATTTTCTTACTTATGCCGTTGCGAATATTTCAAACAACTCTTATGGTGAATAATCTCGCTTAGCAACACAACTATATCACACGCAAGTTGAACTTTATGTTTAATTTCAATACGTCAAATTGATTTTATGCGATAGCCTTGGCCAAAGTCATTATAGCTTTTTTAGTAAATTTGTTTGGCTATGACTTGATTACTATTTTGAGTATGTTAGTAATGTGTTATTGTTCACTACTAAAATACTCCTTAAAACTATTAAAAATTAGCAATTTGTTTTATCTTTATGATTTTTTTAACAAATTACCTACAATTCTTTTTCTTAAACAACACAAAATTAATTAAATGAGAAGAAAACATACAAAATCAAAATTATTCAAGTACTTAAAATTATAAATATGATTAAATGAATAAAAAATAAAGCAATACAATAAAAATAAAATAAAAATACTAACAGTAATTCCCTAATGAACTAAACATTTGAAATTGTATTATTAATAAAATTAAAGCTGTCTTCATTTATTTCGACCAATCTCGCTATCTCATTGAAGGCAGTATACATCACAGATATGGGTGAATTGCTAAGAACATTGGATCGAATCTTCTGCACATAAAAAGTAGTTTTCTGTTGAGTGTTTAACCTAGGAACTAAAAAAGCTGATCCTGGATAGCAGCCATCGGCAGTCATTTCTATTGTGGAGAAGATTATGTAGAATTTAATAGCTGATAAAATTCTACGGGCCTGCAGTACGTTTATTTTTAGAGGACTTTAGAGCAGTAATAATCTTTTTCTTAGAGATTGAAGTAACATTATTCAAAAATGAGTAATTGACAGAGTTAAGATGCAGATTGTAGCAAGCAGGATCGGACACATTGTAAACGGTCATAAAATATTCAGGAAAGCTCTCAACAATTGTCTGTGGCGAAGACAGTTCATCATTGTTATGATGCATAGTACCAGGAATGCGAGAAGTTCTTTTCTTGTCCTGAATGAATGTCCCAAATTTCTTTGGATCATTAACAATGGAATTTTGAGTATCATTGACAAAATTATTATGTGCGACAGTTATAAGTTTCTTTTGTCAGTACACACTGAGTCTTATAGAAGGTGAAATGATATTGAGACATTGATTTTTTATATTTCCTCAGCAGTGAATATTTGCGGTGTAAAGATCGTATTATTTCCGAAGAATACCAAGATGGATAGCGATAACGAGTAGATTTGGGTTTAAGTTTAGGTAATGATATTTCCAAAACTTTATTAAACTTTTATAAAATAGTAATAAGGGACAGGCGAAGGCCTGTTCTACCTTCACGTATTTTTTTTCAAGTAGTTTAAGGAAAAAAAAATTTTTGATTGACATTCATGAAATGTCATTTTTTAAAAAATTTCAAATTGAATCCCCTAAAAAATTACAATTTTTCCATTAGTACTGCAAAAACACATTTCTTGAAAAACATTTTTAGAAAAATCCTGTTGAAACTCCGATTTGTCAAAGAATCGGTTTTTTTCGAAAACCTACAAGTGCGCCATAATAAAAAAAAAGATGCGCAGATCTCAAAATACTTAAAAAATTAAATTAAAACTCAACAGAAGACACCAGCTCTTTGTTTTCTGATAAACGTTGCTAAAATGCTTCCAACTTAAAAAGAAATGGTTGACATGATTTTTATTCTTGGAGATTATTACAAGAATTGTTTATTGGCGTCACGAGATATTCTGGCAGAGCCCATTTCCATCCACAGGCCTTTCACAGAATCTTGAATAAGTTTACAAATACTCAAGTAAAAAAATACAACTTAAACTAAATGTTCAAAATGACGACCGTCTCTTTGGAGGCATAACCGCACCCTTGACTTGCGAAGCATTGTCTATGGTCAAAAATGGCCCCGTTCTAATTCTCCTTGCTCGTTTAACACTCCCAGTGGTTGTACATCTATTCAACATATTTTCAAAGGTCCGTGGATTGGGATGTACAGGATATCTCTCAGCGTGCACTGGTGACGCCAATAAACAATTTTGTAACATTCCCAAGAATAAAAACCATGTCAACCATTTCTTCTTGAGTTGGGAGCATTTTAGTAACGTTTTATTAGAAAACGAATAGAAGGTGTTTTCAGTTGAGTCTAATTTGACTTTTTAAGTATTTTAACAACTGCACATCTTTTGTTTTATCATGGCACATTATAGGTATTTGAGGGAGGGTGTTTATTGACAAATCGGAGTTTTTTCTGTAAAATTGTTTTCAGGAAATGTGTTTTTTCGTAGTACCAATAGAAAATTTTAAATTTCGGCTATCCCACGCTGTATTTTTTTTAGAGGGGAGCTATTTGAAATTATCAAAAAAAAAAAAATGGCAATTTGCGAATGCCAACCAAAGATTTTTCTTTTCCATTAAATACTCGAAAAAAATACGGCCTCCGCCTGTCCCCCAATACAAAACTTACCCGCAGGCGCGTTTCTGTCAAGACAAATTACTAAAAATGGTAAAATTTTTCGGAAAAGCGGTTATAACAGCAAAACCGCTAAAGTTAGGGGTATAGATGTTACATAAAAAAAACAAATACTATTGGAATGATTTCCAAATCTGCAATAAAATATAGGGTGTTCTATTTAATAATAAAACATAAGTTTGATACGCCACTGGTGACCAACAATATTTTAGGGACATGGCAACAATAATTGTGAACAATTGTGCTCTTAGACTTTTTTCAATAACTCTTATGGTAAAGGAGTTATGGTCCGACGGAGTTTAGGTGCTACACCCTGTATATGCAAGTCGGTGATTCACACACGGTATTGTTATTGTCCTCTTCTTGTATAACAACCCCATTTTTACTTGTTGTGAAGTGTTCATTCCTTTCTAAATTTATTGTTCTAAAATGGAAATAAACATTATTAAAAACAGTTGTGCAACACACAATTTCCGAATAACCAAATACTATCGTATTTTCTCTCAACAACTTGTCACCTCTTTTTGGTGAAAAATTGTTTTCTTCTTTTTGTAAGCCAGGTTATTTTGGTCCGGTTTATTATTAGGTTGTTGTGGAAAGTGCCGATTTCATAGTTCTCACCATTTGATTTCTTTGAATTCTGTTTTACTTTTCGCGTTTAGATTTGCTTGATCAATAGTTTCTTTGTTTGTGGTTCTACGAATTACGGTCGGTGTGTGCCGGCGTTATCAGTTAAATTCAGATATGTTTGTTTAAAAGAGAAATAACACATGGCTTTGCACCCACGGTTAAAAATTCTAGGTAAGCGGTTTCGTTTGGTAATTCCAGTGGCGGCTCGTGGTCAATCATACTGGGAGGTCAAAAATTAATTTAAAAATAGACATACTTAAAAATATATAAATAATATAAATTTTATACAATCTACAATTTTGTTCAAAATATAGCGATTTTTCGAAACATTCTCATTCAAATCTCTAAGGGATTTTCTGTAAACATTGTCTAGCTGTGTACGAATATCAACATTTCCTACGGTTGCAAAATTTACCGAGCATTTATGTGTTCTGCAGACGAAGCATGTTTTTTAATTTTCTCTTTTAAATGTTTTAAATCGCTTACACCGGATTTGCACCATAGCGAGTCTGACGAGTCTTTAGAAAATAATAAACAAACAAAACAGTAAAACACGTTTGATACTTTACAACCACATATCCAGTTAGCTAAATCGTACATTACCTTGCGAAAGTTTCGATGAACATCTTTATTTTTGTCTTTGCTAGTTTGTCGTAAACTTAGTTCTGGTAAAGGACGACCATTTGCCTTGAACTCAACTAATTTTGTAAAATTAAGTTTGTTAGCACTTTTTAGTTGTTTAATTTTCTGCACTACCGACATTTTCTATTATAGCGCATGCACACGCGAATCAAAAATAGTATTTTTACAAAACAACACAACAACAGTAAAACATATAAATATAAATTCTTAAATTGATTTAAAACACGCGAAAATCAAGTCAAATATCGAGCGTAGTTGTACACCCTATACGAAGTCAACGTAAACTGCGGGATCCGGCTCATGACCCAAAGTTGATTATTGTTTCGGACGTTCGCGTTTATTCGGGCGCTGCACGTTTTTCGAATTTTTCCGGGTAGATCTAATTCAATAAGGACAATTCGCACCGCCAGCCCAAGGTTGAAGAAGATGAATTACTAACGACGGCCGATAAATTTTAAGTTATTGTACTTGCGACTTAATTACCTATTTTAATAAAACACGTAATAATGAATATTTTTTTATATATTGTCAAAATTTTTGGGAGGTCATTGACCAAATTGACCATATGGACAAGCCGCTACTGGGTAATTCTAAGAAAAGTGTAGGCAGTAAATTTTTTGTAACGTTAGTGGTGTGGAAAAAAACCAACGAGAGGGGTGACACTTTCTTAACGAATGTTAGTTTTTAGGTAGTTCTTAAGTAGACTCAGAACCGATAAGGTGGTTGGTTGCTAATTAGTTACGCAACGACATAGCGGATTAATGTTAAATAAATCTTAACAATCGCGTCGGAACTCAAGTGTCGTAAATCATGTGCGTGAACCTAAAATAAGAGTTTAGTGCACGTAAAATAAATAGAACTTTCATTTCGACGATATTAAGAGAATTCCGTTCGATGTTATGAAACAATAGAAATAGCAGCAACGCGGGTTATGAACGATCTCTGAGCGCGCGAAAATCTTAAGAATGCATTAGTAATTGCATTGTGATTGAAATCTTTGGATTAATAATTACATTGTTTCTGTGGATTACTCCCGTTTTGGAAGAAAAACTACGCTGTTTGTGGATTAGAAAAAAGAAAACAATCCTCAACTGTAAGTACCCTTCCACATTCTTCAGAAACTTCCGTGAATTGGCGACTATCGTTGTGAGTACGCGTATTGGAGTTTATATTGGTACCGTCTAGGTTAAGATTAGCTTTTAGGTTATTGTAACAAGTTTCTCGGTGGTTCTGCATGATTGTGTATTAGAGTTAGGTACGCGGTGAACAAAAAACCCTTCCGTCGCGCCTGGTACCGGGGTAGTTTGACCGTTTTACATGTTTGTAATTATTTTTTTTTGTTGTTAGATAAACGCCGAAAGGCAAAGTTGTAGAAGTTTAGATTAATAGAATACCGGTCGTAATGATTTTATTCTTTTATTTCAAGCGTTTACATTTTTCCCTTTCTTTGGTGAGCATTTGATTTAAGTACTGCAAAAATTAGGGTGGCGCCTGACAAACCCGATTCTGACATGAGGACATTTTAGCCCTCGTAAAGGTGAGTGAGAGACAAAATTTCTAACCCGCCCCATGCCGCTAGCTAGCCGGCAAATTCGTTTGCCACAAATATGGTTTTTCAAATTTCGTGGTGTAACAAACTCTTCCAACAACTTTTGTACAATATTTGTTCAACAAATTTGCGTTCACCTTACGTTTGCAAGTAAAGCCAAAAATCAACACTGTTTTATAAACAAACTAGAATAATGTGTAAATAAAACATTATTTGAGTGTATTATTAGCAAAAATATGTTTAGAACCTTTTTGCTTGGAAACGATTATATATTATTAAAGAAATTAATTAAAAATTTATTAGTTGACCGTTGGTCAATTGAATAAAAATAACAAGTTTTTTTAGTTGTGACGTAAACATATATTATTATTATTATTTATATACAAACAAAAAAATATATAGGTATTGTTTAACATCAGCATTTTCTTTTGCAGCAATAAAATTTTTGCTAATTCTTTTTGTGTAGGTACACACTACAGTAAACATAAAAGTAACAGCATTTACTAGATTTTTCTGAAGTGAATGAGTTGGTGATTGTGTGGTTGTAAGTACATAATATATGTACTAATACCAGACAATGCTACAAATATTTTAGTATAATAATCGTATTTTTGTGAAAGGAAAACGCTGCTTTACTTTTGAGTTAGCTTTTTGTGGTATACTTTAAAATAATCACGCAAAGGAGATCGTAAGCAATTAGTGTAATTGTCTGATGATTGATAGAAGTTTTATTCAAAAGCTGTATCATAATTATCTTTGATATGAGGTTGGTTTAACTCTAAAAATATAGTTAAATGAAACAGACAGATTGTTTAATTTGGTATGTATTATAGCGAATGTTATTATTAGTTGGAAATTTGTACATTATAAATATCATATGAATTTGAGATTAATTCAAAAGAAAAGGCGTAGGTATTTATAGAAAATTTAATTTACATATTCTAAAAACTTGGTAATTGTACCGAATTGTAATTTTAACAAGCTAAATTTGAATAAAATACTTCAATTCATCTTAGGTTATAATTAAGTTTTGCATAATCAGTTAATTACTCAACATCTTATACATAAAATAAGAAGTTTTAATTTTTTGGATTGGATTCTAAGTAACAAATTCTATAAAATCTATTTTATATCTTTTCGATATGTTAAAGAATAACAGTGATACACGAGATATTCGGAAAAGTTAAAATTTTCAAATTCACCATGTATCTCTTAAAACTTAAACCAAAAGGCTATGAAAATTTTGTTGGTGCCATTATTTGATTCTCAAAAAAGTGGCACAGGTTTGCGAAAGCCGCAACCTTCTATCTTTACTAACAACCGAGATACCATGCAATTACAACGAAAATGGGAGGTGTATATAAGCTTGAATAATTCCGAAAATCCTAGTGGACCGTGATCATAACAATTCATAAGCAAATTTCCAAACTTGCACAAGAATAAAATTTGTTTTATTATCGACCCTCTTAATTAATTTAATGTCGCCTACTCTATGGCAATTTTCAAGCATATACGTGGCAACACTGGACTTTTCTGAGCGATGATATGACATAAGCTAATTGCTTTTTAAAACGTGTGTGCAGTTTTGTGGTGTTTTTCCTTCTGTTATAATTAGACGCTGCAGTTTAGAGTTTCATTCCTATGATCAGTCATATCTAGTCACAATTGATTCTTTTTATAAATGTAGCTTACAAATTAATATGAAGAAGTATTTAAAAATAAATAAAAAAAAAATATGAATAAACATTTACTAATGTATAGTTCATATCATTTCATAGATTAATTCAATAGAAATAACAAATCAGTTCTCTCATGTGATACCGAATATAGTCCTTACAACAATTGTTGGAAATTTAAACATTTTTTTACTAACCACAATTATAATTATATTATACGTGTTTGTTCGTATTTAAAAATTGCCTGTTATATAAATTTTATTTATTTACTATTTTATTTATATGTCTAATTTTATATAATTTTCTTATGAATTCATCAGTGTTAGTTTTAATAAAAAGATCTCAAGCCAATTTTATAATTTAGAGCCTTGAGAATAAATTGACAATGGGGTGTTGATTTTGGACTTCCTGATTTGTCTTCTATAAAAAGCTCTCAACTTTTTTAGGGAATTTATTGAGTTAGAAATAATTTAAGGAGAAGAAGTAACAATTAAAGTAATCTGTTTCGTACAGGAAAAAATTCCAAAAGTAAACATCTACTGTTGAACTATACTTTAAAATAAAGAAAATGTAGTATTTTAAATTTAGTTCGCTATAGTTTTTTTGTCGTTGAGAATTTTATTTTTTTCGAAAAATTTACAAAGGTTATAGATTAAATAAGATTTGAGCCTTCCAGTAAATATAGTACAGAAACATTCAAACAAGATATCCAGCGAAAGGTTATTTTTAAATAAATACATATTTCATTTACATCGAAAATGATCAAATAAAGATTTATAATGGGTGTTTCCATTTAAATGAGAGGTAAAATTAAATTTATTTAGAGTTTAAGAGTTTTTAAAAAGTTTATCTCTATTTTTCTTTATAAAATAATTTAGTGGTACATGAATAAATATTTACAGTTCAATTAAAGAAGTAAAAACATTGTTTAGTAAATAACAAAATTTAAATGTGAAAGGTTATAAACAATTGTTATGAGTTGAAATGAAAGGAAGTGAACTATAAGTGAGACAAAACCAGTTTAAATAAGATATTGCTGTACGTTGAAGATGTAAAGAAAAAAGAGAGAAGAGCGTATTGCGACTCGAAGTAGATTCAGCTTTCAACGTTGATAATTTTGAGTTCAAATATAAAAGTTGAATAGTCTCGAGAATGAAATTCAACGTTAAGTCATGTTCGTTGAATATTTAATCTAAGTATTAAGCTTCGGCTATTTAAACTAATCAATACATAAATTCGATTAATTATGAAATTCTCCTATCTATTAAAAGTACACTCACTAATTTGGATAGTGAATCAGCGGTAACTGCGTGTCGCGATGACATCATCATCCGCAATCAAAATAAAATCGGTTATTTTAAATAAATTATTTGTATAAGGAATAATAAATTAGTTTACGATTCCAAACACAATTTTTAAATTCAAGAATTTTGTTGATGTATAAATATTATTTTTTTCTTTTCGTTTGTTTAATTAAATTTAATGTGTACATATTTACATATTTTATTAAGATCGGACCAAAGGTTGACTTTAAAAACCTAGTAACTCATTGTTTGAGTTTTAATTAATATTATTTTTTTTATAAAAACATATCGCGTGATCTATCGCAATATGTTTAAGATTATTGACGACTTGATTAGGTTTTATTTAACCTATAACCCAATTAGAATTTGTGTGGCAGTAGTCCGTGCATACGGGTAGACAATCATCGGAGGGCAGATCTGCTCATTATCAGACATTTTAGACAAAGTGGTAATGCATTTTTTTTACAAACCTAATCTTGCTTTATTGAAATTTTTATTTGTTAGTCCTGTTTTGGTATTTGTGGCAAAATAACAATATTTGCTTTAGTTTTTTAGTTAAGTGATTCATTCTGATTTAGGTTTTCGTGGCAAAGTTGTGCTAGCCTGTACTAAGTATTATCTTTGTGTGCAAACATCAAAAATTGGATATTTTTTGTGGGAGCAATCAGATTCAAACCTCAATAACTCTGATGTTAACAGAGTGTTAGCGTTATTTTTAGTTGTACTAGCCTGTGCTAGCTCAACTCTTTAATGTATAAACGTTAAAAGTTTGAATTTTTGTTGTAGGGGACTGGTTTCCTAGAATCTGTTATTGAAGGTGTGCTCGCATTGAGCAACGTTGTGCTAGCCTGGTCTAACTATTCTCTTTCGTGTGCAAACATCAAAAACTCGATATTTTTTGTGAAACTGAGGTCACCTTAGTTCCCCCACACGTCGATTTTTTTGAGAAGGCTAAAGCGACTGAGCTCTTTTGCAGTTTTTGTTATAAAAGCTTATTCTATACACGGTGAGTCATAATTAGGTTTAAAGTTTTCAAGGGTGTATTTCCTGGCCCAAAATATTTATTTACTTCTTATAAAATTTTGTCAAAAAAGGTCAACTGTCGGAGTTATAACCGTTTAAAGATGGCGTCCAAAAACTGATCAAACCTGTATTTCTTGATCTGACAACATATGTCAGTTTGTTTGTTAGAAACAACTTATAATTTTTTTGTTTTCTGTTTCACCGATATCCAACACCATTATTATCTGAAATTAGTTATTTTTATTATCAATTTTTTTCGAAAACAGTTGGATAAAACGACTTTCAAGAAGAGTACCTTTTTTATCTAGAAAACATAAAATTTCAATAATTTCAAATCAAAGTGTCAGTTTTTTGAACGGATTATAAAATAGGGCCCAATATTTTTTAGTACGCCCCTGGAATGTACGATTCTGGTTGTAATTTTAAACATGTTTTATAATCAGCTGATAGCTAGTAATAGTAATACGAAATGTGCCAAAATTTGTTGAAGTAGATATAGTCCTTTCGAAGAAATACAGATTTGATGAGTTTTTGGACGCCATCTTTAAACGGTAATAACTCCGACAGTTGACTTTTTTTGACAAAATTTTATAAGAACTTTTTCAAATATTATGGATCAGGAAGTACACCCTTGAAAACTTTAAACCTAATTATGATTCACCCTGTATAGTTAATTTACGTTTTTATGTAACCAAATTTATAATTTAGATGCGGTAGTCTACGATCTTTAAACATATCTTCAATAAAAATACAAAACAAATTATGAAAAAATAAGGTTTGTATGTATTTTTATGTGTTTTTTAGATGTTAAAATCTATAAGGCATCAGCTGCAATTAATATGGAGTTTAAATGAATTTTATGGTATCTATTACTTAATTCAAGCATTTTATCGATTACAAGCGCCAGACCACAATGGACTACACAAAAACGGTTTTGTTTTCATTGTTCACAGATAATTAATTTTAATGTAGCATAGAATTACCGTCGAACTAGTTTGTGGATATTCAAAGTCAGGAGGTTCTGGATTGGTAGGCGATGACGGAACACCTGTGGCAAAAATGCCCATTATATCCTGTTGTGGAGATGTACGTGGAGGCTCTGAAACAAAATATTTAACGTTAATAACAAAAATCTTCTGTAAAAGAAATTTAATAAACGTATTCAAACTTGATTATAAGTTTCACTGCAACTTCTACTAAAATGAATTTTAAAGAGATAAAAATGCTTGTTAACTTTCTATACACATTTAAGTACGCTTTTAAAAAGAAAACTTTTATAAACGGATTTGTGTTTTTGCTAATATATACCATAAACCGAAGTATGAGAAAAAGTTAAATGGAATTTCCTTTGGTAATTATTGAAGCATTTAACATTTTTTTGCGGAACACAACAAATTAACTAGAAATTTCTTCTCGTTGATTACATTGAAAAAATGAAAAAGAATTAAAATCAATAAATCTTAGTACGGTTAGCTTCTTAATTTTGACACGATTCATTGTTACTTTAAGATGTAGATTTACAAACTTTGGTTTACGTATTTCAAATTAACAAGAATATCTATTTTTGACTGAATTTCAAAAATTGTGAAGCCGTGAAAACATGTTTAAACGTAGAAAGTTTAATTTATTATTTGAATAAAAATCGCTGTCTGTTTTAAAAATAAAAGTTTCTCTGAAATATTCACAAATACTTTAATAGTATATTAAAGAACTAGTTTCAGAAGACGCATTTTATAAGAAGAGTACAGTTTCGAAAACGAGTCGCGAAGTGGGGAGTTTTCGAAAGTACGAGTCGCTAAAATGCCTTCTGAAACGAATTCTTTATACTATTTTTTCTATTTTGGGATTTTCAGATTGATTTTAAAATAAAATTTCGCGAGTTTTTAAATTTAGGGAATTTTGAAGTGTAATTGCTAAGTGGCAATATTTACATTAAACTTTGGTTTATATGCTAGTTTAAGTTTAATTAATACATTTTTCTATTTCGCGTCGTTTACAAGCTATAACCGCACTCAAAGCGGTGCGTTAATAGAAATTCGAGTGCGTTTATAGCGCTGGTGTACTTATATTTTTAATGTTGGTAACACTAACACTGAATGTCAGAAATCTACGTACAGTTTACCTAACCTTGATTTTTTCTTGGTCGATTATTTATTAATAAATACAAGTAAACAAACAAAACGATTTACTTTAATTATGTGACGAAAATGTACAATTATTATAAATATTAATAGTTACATTGGAGTTTTGCTGAGGATTAATGTTAACACCGGCACCAGGTAAAAGATTATGGGTCGATACGATATTGTGCTGAGAATTATTTATATTAGGAGCTGTGTGACAGTCGCTGGAAGCAGAGGAACATCCGAGCAAGTTAATATTGGTGGGCCCTGATGAAAGCATTTGAGAAACTTGAAGTTTGGTTTTCAAAGACGCGTAAATATAACTTTCTGCAACGGCAGAGGATTTCCATCCCCGTGACGCTTAATTGTTAGTAAATCACCCCCCCCGATCTGCCAAGTGTGTGGCACTGGTTCTCCTAAAACAGTGCCCAGTGAAAAGTTCAGGGTTTGGCAATTTCAAGTATTTGGCGATATCGCTTATGCGTTGCTGTTGAGGGTCGTAAATTAGCATATTTTTTTATTAAATCGATCCAACTCGGATTGGTTATGGCAAAGACTCTTGGCACGTTATTTTTGTTTTAGGGACAGAAACTATTATTGAATCAACTTTATATTCAATGTCGTCTAAACTCATACTGGTTAGTTTCTCGCGCCTTAAAGCGCCACAGTACCCCATTATTAAGATGATCTGAAATTAACGCTACCTATTCGAAATGAAACTGTATATATATATATTTTTTTAAAAAAAAAATATATATATATATATATATATATATATATATATGATACCTACTTTCATTGCCAAGTATGTTTGATCATTCGCTTCCTTGATAAATTTGCTAATATCTTCTTCTTCCAGGATTTTGCTTTTTTTGGAGTGTAACCTTCAGAAGAACGTTTTAAAAAGCTTGCAACTTACTGTATTTCGAAATATCAATATTTTGTTTATGCAACAAGATCTAAGCATAGAATAAATTGTCCACATTGTCGAAGGCTTGTAGTTTTTTCTTTGTAGCTCAAAGTAAGCTAATAAAACGTTCTTCGAACATACTTGTATTTTATTGGCAACACACCATTCGTCAAAAATTTTATATTGTTTTTCGTATTTTAGCCTAGACTTACTAGGCAGTAAGTTTCCAACAGTATTGCCAGCAATTTCTCGTATTTCTGGAGGAGTACACGGAATGCTATCATCAGAACTCATTTTTAATAAATTTAATTATATTAAATTTTCGAATTCAAAATCGTAGCTAGCTACTGCCAACTGCCACAAAAGTCCCTAAATATCTCAATTGTAAGTTTTCCATTAAAATGGGTTGTGAAAGGGGCAAAGTAAAAAATTCTAATTATATTTTAATATTTTATTAATGCTTTTTATAGGAAACCATTTCAGTCAATGTGATAACATTGTTTTGATACTGTACTACACGCAATAAACACACATGTATTCGAAGTTGCGAATTCTGCTGATGAATGGATGATTTAATGGAAACTTATATCCTAAGTCTGTTTCAACACCACATATGTTTTATTTCCAGTGATCACGGTAAACCGAACGAACAAATTATCAATGTATTACATGGTACTACCTATGAACGAACTGCTATATGTTTTACTGGATTCTGAAATCATAGAAATCGTAATCAAATTAAGTACAATGGAAAGTTGCCAACTCCTTTCTTATGATTTTAGCAAATACAATATGAGAAATTCTTTTGAAACAACCATAACATTTCTTGTTTATTGCGATTAGAGTTGCCAGGCATTTCGATTAATTGGGATTCTCACCGATTTTTAAGCCTCATGATAAAATGTCACATTAGACTCTCAGGATATCAAAAATTTAAGTTTTCGAAATTTTTGTTGTGGATGCCTGTAATTTTAAAAGATTTCTGGTTCACCATACATAGCAGAAACCAAAAAAATTAATTTACAATATTTAAATTGATGTTTAATGTTGTTTTATATTGTCTGCGTTTTTGTTTTGGCTATTGTTGTTCGATTAAATAAAAAATTAATGTTCATATTTGTTGAGTGTACTTTATATTATACTATAAATTAGTAGAAACTATATGGAAGCCGAAGTGAGTCAAATCCCGAGGAAAACAACCTTATAAGGGTGGGATGCTTTTATTTCACTTGAATGAACTTATGGCAACCCAATTATAAGAAATGCTTAGGTGTTTAAACGCAATATCGTTAATTTCTGGTGGAATTTTAAATACTGTATAAATTTACATTCAAAGTTCCATAATCTGACAGTTTGTATTGCCAACCTCAAAATTAAAAAATATCGACAAATTTTTATTTCAAAAATATATTTTATTTATTTTGTAAAAGAGGCGCAAAATAGAAAAAATATTGTATGATACTCGTTATAAGGCATTTTGTCGCACTTACTCATTAAGGCACTCCTCGCTGCGCTCGTCGTGCCCTAAACCCGTGCGTGCGCCAAAATGCTTATTATAAAACTCGTATCATAATATACTATTATCATGCTTCATTAAAAAAAATGAGTGGAAATAAAAATAAGTAGATAAATTAATCTACTGAACATTAATTACGATTTAAATTAATGCACACCGAAGGTAATGACATCTTGGACGTTATCAGTGTTACCACCGTTCGGAATAAAAATTGTTCTATTTCTATAAAAAGAACTCGAATTTCTATAAAAGAACTCATTTGGGTGCTTTTGTAGCTCTGTAACGACCAAAAATAGAAAAAGCATTTTCTATTTTGGGTCGCTTACAGAGCTTTTTTTCTATTTTAGGTCGTTTACAGAGCTTTAAAAGCACCCAAATGAGTTCTTTTGTAGAAATTTGAGTTTTTTTATAGAAGTAGAACAGTTTTTATTCCGAACGGTGGTAACACTGATAACGTCCAAGTTGTCATTACGTTTGGTGTGCATTAATTTAAATCGTAATTAACTAACGTTTAGTACAATTATTTATCTACTTATTTTTATTTCCACCCATTTTTTTTAATGAAACATATGATAAATGTACTAATTAAACTTAAACTAGCATTTAAACCAAAGTTTAATAAAAATATTTTTATTAGCAATTACACTTCAAAATTTCTTAAATTTAAAACTCATGAAATTTTCTTTTAAAATCAATCTAAAAGCCCAAAATAGAAAAAAATAGTATAAAGAATTCGTTTCAGAAGGCATTTTAGCGACTCGTACTTTTGAAAACTCCCGCTTTGCGGCTCGTTTTCGAAACTGTACTCGTCTTATAAAATGCGTCTTCTGAAACTAGTTCTTTAATATACTATTTCTTACATTTAGGTTTTTGTTTTTATTTTATGTAATGAAACGATTGAATCACGTAAATATTTAAAAAAGTTTAAACAAAATGATTAGAATCAAAATGTACAAGTAGGTATTTATGAACTGTAACTTTTACTACCGTTTGTCAGTTATCCAACATATAAGAGTAATTTAATTTTTCAATAAAAAAAATTGATTGATTGGAAGATAGTTTTCTTCTTCCTGTATAATTTTTCACTGAAAAATAGTTATAAATTCTAGATAAAACAAATTTCATTAGACCAAAGTTGAAGTGGATTGTTATGAAAGCTTTGAATTTGAAAAACACACAAATTATTAATAAATAGTAACAAAACTTTATCGTTAGATAATGTAAATTGGATTAAACAAAAGTTTAAAAGTCATTTGATGGTACAAATGACATGAAGATCACAGAAAAGTTGTGAAAACACGTACGGTGTTTAATAATTTTTTTATTGTGAATAGAGTCCTTAACTGTTTGATGTGTGTGATTCCGTCACAGTGTTACAGGTATCAATAAAAAATAAAAAATAAGACAAAAATGATGGCTGTTACATAAGTCGATTATATGTTTATTACACTCAGCGTGCTGCTTTAGCACTAGCGGCACTAAATGTCGCAACATCTTCTTTTAAAGAAAACATCTTTATCGTTGTTCTTATTTTTCGGGAAAAAACGTATAATGTTATTCAAAAAATAAATTAAAAAGTAGTGTATTTGGGATTTATTGATATGCAAAAAGCTTTTGACTGCAATAAAAGAAAATCAATATGGGATGCGTTGGAAGCGAAAAGCGTAAGTGCTAACCTGGCAGGTGTCATTAGAAATTTATACAAAACTACCTACAACCAAATAAGAACCAATAACAAAACCTCAGACAAATTCTTCACTACTGAAGGGGTTAGACAGGGCAGCAGTCTCAGTCCTCTACTATTTATTAATATAGTAGATGAAATGGTAAATAAATGCAAGGCACAGTTTAAAAAGTATGTGGTGGGTTATAACAGATTAAGGCCTACTGCAGCAGAAGTATGTATGTTCGCCGATGATGTTGTTCTAATTGCTAATAGCCAGTAGACGTTAAAATATAATATGGAAATATGGAACAGAAATGGAAAATTAGTGGGACTCCATATAAACAAGGAAAAAAATCTAAATATTAAAGGTGACACTAACGGAGAACGATGAAGAAGAACTGAAAATTTGGATAGAAAACGTACGACTGAAGGCAGTAAAGACATACAAATATTTGGGATTGATGATAAGTTGTAGGGGAGGCATCTTCACATAAATAACAGAATAAGGTCGGCAAATAATCTATATTATGCAATTAATAACAGGAAGTTTCTTCATAACTCACACCGCTTAACCGACACAAAAATGAAAGTCTACAGGACGGTATATACGCGAGTACTACTATATGGATGTGAAAACTGGATACTAACAGAAAACCAAAAAAACAGAATAACCGTAGCACAGATGAAGTACCTAGTACAATTATTAGAGAAGAGCTAAATACAATGGCAATACTAGAGGAGAATGAAATGCAAAAATTGGGATGGTTCGGGCATTTGATAAGAATGGAAGAGGACAGACCAGCAAAGTCAATATGGAAAACCAAAGCAACGGGTAAAACGAGAAGGAGAAGGCAGCGAAAGAGGTGGAACGACAGCATAACTGAAATCTTAATAAAGAGGGAGATGAGTTGGAAAGATGCAGAAAAACTGGCCAGGGACAGAAACAGTTGGAGAGTTTTTATAAGAAATTGAAAGTTGTTATTATTTTTAATTTTGAAAAAAAAATAGGTAAATGAAATGTTGATTTTATATAGTTTACCTCGACACCGAAAGGTAAAAGAGGGAAAGATATTAATAAATAAAATGAAAAAGAGCCGTTACGTACTACAATTTTATGGTTGCAACATAGCCGTTCTTTATAAGATATAATTAGAAAATTTCATAACATTTTTGTTTTACTGCAATGATTTATCTTTATCCGCCATTTCAGACAATTTACTAATAGAAAAAAAACAATTATTTCTTATCTAACAAACACCTAGAAATTAAACCAAACTAGTTGTGAAACAAAATAACTGATTGTACTAAAAACCACTAAGTTTAACAAAACCTTAGAAAAATCAAATTGTTATATCACGTAAAATGTTCTCATCGTCTATGCAGGGTTTCTACGGTTGAGCGGGAGAGAAAAAAATACCGACAAGATTCGTTTTTGTTAATATTATCTCCCTAGCAATTCCTTATTTAAATTTAACTAGTCTAATGAGGAAAAATCCGACGTGAATAGTTAAAAAATCATTTTTCAGATCTTCAAAGAATAAAATTTTTAAATTTGTTGCAAATCTATTGCTTATGTTATTGTTAGCTGCCGGTTTAATTTAATGCTCATTTCACGGACGACTATAACATAGTAACTAAATTGCACAAATAATAATAATAATAATAATAAGTTTATTGTCGTAAATTCTACAAGATAGATAAAGGCATTGTCAAGTGTAATAATAATACTAAAAATATAAATAGTCAATAGAACAGTACACAACAACATAAAACTACAAACAACAGTAATTTAAAATACAACCATTAATGAGTTTCACTTAAGAATTCAGTCCACAAATAATAACATTTAACTAATAAAAACAATTTCAACTTTGTTTGAAATTGCATGATGCATAAAGTAGCTTTGATATCTGACGGTAGAGCATTAAACAACTTTATCGCACGATACTTGGGTCCTTTCTGTGTAAGTGAGAAGTTATGTTTAGGAACACTGAGATTTTTATTTCCTCTTAAGGTCATAATATAATTATTATAATTGGCGTTACTGGAAAATTCTTTAGTATTGCATCTTACATACATTCCGAGCTTATATTGATAAATGCAAAAAGTCTAAGTATCTTTTAGTTTTTTGAAATACGGTTTACATGAGGTATCTCGTGGTAACTGCAAGATCGTTCTTAAGATTATTTTTGGCCAGTGAATACTTTTTTGGAATGAACAGATGGATACCAAAATATGATTCCGTACATGAGAACGCTTTGAACATACGCAAAGTAGAAGATTCGAAGAGACTCCACGGTAAGGTAATAACGTAAGGTACGAATTACGTAACAGCCAGAATTTAGCTTGTTAACTAGACCTGCAATATAGTCACATCATTTGAAATTATATTGAATCAATCAATGTATTTATTTGTTTTTCTACAATAAACAAAAATTCTCTTTTTTTTACATCATACATACACCATAAAATGAACCAAGTCCACTTTCATTTTTCACACCCAAATTATATTAAATAAAATTAATTTCATTTTCTTCCCTTTCCTCCTCACCCTCTTTCTTGTATAACTACATTTTCATAATTCCTTCTTCTTTACTTTACTTAATCCATGTTTTATATCTTGATTATGTTTCTTTTTTCTTCTCTACATTGCTTCTCTTTTTTTATTACCTCTTTCATCTACTCAATCTCTTCTTCTCTTTCACCCAGCAGTTCTCCTCGCTCTCTCTTCTCTTCCCTCAGTTCTCCACATTCCTTACCTATGTGTTCCAAGTTCTCCCACCTATCTCCATACATCTTACATATTCAATCCTCGTCCTTCAACTAATATTGGTTTTCCCTTTCCTCATTTCCTACCCTAAACCTTGCTATAATTCTTTTTCCTTTAATCCACTCTCTCCAATTAAATATCTGGGTTTTCTTCTGTCCTTATCTTCCAATATTTTCCATTGCATTTCCTATCTTTTATTCTTCCTGTTCTTTCTTGCACCTGCGAGTCTACATCCCTCCTTACTATCTCTGCTTCTACCCATCTCCCTTCTCTTTTTTATTCTTGTTATCTCTTCTCTTGCGTTCCCCCATCTTTCGTAATATAATTTCCTTTCCTCTTCTCCATATTTTACCCTCTGCATTTCTATTTTTTTTAGCACTCGTTCAATATCTCTTTCTCTCTCTTGCTTTCGATCTTCTACTCATATCTCATTGTTCTTCTTCCTGTTTGTGTTTTTATTTTTCCATCTTGACCTCCTCCTCTCGGTGTCTCTTTTTCTAATCCTAGTGTCCATTTTCAATATTTTTCTTGAATTCTTTCCCCCTCCATTTTTTTCTTCCCCATAATTCTGCTCCATATGTCAAAACACTTCTTACCATCCTATCAAACAGCCATCTTCTTTTCTCAAGGTCTTTTCCAAATATTTTTGTCCTATGCCCTATACTTCGTAATTCCTAAAAATTTAGAACTTTGAGAAACATATATTGTATCACTCCCATCGATAGTATTATGAGTATCCTTGAATACCAATAAAGCTGTTTTATTAGTATTCAAGCTTAAAAGATTACATTTACACCATTGATCCAAATTCTCTACCACCTTTTTCACACCACAAGATAGATTGGTGCACATTCTTGCACCACGACGCATGAAGTATCGTCAGCAAATTGACAAAGAAAATTTACGTCATCGATCTGCTCACATAAATTGTTGGTGTATAGCAGAAAAAGGAGCGGCCCAAGTATTGACCTCTGAGGAACACCTGTATGAACCATAGAATAAGGCGAATAGAAAATCTCTACTTTATCACTGACAACAGTTCTTATGCAAATCATGTGGGATCTATTACTGAGATACAATTTCATCAAATTATGGCAAGTGCCACGTAAACCATATGTTTTGATTTTTTTCTAATAATACATTATGATGAAGTTTGTAAATTTCACCTACCCAGAGTCTCTTGTCCGTATGCTCTAAGATGTAAGTTAGTGAATCGAAGATTGCCAACTCCGAAGACTTATTTTGAAGAAATCTATACTGAGACTTGTTTATAATAGTAAATTTAGCTAAATGGTCAATAATACGCTTATAAATAACTCGCTCAATAATTTTGGAAAATGTTGATAAAACCGAGACGGGCCTATAATTTTCAATATTCTTACTATTTCCTTTTTTGAGAATTGGAACGGTTTTCGATATTTTCAATTTGGATGGAAAAACGCCATTAGAAAGTACAGCGTTTGTTGTATGCGTAATAGGAATTAGAATTGAGTGCGATACCCTTTTTACTATTGCTAGAGGAATTTCATCGATTTCTGCTGAATATTTACAACTCAGTTGATTAATTTCTGTTGAATCGGTTGGTGAAAGAAATATACATTCTGAAATACTTGATTTACTTTTTGTGAATTATATTTTATTGTTATAATTGATTTTCACGTCCTTTATGTAAGTGTTAAGTAAGCGTTTTTGTGTTCTAAACTCGCGCCATAAATGAATTTCATTGAATTGTTTAGCCAACTTGTATAGATCATTTACTCTAGCAGACCGGATTTTAATTTCCCAATTAATTCAGTTATTGTTATTCTTTTTAATCGGTTTAAGTTTTTTTGGAAATGCTACATCAAAGTAATAATAAAAAATATTAAAAAAATTTTGATACATGTAATCGACATCATTAGCTGCAAGAACCGCGTTCCAATTCTCAGTTTCTAAGTTTCTTTTAAATTCATTTATATTAATGTTTCCAGAATGTCTTGACAATTGCCAAGTAGAACTAGAATCAACAACCGAATCTATTTTAACTTCTGAATAGAGCCCATAATGATCGGACAGATAAGAGTCAACTATCCTGGTATAAATCAGTTCTAGTGAAATATTACTAAAAAAATTATCTAGTTGAGATTTGTACCTTGCAGTTACCCTGGTGTATTCCGAACAATGCGACAACATACCGAAACTCTCTGTAATTGAAATTATTTCTTTACCATTGATATCGTCTTCATCAGAGAAATTAACGTTAAAATCCCCTCACAGAATGATTTGTTTTTTTGTTACTATAATTCATTTCTAAAACCTGAAACAACTTTTAGTAAATACATTAATGTCATCACATGGTGATCGATATACAGAAGTAATTACATAGTTAATCTCTTGAACGATGACTTCGGTCAACAAATATTCAAAATGCTTTTCCACAGAATCAGCTTCAAACGTAATATGTACTATGGTTGAAATCCTGAGTCTACATTTTTTTTAATTTCTTCTAAACTCAAAGAACTCAAGAATATAATTATGACAAAATTCTAAATATTTGAAGTTCTCAACTTAATTAATTTTGAATTGTATTTAAATTTATTATAAGATTATTTGAACAGAATTAAATTCGTGCTGTCCAATAAAATATTTACAGTTCGACCAATCCTAGAAATCGGAGAAAAATCCGTAATTTTTAAAGCGATGCTTAATTCTAAAGGTGTTAAAGCTGCGGAGACTAAGTCTATGAGGGCAAAAGTAAAAATCTAGATTTTCTAAAAGTTTACAACGGTCAATATGAAAATGTATCAATTTAAAAAGGAATAGTAAGCCAAATTAGCATCTTCTGACACGTAAAAGTTCTAGATCTAAGTTTTTCCTTAATGTTACATAATTTATGTCACTATCCCCAGCTTATATGCAGTTAGACGTATGAATTTGTTTTGCATTTTCTCTATTACACTGTTGTCTACGCCCAAATCTATTATTAAAGTATTGTTAAATGGTTACGTTCGTTTGTGTAAATAATAACAAAAACATTTATCTACGTTAAAGTATTTGAATTTTAAATCAACAGCATACAACAGATAATTATAATGTTTAATAGACAACAGATATGATGTTTTTAGATGCCCATAATAATTTAAAAATTTCATAATAAATAAAAAGGAAGAATTAATTCATTTAACTTGTGACAATATACAGTCTCGACGATAGAATTTTAGACGAATAATGAGAACGAAAAAACCGATTGAGCTGAAAACTTGTAAGTCTATACAAATGGACATAATCTACTTACCGAAAATATTTTCATGGGTGTGTCACTTCCGGTTATACCGAAAGTGGATATCAACTTTGTTATTTTAAATATAATACAATGCGTCAATTTTTATTTTATTTTCGGTTTCCGCATAAAATTTTACGTCTTCTACTACCAGATTCAGCGTACCTATCTCTTACCATTTAAAAAAAAATAATTTCAGGCCTTAGCAACGAAAATTTGAATCTACTGAAAAATTAATATTTTATGAAACATAAAACTTGTACAACAGTTAGACATGGTATTGGACTATGTTTCAGTATTAGACATTTTTGATTTATTTCTAGTGAAAATCCGGGAGGAACGGTGGTTAAGAAAACTAAAATTGTCAAAGAGTCATTTTTTTTTAACTGGAACTATATTTCTTTATATTCTCATTCGATGCATAATTTAATTACCTATCTGCTGATGTATCATGTTCCTCTACCTAAACTGAATAATTTTATCTGCTTTTTCTCTACTTTTCTTGGAAATCATGATGTTAATTTACTCTAAGGTTTCACTTTTTGTTTTAATTATAATATGTAGCGATGATAATAGAACCGCTTTACTCTGAATACATTTAATATCTACAACATTTTCTGAAATGCACCAATGTTGCCCCTTCCACAATTACACCTTACATGCAAAATATTCAATTTATAAATTGTACGGATGTAGTAAATTAATAGTTTGCTTTGTAATCCGTTTTAGCCAACTGATTGAAGGTATTAATATGACAAGCAGCAAAACAAATTGCAAAGCATATTATTAATTTACTACATCATCTCCAGAAAAGTAGCAAAAAGTAGATAACACAGAAGAAAGAAAGTAGAAAAAAAGCAGATAACACGAAAATCATTCAGTTTAGGTATAGGAGAAGATATATCAGTGGATAGGTAATTAAATTCTGCATTGAATGAGAATATAAAAAAAACCACTTGCAATTTAAAAAAATTGCCTCCATGACAATACTATGTCTAACCGCTGTACAAGCTTATTTGCCTTTTGTGTTTCATAAAATATTGATTTTTCACTAGAATCAAATTTTCGTTGCTAAGGCCTGAAATTATTTTTTTTTCTTAATAATGCTAAGAGATAGGTACGTCAAAGCTGGTAGTAGAATAGGTAAAATTTTACGCAAAAATCGAAAGTAAAATAAAAATTAGGGCATTGTATTTAAAATAACAAAGTTGGTATTCACATCAGGTATAACCGGAAGTGACACCGCCATGAAAATATTTTCAGCAAGTAGATCATGTCCATTTGTATAAAGTTACAAGTTTTCAGCTGAATCAGTTTTTTGGTTCTCATTATTCGTCTAACATGTTGTCGTCGAGACAGTCTTATGATCTTAATTTTCACTTGCTTGTAATATGTCTTTCTTTGAATCTTGTCACCTAATTTGTGTAAAAATTAAGGAGTTATGGAAAACCACCCATTACAGCAGCAAATTACTGTAATTGGGCCTTATTATTTGTTCAGAGCTATCGACAACTCTGTGATGGGTTGGTAGCTATGAATAATTCTGATAATTCCTCTGTGTCAGTTCTACAGCAGCTAGTGCAAAAATTTAAAACTACGGGTTCTGTTTGACTCATAACGATTTTGGTGTTCTTGTTTCTTTGTACAAAATACTACTATAAGTGCTTTCTTTTGCGTTAAAATTCGAATCATTACACGTCAGTGTTCTTTTGAAACGGGATTCATCCCTACTTCAAAAATTTTAAGATCGTGATCTGTATTACTGAATCGTATATTTTATTGGATTCATCTACTGAGAAAACATACATAACCTATAACCTCATAAAAAAAACATAACCAGTCTGCAAATATTATTAAAGATTTTTTTGAAGTGAAAAATGTGTAGCAGCAATCTAAAACAATTAGTTCTTGAATGTAATTGCACAACTGTAGAGCTGTTAATAACAGCCGAAGAGCACAAAAAAGCCACAAAAGATGAGTAACAATGTGGTAATATAAATATAAGCATATTAATAATTGTTTACATAGAGTTGCTGTATGCACAAGATCTCTTTGAGAGATATGTCAATGATAAAAATAATTGCATTGGAGGAAACCAATCTTGAGCATGTTTAGGATCATCAGGACAAAGAAGAAGCGTCTACAACTAATTATGAATAGTCATGGTCTGAAGCTAAAACATTGTTTTATATTTCTTTGTACGAACAGCATAAATATGATTTCAGCCATGCCAAAAAACGTAAACATGTGTGGATCTTGATAGCGGAACAGATGGCAGTTCGTAACTACTACCATTACCTACTACTCAATTTATTATATTTATGTTTTAATGTTTATAGCGTGATGCTGTTAAATTAGAGAGCAAGTGGACAAATCCTATGAAAGTCTACAGAGCTATTAAAAACAATAAAGGTCCCAAGAAATCAAGACGAGGAGGCCAAAATTATAAATATTTTGAACGTATCGACGAAATTGTGGGTAACAAACCTTCTAACACTCAGTCTCCCAGTACTGTGTTAAAAATAAGACCTGTAAGAGATAATGATGATGAGCAAACTTCATCTGACGTTGAAGTTGAGAGTACGTGCATCAGAAAGAAATGACTGGCACACTTACTAACGGCTCCAAATGAAGGAAAACTAATTCGGTGGCTTTGAAATAATGCTGGAAAAAGCTGAGCGACACAGAGAATTAATCGAATTTGAAAACAAAAATTGATAACGAAAACTTAGTCACCCTACGAAATCTCCCCTTCAAATGCCTAAAAACGTTTTCAATAACCATACGTGTGGACAAGTGTCTATAGTTAGAATTTTTTTGTTCGTTGCTGAGATGTCCAATATCCTTTATAGTGAACAGCATCCAATAACACCATCTATAGACCTAATTACATCACAAATCCCTATTTTATTAGCAAAAATTTTGGAATCTACTGCTGTTAGGTTTTCATTAGGCCAAGTTATATACTCATTACTAATCCTCACTAAGAATTCAGTTACAAGTTTAACTGTACTATGTGCACAGCTGAAAGTCACATCAAACTTATCAGATATTTGTCTAAAGGATTCTGTGTTGGCTAAATACCACACTGTCAGCAAAACAGCTTTGTTGGGCCATCCTCCTGCTCGTGCTATAAAGTTTTTCCCATAAAATTCTTTAAGCAGGAAATGCTGTTTTAAATCCACATCACAGTACTTAGGAACAGTATTCTTGACGTAGTTCCTAATGCGAGTATGCCGTAGTCTCTTCTTGTACTCCACGTCTTCAGAACTTAAACTACTATATAAGATAGTTCTACTGATGGGTTTTACCAACTCCGACTGCAATTTATAAGCGTTAATACCATTCATAAATAATATCTACAAACACAATACAGTCATCAAGGTTAAACATTCTATAATCGTTGATAAATTCCTTTGATGTAATTAAACTCAAATTATTATGTAACTAAATTTAGGGTTATGAATTAACTAATACAGGCATAAACATTATGGTGTTCTTTTGAGTAGGCGTACAGATCTCGACCATACGAATTTTAACGATCTTGATTCTGTGATCTAAAATTTAAGCAAAAGAAAGTGGTTTATATATATATATGCGCGCTGCGGACGGGTACTCCCACTACTCAGTCATCTTTGCACGCACTAATTAATTACCTCCTATTTCCTGAAAGAATTATCCTACATCTCAAAAAATGACAAATATACGATTTTTAAAGAAACCCAAATGTTTCACTTTTTCCAATTTTTTCGGAAAATTACTATCCGATTGAGTCAGATGGGTGCTCATTTTATTCAAATTTTGATCTTCTACAACTTTTCTTTTACACCATTAACGTTGGTTCATTACTTTGCACACAGGAAAAAAAGTTGAGAAAAAACACTTTATTGCATTTAAATGGTAATTAACAATATAATGACAATTTATTTTCCGTATAAAACATGAATATAAGGTACTTACATGGCGCAGGCAGTATCCTACTATTACCTTTGTCAAAAATTTACTTAAGTATTATTTGTTCTATTGACTGGGGTATACCTACGTAACAGTTACTTACAACAGTTTGTTACCAACCTTTAATGATAAAGGAGGAATAAAAAAAGAAATTAAAATAAACGTTATAACAAGTTTATTTTGACACAAAAAAAATAAGTAAATTATCAAAAAGAATTTGTGTCAAATTTCGACAACAATAAAAAAAAAGAATGACACACCGAAAGCATGTATGCAAAAAAACGTCTTGCCACCCGCAAGAAATAAACAAAAACGCACTAGATTGGTTATCTATCATTAACCTTAAAAACAAATCAAATACAAGCATGTGCGGTCGCGGTGAAATGTTAATTACAGTGAGATTGCGATACCGTCTATTCGCTCCTGCATAAATAGGCAATTCAGGTAAATAATATAATAATAGCACTTAATTAATATGTTTTGGGTACCCGTCAGAAAGTTTGTTGCGAAGCAAATGTCGATGGTCCTGGTTGCAAGAGAGACTCTCTGGCAATCTAAGGACAAACTGGCCAGGGCACCATGACTCTACAGTGGTACAGCTAATTCCCAAGATCAACAAATTGCGCTGAACAATGACGGTAACTTTTATAGGCGGTCTACTGCCCAGATGTTACGTTGGGTCGTGAGTAAGATTCCAGCTCGGCTAAGACAGCGAACAGTACAGCCACAATCCAGCGTGTAAGCAGCGAATAGTTGTAGGAGCTTCTCCACCTCTAATATTATTGACACCAGACACAAAACCAAGCGGGAGTGAAAACCAGACACGTGGGACAATCAACTCAAATCTCAAACGGTTACAAATCCAATTCAGGGGGTGAACAAAGAAAAAAAAATGCTTAGAGACAAAAATACATTTGGGTTTCCTTTTCGACATCAAATTAGCAAGTAAAACTCGCTTACCTGCAGATGTTGGATGGCTTGAAGAGTGTGTGACTTTATTAATCCCGTTTAATTAACAGCAAATACTTAACTTTTTAGCGCAATTAAGTAAAACAAGTGGATGACCAATTATAATCCAAATAAATGCAGAATAAAACAACTATCGGCGCATACGGCTGGTACCAGACAAGGATCGTCAAAAGAGGAAACCACAATTGTTAACAATTTTAATAATGAAAATAAAAAAATATATCTCCGCGAACGCAAATTGTCGCGCCAAAATCAATTTAATAATTTAAAATGCATAGGCAACCCAAAATTTATATGTAGACAACACATCACAGAACGATACAAATAAAAATTTTCAAAATCAAATTTGAAATGTAACAAATTGTTACTGATTGATTAACCCTTAGACTACTGAGTGGGGTCTTCAAGAGACCCCAGGATTTGTTTTTCTTGAACATCTCTTTTGGTATTTTTATAATAAACTTTTCCTTCTGTGTAATTGTCACTTTGACAATTATACATAGCACGATATATTTATTTTTTTGTTTTTAATATCTGCGTACCTTTGTTGAACAAAATCGGCGCGTGGGGTCTCCAAGGGACCCCATGCCGTTGTTAATGTATTCCATATATTTCTACAAACCAAAAGATAGATGTCAGTTTTTATGTATTTTACGACGATTTTTTTGCAACTAAATTTGGTGTTATAACTTGTCTATACATTTATCTGAACCCGTATGTATTATCTCAAAATACACTGTTGAATTGAGTAGTAAGAGAAAATAATGACGAGGGATGCACAGATATTGTTGTTACGTGTTTCCCCACTTCCGACGTCCGATGTCGTTTTTTCACCCCGTCTCATTGTTTATTCTAGACTCGAGCAGAGACAACAGTTTTATGCCGTAGTTGCAAGACACAGCAACGCTTTTTGTTTGTTTGTTTGTGAATATTGCTGTATTCTTGGTTACTTGGACTTGCACAACGATACTATATCGAGTAAGTTTTATGAGTATTTTGTACTGTAAATACTCCGAGTGTAATTTTTGTATTTTGTTTGTGTTACTTCGCTCTTTCTGTAGATAACAGAGATGTCGAAGTCAAACTCCAAATATCAAAGATATCGTCCGCTCACTGACAAGGAGCTTGAAGAAGAGATTAGATTAATAACTGAGAAAGGTGGTTTAGAAAGTGATATGTCCGATGAGAGTGACAGCATCGATGATCCCAATCATTTTGATGTTGCAGTAAATGTATCAGAGGTAGAAGACAACCTTGAATTAGTGGAAGAAGAGGCTGAAGATTATATTCAAGTTGTAGCCCAAAATGTTGACGAAATAGACGATGAAGATGCTGATGCTGAACAAAAGCAAAAACCTAAGAGTGGCCAATATAAAGCAAAGTCAGGGAAATTATGGCAAACAAATAATTTCACCCACGGCCGCCGACGAATCCGCAATATTGTGACTGAAGTTCCCGGACTAACCCAATATGCAGCTGCTGCAACAACTATTTTCGATACCTTCAACCTCTTTGTAACGAAAAAATGAAAGAAAATATATGTTTGTATACCAACGAAGAAGCCTGTCGAGTTTACAACGCGTATAATAAAGAACATCCCAATAATAAAAAAATATGGGAGCAGCTGACTGAGAAAGAATTGAATGCTTTTGTCGGTATATTGATTTCCGCGGGTGCTTTGCGTTGTAGTAAAGAAAATACTACTGAAATGTGGACAACGGATGAATCGATTCGAAGAGCAATTTTTACTGCTTCAATGTCGCGTGACAGATTCGTTGCAATTCGCACATTTTTGCGTTTTGATGATAAAATAACTAGGGAAGAGAGAAGGGCAACAGATAAATTAGCCGCTATTCGTGAATTATGGGATGATTTTGTCAAAACTTGCAGAAATTCTTATATTCCCCATGACACAATAACTGTCGATGAACAACTGGTAGGATTTCGTGGTAAATGTCCTTTCCGTCAATATATGAAATCCAAGCCAGCAAAATACGGCATAAAAATTTGGGCAGCAGCTGACGTAAAAACAAGTTACTTATATAATTTGCAAATTTATACAGGAAAACTTGCTGGTAATCGACCAGAGAAGGATCAAGGAATGCGTGTGGTGAAAGATCTCATTGAACCACTTTACAACACTGGACGTGGGGTAACTACGGATAATTTTTACGTCAGTGCCTTTAGCGGAGTTTTTATTAACAAAAAATATAACTTTGTTGGGAACACTTAGGAAAAATAAACCGGACACGCCAGAAGAATTGAAGAAAATTACGGGACGATCAGAGTACTCGTCAAAATTTGCATTTTCGAAAAACTTTACTATAGTATCATATATACCCAAAAAGGCAAAATGGTTCATGTGCTATCCTCTCAACATGATAATCCCGAAATAACTGAAGGAGAACAACAAAAACCAACCATGATAGTGGATTATAATAATACCAAAGGTGGTGTAGATAACGCTGATAAGCTTATTTGCGAATATAGTTGTGCACGCCGAACTGCAAGATGGCCATTTAGGGTTTTTATGCAGATTTTGGATGCAGCAGCTCTAAATGCTTTTGTGATATTTACAATCAAAAATCCCCATTGGCAATCAGGAAATACATTCAGAAGGCGGGTTTTTCTCAAAACTTTGGGAAAAGATTTAGCTATCGAAAATATGAAATTCCGCGCAGCACAATTACGTAAGCATCCATATATTCTCAAAGCTATTGAAGCTTGTGGAGTGGATACCAATCCTATTCAACCCGCTCAAGAGAAACTAGCTGCACCGGCATCGCAACAAGCAAAACGGGGACGATGCAGACTTTGTACACGAGCATCCGATAAAAAGTAAATATAAGATGTTCACAATGTCAGTTCTTCGTTTGCAAAGACCACCGAAAAGAAAATATTGTCTCCACAGCGAGTTGTATTGATCACGTCAACAATTGACAAAATATTATACTTTTTTGTAATTTGTAAGAATTCTGTTATTAGTTTGTTTTGTATTTGTAGTATGTATTAATTTTCAATATAATTTGCAATTATAAACACTTACTCAAATGTTACCATACGTTTTTAGGTGGGGTCTTTCGAGGACCCCACTCCGTAATTACCATTGGTATAAGGAACGCAGTAGTCTAAGGGTTAAATAAAGCAAGAATTGAGATTTTTCTATGGTCAGCTTAATTCCCAGACCTCAATATGCTTCAGAGAAGATGCATGCCATATTGGACGCTATACAAAATTGATGGCAGCTGCAATGGAATCTTGTTCCACAAAAAGACGTGGACAATATTATTCTGTGTATGCCAAAAAGATGTAGTGCGGTTTTAAACTCTAGAGGAAGACCCACTCTTGATTAATTTCTTAATCTTAAATTTTTTAAATACAATATAAGATAAATTGTGAAATGTTGTTTAGTTCCATTTTGTAGAATTTCTAATTTCAAAATAATAAATTATTATTAAAATTATATTGAATAATTAATTTAAGTTAATTTTACTAATAGCTTGTTATACATTTAACTATCAAGGTTCAAATGGAAAAAAGTGCAAAACATTACTTTTTTTTGCCAAATAAGATATACCCTTAGATTATGTTGATGTTTGAATAATTGCCTTGTTAAAAACAAGTTATTTTGAGCATTTTGTTACAATTTTGTATTATCAACTTGTATTATTTGTAATTGTAATTAAATTTCCAATTAATCAAATTGATTTTTACGAAGCAGATTTGTATTTTTATGTAGAAAATAAAACTCAAATGTAATCCAATTATAACTTGCGCATACTGTCAGTCTTGACAACTTGTAACGAATTATTCATTTATTGATTTACTTTATAAACCGTTGGTTACGATTTAAATTTTTACTTCAGATGTTAATATTTTAGTACCATATACCATGCATTGCAACAAGAATTTGAAATTATTTACAAATTTCTGATTTATTGATTTTATTCGAAACGCTATCATCTGTTGCACAATTTGTAAATACGTTGTATTCGTTAATTTAGCGTCGAATTAACTGTGCAACTTAATGTTGACAATAATTTATTAAGTACATATTATAAATTAAAAAAAAATGTATCTTGTCGGTCACGATTTAGTAATTAGGAGAAACAAAAACTAATTATAAGGAAAACGATGATGTAAACAAGAAGATGCCTAGAAAGTAAAAACAATTAGGAATCACCGTTAAAACAAAAGTTAAATCTACCTTACTTGATAAAAAATACAATTAAAGTAGTAAATTAAGAACAAAGATAAGGAGTCATAGCAGAATTATATGACAAAAAATTGAAATCAAAGAAAGTAAACAATTTAAATAACAAGTATCTAAAATAAGTTTTATTCTTTTAATTATTATAATGAAAGTTCTTGTTTTAAAATTTAAAACAAAATGCTCTACATTATTTGAATAAAATTGACAGAAAATTGTAAATAGCGGATGTCGGCTATGAATCCTACAACGTGTCAATCGAATAAAAACGTAGAACAGTGATAGATTCACGAACACCTATTATGGATCATCAGTTTAAGGCAGCTTGCCATCTCGTGGAGAATAACCACTTGTAAAATAAATTAAAATAAAATAAATAAAAACATTCAGCTGTGAGTAAAAAAGAAGAACTACGCAATTTTTATTAATATGATGGGTCTAAATGCAAAACCGGTCGGTCTGTTTACAGTAGAAGTAATAAACCATCGCAGAGCTCTATTGAGAGTATTGTTGAGTAAAAAAATCTTGGCATGATTTAGTAATACATATAATCTTTTTTATTGCAGCATCAAAAATTCTGAATTATTTTATTATTGTTCAAAGAGAAGTTTATGCCGTATTTATAAAGTATTGGTGCTAGATAATCTTGTCACTTTTCTAACACTTTGGAAACACTTTCCTTATTTCACCATACTGCCGTGTTAACTCAAAAGCGCGTATCTGACATGTTTAGCCTTATATTATCCGATATACCACAATACATCATTTTGTTAAGAAAAAAAACCCTATTTGACTATGGTCTTACTTGAAATGCATTAAAAAGAGTGGCCGTCCCTGCCATTTTGGTCATGACGTTAGTATAAAACCTCCTTTTTTTCGAGAAGTTTGAAAAGTCAGATACGCCCTTTTCAGTTAACACGGCAACATATTGCATACCAGGATTATTTGTTAGAAGTTTTTGCCCTTATTTAACGTCTACACGGTTGAAACTAAAAACGACAGGGGCATTGATATTTTCTGACATTGATACTTTTCAATCGTACGCGTTCCAATGTGTAGATAATTATTATTATTATAGCATGGTATTGCGCGGGATCTGCAATACGATTACATAGTGTGTTTTTAATATTCCTTTCTGAAATAATAAAATCTCGACCCGGGGGCGTAAAACTATGCCCTATGTTAGGAAATGTAACTTAAATATTCCTTGGAGTGAAGATAAGTTGCAAGCATACTTTACAAAGTAATATTTTTATTTTTCTCAAAGTAACCATCACCAAAAACAAAAGAGAGAACTTATGTGTTCAGTAAAATTGAATAAATTATATTGCTGAAGCTGACTAAACTAGGTAAATTGGTCTAGTAGCTTTATTGAAAATGTTTTTGGCAGTTTATTAAAAAAACTTCTTTGTTTGTCTTTCTTTCTTCAAGAATCTAGTAAAAAGCTTTTGCTTTAACTGTGTGCAACTTGTGGATAGTTTTCAGTTCTTTTTTTTGCTTGAGCTCTTCTTGGTGTCTTAAGCAAGTAGAAGATACATCCATCATAGGAATTCCAAAATTTAAGTTGTAATTTCTTGTAAAATAACACGAAATTAATGTTTGTTTACTTCAAGGGTATCAGTCACATAGTTTGTAGAGTTTTCTAATACCTATCAAGATCACATGGTAGGTAGGTCCTTTCCTTTACTTGGCTTCTACAGTAATGCAATTAATCATACTTCAAGTTTGAAGTAGAGTTACTTGTAACAAACTTTTTTTAGATTATTTTTATCCTTGACACGGTTTCCCCCTTTATTTCTTCGAGGGATCTTACCCTCATAGACGAATTGTTATACCACACCCTAAATTCTATCCTTTTTTAAGTTTAAAATTTGCATAAATGCCTTTCTACATATTTTTAACCATTTCCACATTTTCTTTCTAGCAATGTAGAATATTGTTAGTTGTCTTTTGAAAGGGTTGTGGCCATTTTTTGATTTGGTCGGAGCCCCTTTTTTCTTAATAAGCATGTCTTCGCAGCATTTTAAAATAAACTCATCTTGGTTTATTTTATTGGAAATATTGTAAAAGTTTTTGTGGATAAATTGTAAATCCAACATTTCCAACAAATTAAGTAATATAATTAGATTAGAATTGAAAAAAATGCCAATATCTTTGGAACGACAAGAGACATTAGTTTACGGTTTTTACAGGTAGATTAGTAATACTATGTGCTTTTTTGTAAGTTGGTTGTAATTATAGCATTGCATTTAAAATTTTCCAGAAAAATAACAAATAGGGATAGGTGTTACATAACTGGCTAGTTTCCAATAAAAACATTAACTGTGATGTTCTTATCTGTTTCTACAATTTACCTTTAATGCTCTTTAAATGGATCCTAAGTTTATGAAAATCGGTTCACGCATGTGGAAATTACAGTGTTTTTTCTCTCAACAAAAATAAGATTCCTCCACCACTTAATAATAGGCAATATAAAAAAGTAGAAACAGTAGTTTCTAATGCTGACATTTGTTACTAACCTTAATTAGGATTTATTTTGTAAAAAGTCAATTATATTTTTTAAAATTATAAATTGCGCCATCTAGAGGAAAACTACAAACTTAAAAACATTTCAAAACATTTTTTATGAGTCGAGTTTGTTATAAGAACTTTTTCCCAATATTGTAGGACGTGCGGTTTCCGAAATATAGCCGGTCGCCATCCCTAATGAATCACCCTGTACAAATTTTTTGTAATTAGGAACATATAGATAAACGGCGCTTAAACAAAAATATATAGTTGTACTCAAAGTTATAGCGAAAGTTTCCCTTATAAAATATTGAGCCAATGACAAATTTCTATTTTTTGAATAGCAACCAATCACAGACGAATTACGAGATAATTTAGCGTGTCGCTCAAATTATCGATGCCAAAAATTAAAAGTTTAATAAATTAATAACAATTTTTTCATTTATTTTTTGTCAAGACTATATATTTTTAGTAGGGTTCCCACTTGATTCGTTTAAAGTCTACGTTCGGGAAATTCTCTAGAAAATATGCTTCGTGATTGTAATGTATACCAGATAATTTTGAATAAATGTTCCACCCCTGCTTGATCCAAAAATAATTCCCTTTAAGCACAAATTATTGTTGCACCAGTTACTCGTGAAACATTTACTCAAAATTATCGGTGACATTACGATCACTTCTTGCAAACTTCTTATGGTAATACATAAATAAGAAAAATGCCAACAGTTAACTGTCGCAAGACACACATTTTACTTATAAAAGCTTATATACCCGATCTATGCTGATAGTCGATTTTTATATTAAATAGTTTTTCTGTTTTTAAACAATTTTCTAAAAAAATTATTTAATCTTTTAACGTGGTTTTGGGTACTTGTAGTATAGTATTGTTATTTTTGTTGTTTTGTTTGTTAATAATTTGTATTTTTTTTTCTTCACTCGGTGATCACCTGCTTTGATTCCGTTATTCTTTACTTCTTTACAAAGCATTCAACAACAATTCTATACAACCATAACTTTCTGTATCTGGATAAAATGATCCACTATATAAAAGTAATACTTTTCTTAAAAAGTGTACATTGAGAACATTTACAAACCAGGTTTAGAAGAGTGTTCAGTTTTTGGATCAAGAAAAGACTTCTTTGTTTTTGTTTGAGTAAACGGTCAAAAAGAATTAACAAAAACTTGAGTGTGATCACAATTTTTTATCAGGTTTCTTTCTGACTAAATAAATGTAATTCTGGTTTATTATTAAGTATTAAACGAAGGAAGGCACGTATTGTTGCTCAGGGATTCAACCAACAGCCAGGAATCCACTTAAATGAAACTTTCGCTCCAGTCGCACGTTTAAGCTCGTTACGGAATGAAAAGTCACCAAGTTGACGTAACATGCGCATACCTAAATGGAAAGCTACAAGAAACCATATATATGGAACCTCCAAAAGAATTAGTTAACATCTTAAACATTCTTTCTCAAAAAGACGACTTCAGAAGTGCTGAAAACTTTGAGAAAAGAAAACAAAGTGTGTCTATTGAAAAAATCCCTATATGGTTTACGTCAGGCTGGCAGAAGCTCGAACGCTAGACTAGATGAAATTTTACAAGAATATGGTGCAGAACCAACCGATTCGGATTGTATCGTATTGGTCGAGGGGGAGATCTAACCCTAATAATTATCTACGTGGACGACATACTAATTGCTTCAAGAAATCTAAAATTCATTAATGACCTAAAACAAAATCTGTCAAGACACCTCGAAATTAAAGACCTTGGAAACGTAGGAATTTGTCTAGGAATCAAATTCAGACTTACTGAAATTTTAGATAGATTTGGAATGTCTGACTCGAAATCCATCAGCACCCCACTTGACTCTAACGTAAAATTAACAAAGCCAACTGAACCCGCTTCAGAAGATGAAGAAAAACTACCGTATAGAGAACTCACAGATGCTTTGACTTATTTATCTATCGCAACAAGACCTGACATTAGTTATGCTGTCAGATACCTTAGTCAATTCAACAATTGTTATCGAAAAATTCATTGGAACGCAGCAAAACGTGTACTCCGTTACCTTAAGGGAACTAAAGAATTGGGACTAGAATACTTTCCCAATACAGACCAACTTAACGGTTATGTCGACGCCGATTGGGGTGGAAGTCTAGACGACAGAAGATCGTACACAGGATTTTCTTTTATTCTGTCTGGTTGTCCTATCACATGGGATTTAAGAAAACAACAAACCGTTGCACTATCATCAACCAAGGTCGAGTACATGGGTTTAACAAAAATTGCCAAAGAAGCCATTTATCTTCAAAAGCTTTTAACCGAGCTTGGACTTGAAAATTTAGCTAAAATAACAGTTTTCAATGACAATATGAGCGCTTTAAGGCTGGCTGAAATCCAGTTTTTCAAGCAAGAAGCACACACATAGATATCAAGTATCACTTCATACGTGAAACGCGAAACAACAAGCAATTTGTGTTACGTCATGTATCAACGAAAGAAATGCCATTGGATGTGCTTACTAAATCATTATCTTGGAAGAAACACGAAAACTGCTTGAAGTTAATGGGATTGGTTAATTCGACAAGCCCGGCTCAGTGCGTCGCAAGGGGGAGTGTTAGAGAAAATGCTACGCCACTGGAGCGTGACCGTCAATAATATCGACCGGTGAGATCGCGACAATAATACATACGCAGTCTTTAAGTGCAGCTCTTATACGCACGCTATTTATATACTGTAAATGATTCGGTGGAATATTTAGTATTTCTAAGAACACACCATTCGGTTAATGTAACTACAATTACACTTGCTTTTCATAATAAATTTGTTTAGTTCATACACATGGTATTTCATTGTGCTGCAAACTCACTTTGCGTTAATTCTACTAACATATTATCTATCTTTTTTTTGTATTTTAATTTTTGCTCCTCTATCTCTGTCTAACAGCAATTTGTTTTTTTCCCACTTTTAATTCTTTTATCCAATCTCAATGCCCTTCTACCCGTTTGAATAATTATCTTTTTTAGATTTAGCTCCTCTTCTAGTAGGTATTCTAGGAGTTTCACTATCCAGTTCTAACGTCTGTATCCAGTATTTTTGCCATATCCTGTCCAATTTTTTCTATTTTTACTACCCCCATATCTATGCCCCTACACTATCACGCTTTTAACTCGCTGCTTTCTCTTAAATATGTTTTTCCCAAATATTTTTTCTGCAATTCCTCATACTTTTGCCGTCCTTGGTTAAATCGTCCTAACTAACAAATTGCAGTAACCGAGAAAACTAGAAAAATGTTTTGGAATTTAGACTGTTTAAAAAGCAGTATATAAATTAGTAAAATAGATCAAAATCGTACCCACTAATATTCTGATTCCTTGAACTTGTACTTCTTTTATTTGATGTAATGTATTTTTTATCATATCTGATGGTGTATCACAGATACTTAAATTTATCAACTTTATCTCTTTCTTTCCCCATCACCATTTAAATTTTTTACAGTTTCTTTTTTTTCTTTTTGAACTCTATAACTTTCGTTTTCCCTACATTTGCCTCTTTGAATTATTTTTTACAACCCTTATTATATCTTTCTTGTATACTTTGTAAAAGTTACAATATCGTCTGCATATGCCAATACTGCTACCATTTTCGTTTCTATCATTATTCCTCCTATCTGTTGTTTCGTAGTTTCCCTTCCATATACCTTATACAGGATGTCTCGTGACTCAATGGCCATAGATTAAAATCGTATTTCTTGGACAATTTTATGCCGCAGTGCCTTATACACTTTTGTCCCAAACTCAATAATTAATGAGATATGGGCAATATTAAATTTGACATTGAGGTAAACCTCCAAGGTCACCAGACCTAACGCCACTTGATTATTACCTTTGGATACACATGGAAAGTAAACCAACAGGTGTTTTTCTGTTCGTTAAATAGACGCTGCAGTTGAATTTTACCATTTCTCAAAATAAGGAGTTCTTGGTCTAAATACCTTCGGTATTCGTAAATGCAAAATAAACCCAAAAAAAAGTTTAGTTGGCATTAAACCCAATATCTACTAAACTGATGTTAAACGACAAATTATGATAGTTTAAGTTAATTTAAGTTTAAACTTGGTTTAATTCGTAAACATTGACTAAACAAGAAAAAAATGTTGTTAAACTTTGTTGTATTCTAAACCTAGTTTAAACTCCGCTTCAACTTGTACTGTACACAAAATTTTCGACCACGAATGAGATAAAAATATAAAAATCGGTATGTTCCATTTGACAAAATTGACCTTTGACAATTTTTAAAACTAGTATTTTGATACCAATTTTCAAATACCCTTTATAATTTTTTGACAATTTTGCATAAATATTGTTCAAACAGACCCAGATTAAAACAAAAAATACACAAATCAAATAAAAAATGTTTTTGAATAGTTTATAATTCAAATTAGTTTTGTTCTGCAAACGCCAATTTTGACATAAAACATTAAATAAGTCAAAAACGATTGAGGTGAGGTATGTGACATTGTTCATGAAATATGCATAGAATTAGACGTAGAATCTAAAAATGTAGTAATATATAGTGTTCCTTTTAAAATAAGCAAGTTGATACATACCTCCGGTAAAATCAAAAGTTTTGCCATATTTAAAATATTTTGGTTGAATAACCCGCATCGACTTTGGTATGTTCGCAAATTTTCAGAATTTTCCTACGTACAGTTTTTCCATAAACAATCGCGGCGGTTCCCGGTGAACCACCCTGCATATAGTTTGTTTTTACAGGACTGGTTACCGATTATTAATACAATTAAACGCTCATAATGTCCGACAAATTAGATGCTGCTATTTTGCAGCAATCAACTAATTTTGTTAAGCAGTTGTCCATGTAGCTCTGAATATCCACAGCTTTCCCTCTAACGTGTCCCACATAAGCCCTGAAAAATCTCACTAATTGATATCGTGCACCAAACTAAAACCTTATCAGCAAATTTGGCGTTTTCCTTGTATTTCACATTGTCTGGACAATTTTCGACATTATCGGTATAAAATCCGTCATTTTCTTTAATTTCCGAATTACTTAGAGTAAAGTACTTTTTGTCATCTATGATTATGACTTTGTCATTTGCAAAATTAATGCGCGTTAAAGCACGGCAACAACTCTGTATTCTAGCCAACTGATTTGGTGTATATTTTGGCCATTTCTTCCTCTTACGATAATTAACACCTCTCCCCTTTAGTTCCCTGGAAACTGTATCCTTAGAAACTCCGTATCGCCGCGAAAGTTTTCTAGGCAATTTTCCCTTCTTATTATTAGCGTTTTGGGTCAACTGATTTGCTCTCTGTTCAGTTAACACTCTAGGTTTTTCACTCTTAGAAGATTAAGGCATGGTATACCCTGCTCACACTCGGAATTGCACGATATATCGTCCTACGCGAAATATTTTGGTTTTCAAAATTCGAACTATTTCAGCTTTAGGCATCCTCCTAACCAAATTATAAACGATTTTTCTAAGATCTAATTTATAAGCATTACAAAGCAATGAATGTCATAAACTGACTTGTCATTAGAATGACAGATCAATAAACTACTTTCTATGCACAGCCAAACAGATACTTTAAAATTTTGAAAATCATTTTATTATAGTTTATTAGCATTATTATTAATTAATATATCTAAATAAAAAAAATCGTACAGATTACCAGAATCATATCCTACATAACTGATCAATTTAACTGATACGATAAGGATTTTTCTGTTTGAACATCCAAACACTTTGTGTCAATTTACGGATGTTCAAGTTGTTATAATCTTGTTCAGTATATTAATTAATAATAATTCTAATAAAATTTGTTCTTGTTGAAACTACTGGTACAGTAAAATTTACTATGTGTATGTGTACTGTGTTAAGTGGTTCCTTTTGTGAATAATTGTTAATACCGTATGTCTCAAAAGTTTTGGCACAAATTACAACTATAATAAAATGATTTAAAAAATTTTAAAGTATCTGTTTGGCTGTGCATAGAAAAGTAGTTTATTGATCTGTCATTCTAATGACAAGTCAGTTTTTGACATTCATTGCTTTGTAATGTCTTATAAATTAGATCTTAGAAAAAGCGTTTATAATTTGGTTAGGCGGATGCCTAAAGCTGAAATAGTTCGAATTTTTGAAAACCAAAATATTTCGCGTAGGACGATATATCGTGCAATTGCCGAGTGTGAGCAGGGTATACCATGCCTTAATCTTTCTAAGAGTGGAAAACCTAGAGTGTTAACTGAACAGAGAGCAAATCAGTTGAACCAAAACGCTAATAATAAGAAGGAAAAATTGCTTAGAAAACTATCGCGGCGTTACGGAGTTTTTAAAGATACAGTTTCCAGGGAACTAAAGGGGAGAGGTGTTAACCCTTTTCGTACGGCTGACGCAGCATATGCGACACCGAAGGTATGTGTCACACAGACCGCTGTCGCATATGATCGACGACATGTATACTGTCTCCTGGACGACTGTCTGTTGGGATGCGACGCATATAATTTTTAGATTTGGCATGCAGACTGCTATCGCAACGTTTGCGTTTACCGCATACTAACTGCTCAGGCGGTTAACGCATATGGTCGATACCGTCGATTATCCGCGTCGTCCGGCAACCTTGCAAGTTTAGTGCTAGTTGAATGCAGTGTTTGTGTTTTCGCGCCAGTATGTCTTAAAATGTCGTCGGAGAATGCCGCTGGTCCGTCGAGGATCTCGTCAAGACCAAAAAGCAAAAACAAGTCACGATAGCTACTGTGGATTATCTGATGTTGAAGTACGTAATATTTTAAGTGTTATGGACAGTGATCATAATGAAATAAATGAAGATGAACCATTTATGGATAGCGGAAGTGAATATGTACCTCAATCTGATAGTGAAAGCGAGGGATGGGAAAGCCAAGAAGATGATCTGGAAGAAGAAACCAGGTTGAGACCAATGATGAAGTGAATTTAAATAACGATTCAGAGAATATTGAACATTTCGATATTGTGTGGGGTCAAGAAGATTTTCGGCCTAAGAAGCACGTGTTTGACAATAGCAGTAGTGGTGTAAGAAATGAAAATCTTTTAAATGAGACTTTAGAGGTAAACTACTTCTTAAATTTATTTACTGAAGAGCTTGCCACTATTATTATAGCCGAAACAAATCGGTATGCGCAAGAACAACAGGCAAAGAACTGGAAAGATATTGTTGTTTCTGACCTTTTGTTTTTATATCTCTAACTTTGCTAATGCCTCATGTGAAAAAACGGACATAAAGGATTACTGGTCAAAAGATAGTTTGATGCATACTCCGATTTTTGTGAAAAATGAGTCGTGATAAATACCTTACTATGCTGAAATACCTACATTTTTCCAATAATGCGGAAAGCGACCCTAATGATCGTATGCGTAAGTTAGGAGTTGTGATAAACACAATAAAATCACAATTTCAAAGTCAGTTTTACCCTTTCGAAAATCTCGTTATCGACGAGAGTATGATTTTATTTAAAGGTCGCCTGAGTTTCAAGCAATACATTAAAACCAAACGGCACCGTTTTGGAATAAAGTTGTATGTTTTGTGTGATTGTGAAACGGGCTTCGTTTTAGATTTTCTGGTGTATATCGGAAAAACCACTGACATAACACTCATCGACAATCTTGGTTCGTCTGGTTCGGTTGTAGTCAAGCTTTTGGGACCGTATTTGAACAAAGGACATACTTTTATAGTGACAATTATTATACTAGCCCCTCGTTATCAACATTTTTTATAATACTAAAACTAATTCTTGCGGAACTGTCCGTCAAAAAGAAAACAGATGCCCGATTTAAAAAAAACTGAAAAGGGGAGAAATCGACTGGAAAAGTAGTGCGAACATACTAGTCTTAAAATGGAAGGATCGTCGGGACGTGGTTATGTTATCAACTTTCCACGAGAATGAAGTATTAACACTTCAAAAATTGATAGGGTAACACAGCAATATCAGAAGAAGCTTTTATGCGTAATTGACTATAATAAACAAATGGGCGCTATTGATCGTTCGGACATGATGATAAGCTCCGTAGACAGTACACGAAAAACCATAAAGTGGTACAAAAAATTATTTTTCCATACACTGGATCTATGTATGTTGAATGCCCATGCATTGTATTGCACCCAAAATGCTAAAAAGGTCCCGTTTCCCAAATTTCATCGGGAAGTTATTCGCCAACTTTTGGAGAGGTTTGTTTACATTTCCCTATTTATTTTTCCATAAAATGGAATTTGTTTTATTTTCAGATACTCAACAGAAAACACCAGATCAAGTCGACGTGAAGTTGGCACTGTCAGACTGATAGAGAGACATTTCCCGGAAGAAATTTCCCGTAAAAATGGAAAATTGCAAAGACGACGATGTATAGTTTGTGCCCAAACTAAAAATAATGTGAAAAAGCGTAAGGAGACTAGGTTTATGTGTAAAGACTGTGATGTTGGCCTCTGTATTCCGTGTTTCAGAATTTATCACGAAGAAAGAAATTTTTAGTTATAAAAAAATGTTTGTTTAAAGTGTTTTTGAAATATTTTTTAATTTTATAACTTTTAATTATTATTTTAGAATAAATGTTTATTTATGTTAGTACATTGCTCTTTTACAATAAAAATCACGATTCCACAACTTTCGAGTATAGTGACGCACATAGTCGACAGTCGTCTGTTCGGCACGGTCTAAAGTTTCGTCTGTACGGACCGAATTTTCGTGTAAGGTTGCCGTACGGAAAGGGTTAATTATCGTAAGAGGAAGAAATGCCCAAAATATACACCAAATCAGTTGGCTAGAATACAGAATTGTTGCCGTGCTTTAACGCGTATTAATTTTGGAAAAGACAAAGTCATAATCATGGATGACGAAAAGTACTTTACTCTGAGTAATTCGGAAATTAAAGAAAATGACGGATTTTATACCGATAATGTCGAAAATTGTCCAGACAATGTGAAATACAAGGAAAACGCCAAATTTGCTGATAAGGTTTTAGTTTGGAGGGCGATATCAACTAGTGAGATTTTTCAGGCCTTATGTGGGACAAGTTAGAGGGAAAGCTGTAGATATTCAGAGCTACATTGACAACTGCTTAACAAAATTGGTTGATTTTATACACCAGAATCATGCTCAAGATGATATTATGTTTTGGCAGGACTTAGCTTCGTGTCATTATGCACGTAACACTCAGAATTGGATAAATGCTCAAAACATACCTTTTGTGCCGAAAATGACAATTGAAAATGTTTGGGCTCTTTTGTCTAAAAAATATAATGAAAGCTGAGAAGTCCAAAATGTGCAACAATTAAGACGGAGTTCTAATTTGAAATGAACATTTTGTTGTTTATAAGCCTTTTAATTAAAGTTATTAAACCCGTTCTGAAAAATTACCCTAAACCATTTGATCTTTTTTTTCCAAAACTTTCGAGATGTACGTTATTCGTTTGTGAATCTGCATTTTATTATAACAATATTAAACTAGGATACTTTAAAATGCTATATTATTCTATTAATGATTTTATTGAATCTATAAAACAATAACGAGTTCTGTAAATAATTGCAACATGAATACGTAAATAATTTCCTTCATATTTGAAATTACAAAACAAAAATTTTCATTTATCTCCAATTGCATGCATGTAATTAAATAACTTTTGCTACGATGTAAATGTGGTATTTTGAAACACTGGGGTAGTAATTTCCTATTTCCTGTTTGATTTAGCTTATTACAGAGCGTATCTATAGGGATCTACACAGCATTGTGTAGTAACTAATTTAGATATTGACTAACATTTACCTATAATGTTCAAACCGCTATGCTATGAGTCTACCCATCTCACAATTGGTCATTTGTTTATAGTTTTCAAATGTGTTTAAATTTAACGCATAAACGCGATATAACATCATTGTACTATAAAAAAATTGTTGTGTTAAGTAATTGTTGATTTGTATCGATCTTATAAACTTATTTACAAAAACAATAAAGTTTCTCAATTTTTTCTTTGAATTAAGTACCCACATATTTTAGTACCTAATACCTAATTAAGCTGATTGAACATCATAACAACCTAAACGGGTGAGATTTATTTATTTCACAATTATTATTTTACTTACTACGAATTTAACAAATGGTGTAATTTGTAATTGTAATTACAAAAATGTTTTAACAATTTTTAGTGACGCAGATTGTTTGAAAACGAAACAACTAATAATTTTTTTAATTGTTTTAATTAAGACGTTTCGCCATAGCTTCTTCAGTTAATGTCTAAAAAATACAAAATTTTTAATTACAATGTATCAATAATATATTAGATTTCAATAAGGAAAACAATAAAATGTACTGACTTGAAATGAGCATAAAAATCAAAATTGATAGTTTTAAAAGATTAATGCGAGAATAAAAAACGCAGCTTAAATAAAATTAAAAATTTGGAACATTTATTTAAAATGAGTATGTAACATACTTGAATGACAAACATAAACTTACAAATAACAATTTATGTATGCTTAAACATTCGCGTAGACATTATTATCAATTTATTTATGTATTAGTAAATTAAATTATGATAAATTTTTTTGATATTTAAGGTGTCAGTTTAGAAATTTATTGCGTTGGAGTTTTGTTTTATTTTTATACTTTCTGGGAGTAATCTTTTTTTTTAAATTATTTTTGTTTTTTAATATTTTTGGTGAACGAAAATTTAATTGATGATTGTTAATAGACGCGTGTTCTGCTAAAGTTGTATTTGGAGTTTGTGGGTTTTTATTTTTTGTAATTATTCAGCTTTTATGTTATTTTATGCGTTGTTTTAAGTATTGATTAGTTTGGCCAATATTAACACCTTCCCAATCTGAACAGTTAATGTGATAAATTATACTAAAAGAGTCATTTTTTATTTATTTTTGTTTTTAATTTTGTAAAAAGCTGTTGTCCAATAGTGTTGGTATTTGTTGGTAGATTTCTAACTTGGTTTGATATTTTTGGTATGTACGGAATGCTGACAAATTTAGGATTAGATGTGGAAATGGTGATATTGTTAGAGTTTAGATTATTATTGAAAGAATTGTTTTATTGAGAGTGAATTTGATTGATTCTTTTAGTGATTTTTTTATTAATGAATTTCGTAGTGTAGTCATAGTTTTTAATATTTTTTTATTTTGTGATAATCAGAAAAATGAAATTTTGCGTCTAATAGTTGAGGAAAGAAAATTTAAGTATCTGTCAGTTTTTTCAGTTTTACGATTCCAGTATGTGATTACGTCGCCGTCAGATTGTCTGTGTAAGGTAAGGTCTAAAAAGTGTATAGTTTTGTTATTCTGTTATTCTGTTCTGTTCTGTTCTAAAGTAAATTTAAGCCTAATTAAAACAATTAAAACAAATTTATTAGTCGTTTTCTTTTCAAACAATCTGCGTCACTCAATTACAACAGCTGTAAAAACTAAAATCAATTTATATTGTTTTAACAAAATAAGGAAATGTGCTAACAAACTCTCTAAGTAACTCTGTTTGGTAAAAAAATTAATACTGTAATGTAAACTGAAAAGTATTCTACGGTGGTTTTATGTCAAATATTATTATGAATTTTTTATTTATTTTTAGAATTATATTAGTTATTTGTTATTAAAAACTAAATTTAAACTAAATTAATTAATTAAATACGCAATCCAGTTTATATAAATTCTACAGTTTTCTACAGATTTGACTAAAAACAGCTTATTCACCAGTGTGAAAATTCCGCCACGAGACGTAGTCGAATAAGCAATGAATAATTTTGCACGCTTTGCACACTATACAATCATTAGTTAAAAACGGTGTTTTCACTCAACTCACTCTATTGTACTTAATTTATATATCTTTATTTTAGTTTTCCAGCAAGGTAAGAGACTTTTGGACCTTTTTTAGTGAACAAACAACCAGTTCTATTTTAATGTGCGACGTTTTGCACCCTTATGTTGAGGGTGCTTCTTCGGGCTAATGCCAGATCAGATGGTTATTATTGCATAAGTTATCTTGAACACAAAGAGAGCTCTATTAGACTAAAAAATTTTTATCATATTTACAGTTCAGTTATTTCACAAAACATGCGCATGGGAATTTTAGAAAATCCAAAATAAAATTTTAAATAGTTTTATCTACGATCATTACTGTAAATGACAATTAACTCACGGCTTGCTCTCTTTGTATGGCGCTTTTTACACGTACTCGTTGTGTAATGCGTAAACAAAACTGTTTAGAGGATTTTGTTTACATTTATACATCTCGTCCACCTTGCATGGAACTCCGACACATGCAACTTAAATCCATTTAATAAAATATTTTGAATAAATAGAATTCTGTGGACTCTTAATACAACAACAAAATTTATAACAAAATTATAACACTACCAGATTTTTTTGTCATTTTATCAAACGCACATTCCCTCCACGCACATTTTTAATATGGCCGATATAACTTCTTTGTTATTCTACAATACATGTTTTAAAGTATTCAATGCCTGTATTGAATTTATAAGAATGTTACTTAAATTATTATCTACGCAAATACATCTATTAACCCTCAAGCAAGCAAACGCTATGTGTTATTTGGAAGTACCGGGAAGATTCTTTAAAAGTACAAATTTAGGTAATTCAGTAATTAGATAACATTTTATTTGGTTATATTTAATTGCATTATTATAGGCAACACATTGTCATTAATTGTACAAATGCAACTTTCAACACCTAAAGTTTCTTCTTAATCTCTGATGGTCATTAAAGGCGAGAAAATCTTTGGATGCTTCGGGAAAGAAAAATCTTACTTAATATAACAATTGAACAACATAAAATGTGTATATTACTTTGTATTAACCATAAATTGTGCAATATCGGTTACGAACAAACTTGATATATATTTTCGAAAAAGAAGGATATCGAGAATGTTACCGCAAATGCAACACGTTAATTGTCGTCTAACCACATTTTGCAGTGAAATAATGGTCACTTCAACTAATTAGTAGTAGGTGAAATAATAAGCAAATCGATATCAGCTAATTGAAAAATCACCGATGCAAAATTATAGGAGTTGCGGTCATAACCTAGGTGCAGTATCACAAGGAACATTTGGCGCTACACGTCTGTGTCGTCAAATAACTTTAAATATCCTTTTTTGTTAACTGTATTGTAATTTTTTATAATATAGGCACTGTAGAATTTAATTTGTTTAATAAAGATATTTGTGTGTTGTATATTTTTTGTTTAATATTCGTTTAGTTTTTCTTGAGAAATGCTGCATTTTGTGACAAAATCATAATTTAAATAGTGAGTTCTTCAATGATATGACGTTTTCTTCTGATTCATAAGTTTAAAATGACATTTCCTTTACTTGCAATTTATGGACAACAAAGTATAAGAAATGTGAATTGAAAATTTGGAGACAAAATGTTTTGGAGGGTAAATATTTTGGAAGTAAAAACTTTTGGGTATGGGGGGGGGGGTGTTGGTGGGTTTAAATATCAGGAGCGGAAATTTTTGTGCGGCAAAAGCTTTTGAGGCAAAAATTTAAATGGAAAGATGTAAAACGTTTGTAAACGATCGGAAAAGATGGTACAAGAATTGGGGACGGGAATGGTCGTAGACAAAGTATAGTACAAAACTCGAGTTGTAAAGCAATTCCCTCCTCGTGGTACTTACACACTCTGTGCATAATATGCTATTTACAACTCTTGTTCTGTAATATACAATTACATTGACTGATATTAGTAAAACAGTAACTTAATTTTATTTTCTGCATGTACGTTGCCTACTAAAATCGTTCATTAATAGAAAATCTTTTATTAATAAGGGTCATTAACAATCAATTTTGTTTATATTAATAAACTAAGAAACATGCCAACACGTGTATGCTTCTGTACAAATTATACCTGGCTTTATCGATACACGTGTGTTTCAAGCATTAAAGCTATCGCTTAGACAGCGCTATGCACTTTAACGCACACATGTCGTTACAGTTAACTGTTGGCAATTTTTTAGTTCATATTATTCACACGTGTCAATGTTTTACACGAGATGTCGTAAGACACACATTTTACTTATGTTTATATTAATGTAACTCATGAGCACGAGGTCAACGGAAAATATACACCCTGTTTGTGTAGTAGGTAGACTTTTGATGTTGTCTATAAAAATAAGATATATTCATGATCAGTTTTGACATTTTTTTAGATTTCTCAGTGGCTACAATTTAAAAATATTTTCAATAATACAGGGTATCCTACTTTTATGGACAACTTGTCAACTTTGACATTTTAAATGGAAACATATATTTTTTATTTTTTATTTTAAATCTATACGTAACAAAATATGAAAACATGTAAAATGTGTGTCTTGCGACATCTCGTGTTAAAATGGACACGTGTAAATAGTATAAACTAAGTAAATGCCAACAGTTAACTGTAAAGACTAGTGTGCGTTAAAGCTGCACGGCGCCATTTAAGCGATGGTTTTAATGCTTAAAACAACACGTGAGTCGATAAAGCCAAGATAACTTGTACAGAAGCATACACGCACGAAAGAACACCTGATGCAGCATTTCGCTCTTATTATGAGCTCATCAGAGGTGTACACACGTGCGGTATACAACTGTACAAGACGACGGTTGGTCTATTAAACTCTCCTGGAGCAATGAATACAAGTAAAATGTGTGTCTTGCGACATTTCGTGTTAAAATGGACACGTGTAAATAGTTTAAACTAAGTAAATGTCAACAGTTAACTGTAAAGACTAGTGTGCGTTAAAGTGCACGGCGCCATCTAGCGATGGTTTTAATGCTTAAAACAACACGTGAGTCGATAAAGCCAAGATAACTTGTACAGAAGCATACACGCACGAAAGAACACCTGATGCAGCATTTCGTTCTTATTATGAGCTCAGTGTTCTTTCGTTCGTGTATGCTTCTGTACAAGTTATCTTGGCTTTATCGACTCACGTGTTGTTTTTAAGCATTAAAACCATTGCTTTGATGGCGCCGTGCACTTTAACGCACACTAGTCTTTACATTTAAATATGAAGACTTTATGTATACGAGTCTTACTCAAAAAATGATACTTTTTGAGATATCGATTTTTAAACACTTTTTTTGGTCAATATCGGCTTTCAGATATTTCCAAGTTTTTTAGGTTATTATTTAAAATATCAAACTCAAATTTTATTCACATTTAGGGTGGTAATGATCCTAACTATTCATGTTTTAAAAGTTGACATTGGTTATACAAAGTATAAGAAAAAATGACAAATTTTGTAACCGGAAATGATTAATAACTTAATAAAATCAAAAAGAATACCCTATATATTTTTTCCCTGAACGGAGTAGAATTAAATTCTCTACAACTTTGCAATGGGTGTCTGTCTATCAAAACTCAAACGTTAGTCGTGAAATTTGTTTTTTTATCAAACATACACGTTTCATCAAAACATTTCTATTGACAACTTGAAATTATAAAATAGATCTTCAAAATTTACAACAACATCGTTAGACAGATTATTTTAAATAGCCCAAAAGGAATATCTGAATAAAAAAATGTCAAATCCGAGAAGAATTTCTGGTAAACGTGTCTGCATTTAAAACCTGTTTTTGTCAGATTTTTTGGTGCTGTACGCGATAAAAATGGAATTTGCTTATTTGTAACACCTTATTTACATGGGTGTTTAAAGCTCCAAGTTATCTGTTATTTGTCGTACTCCAATGATAAGATCCTCAACTGCTGATAACGTTAACGATGTGAAATAGCATATCCTCTTCAGAGCAAACATGTTTCCTAGTTAACCAACAGAAAAACACCAAAAACTGCATCAAAAACTTGTTTTTTGTTTTTGGTGCAGTTTTTGGTGTTTTTCTGTTGGTTAAATAGACGCTGCAGTTGGTGTTCCTTTCCTCTGATGAACCTCAGCTCAGAGGTATTATTGTGGTTCCTGATTGTTTGATTTATAATTATGAGCTGCAAATAAACAACTTTCATTTTATTTTTGGTGGAGTAAACCATACTACTTTTGCTGTCGAAAACTCACTCATTATTACTAACAATACAAAATACAATGAAATTGTAATAGAATGGACAATTACTAACACAACTATGACAACAATAAACTTTTGATGTTCGCATTTCACCGCCTACTTAATTATTCGATGATAAGTTTTGATAAAAACTAGTTTCACGGTTAGCAGTGGATTTTCGGTAGACAAACATGTATAGCAAAATCTGGCAAAAAATATATAGGATATTTTATTTGATTTTACTAAAGTATTTCTTATTTTAATTACAAAGTTTGACATTTTATTTCTCTAAGCAATGCCAACAGATAACTGTAACGACAATGAATGTATTTAATTGCATATCGCTATCTAAGCGATAATTTTTAATGCTACAAACACTCGAGTCGAGTCTGTACAGTAGCATACACGCACGAAAGAACACCTGATTCGTGCGTGTATGCTACTTTACAGAAATACTTGGCTTTATCGACTCGAGTGTTTGTTGCATTAAAAATTATTGCTTAGATAACGATGTGCAATTAAATACATTCATCGTCGTTACAGTTATCTGTTGGCATTGCTTAGTTTGTTACTATTCATACGTGTCCCTGTTTTACACGAGATGTCGTTAGACACACATTTCACTTATTTTATTTCTCATATCCTGTATAATCAATGTTTATATTTTTTCGTTTCTAATAATCACATATGTCTACTACTCTGTTTTTTTTGTAATTGGGGTAAACCCGTTGGAAAATAAATATTATTATTTATATTATTATTATTATTAAATATTCATAGAAACGGAAAATCTATGTAAGTTAAAATCTATTTCGGCTGAACGAATTATGTCGAAAATTAAATAGAATCAGTGATATTATAAATAATACCAATATTCCAGTTTCATAAAAATTGGACCGTTGGTTTTCTTGAAATCGTGTTTCATACGGACGGACAGCCGGCCAGCCGCTCGGCTACCATTTAGAATTCTTTTTTGCTCAATATAACGTAGGTACTAACTCTAATTTATAGGAAAAAGTGAAATAAAAGTGATATTATAATTTTTATATTTATAAGATGTGAAGGAAAAATATACAGGAAATAAATTATATATTTTTGTGCACGTATTCATCTAAAGATACATGGTAAACGAATATGTAACTGTGGATATATTATTTCACAGAAAATAACATGTTGCTTGAAGCAGAAAGGCCGATTTAACACTGTATTGTGGTAAAGTATGACTAAAGCTCGATAACATTAAATTTACTAGAAACACCAATCTTTTAACAATAGAAAATATTTTTACTACTCAATAAAGCGCATAATAATGCGCAAAAAAACAACAACGCAATTACGTTAATGCTCAATAAATAAAATTCTCTTTAAAACCTTAAAAGTACGACTTAACGATTATTGACAGAGGGATGATTGAATGTGAGATTCACTGGGTTTAGTAGCCTGTGGGGAATATATTAGAAAACGTCTTAACGTTGTTGAAATTTTATGTTACAAGTTTTATGCGTAATCGAGGATAACATCAACGAAAGATTTATCATTGCATAACTTAAAATGTGTATATAAAATGTTTCATAATCATGAGAAAATATTAAAATAAAATCGAAATAAAATTCAAGTAAAATTAATCAAGTTCATCCGAATGATTCAAATATAACTAACTACCTATCAAAGAACAAAGTAGAACGCTCAACAATCGTATACAGTACAAGTTTTAAAACGTACAAATTATAGATTTAATGAACTTGCGTCTGAAATTTGCTTTTGAAAACACGCTGTGCACAAAATATTTCCGACGACTACGATATACTGCGGTAGTACTAACTTATAAGTGTGTTTTTTTACTCCACATCTTATAAGTTAGATGGGGATGTATGCGATGGTTTCTAAACCGAAAATTGTAACACCTCTTATTGTTAAATTTTTCCGACGAACCAAAACGTCTAGTCCACATTAGAATGTTATGCTACACCGTAACAGAAACCTTTTTTTTTGAGGTACCACAAAACTACTCACAGAGTCACTCTTGGTACTGAATATAGTCTTTGCATCAATAAAAGACTAATAGAATACAACGAATCTAAAGGTCTTGTCTTAGATTAATTTAGTATTAAGTTGTATTATTGAATATCATTGTCGGTCGTTGACTGTCACCTCACAATAGTGTCTAACAATACAAACATCTATTGTGCGTCTTGCAAAGGCTCTCGCAGAAAGAAGATTTTAAAAAACTTTTTAATCTCACCTTAGTTTTCTATTTTTTGTCTTATTAATAATAAATGTATATGAACACATTTAAAATTAACTGCATTTAAAAAAAATGTGTCAATCGGACTATCAAGGTGAATAAATTAATGTTTATTTTAATTCTTTACAGGCACGATTTAAACTTTTTCTCTTGCGTGAACAAAATTTAACAAAATGTCAAACAACAAATTTTTATGAGCAATTTAAGAGCGTCGAAATAACAAATAATGCCCATTATTGCGTAACAAACTGATAAACTAAAATCAAAGTATACTAAGTGACATAGAAAGAAGAACACGCAGTAATAATGAATATTTTGTAAATTTTTTTTGGGAATATATTTGTTTATATTAAGATAAAAAACGATAAGTTTTTCAGTCATATTGCTCTAGCGGTTGTTTTGTTAACCTCATTCAAAAACACTTACGATTAAGTAGCCCTAAAACAATGAATTAAGCATTTGTAAGTACAGTTGTCATTTAAGCGATTTAAATTGCATTTCAAAGAGCTTTTTAATTCAATCACAATGCCTCCAGTGCGAAAACGCTATAATTTTCGGCAATTAAGCGAGTTTGATAGGGGTAGAATTGTGGGATTGCGTGAGGCTGGTTTGTCTATGAGAGATATAGCCGCTAGAACGCAACGGAGTTTAAACACTGTGGCAGTCTGTGTTCGGGCATGGAACCAAGAGGGCCGTACACGAAGAGCGAGAGGTACAGGACGTCGTCGAAGAACCACAGAACGCGAAGATCGCCGTCTTAGACTATTGGCTTTACGGGACCGCTTCTCTTACACGGGCGATTGCGGACCAGTGGTTTGAAGAACATGGAAGACCGATTGGGATGCGAACCGTTTATAGACGGATAAGAACCTTTGGGCTCTTTTCATACCGTCCCCTTTTTGTGCTACCACTGACTCCAGAGCATCGACGTTATCGTCTAGCGTGGTGTAGAGAACGGGCAAATTGGGACCAAGAATGGAATTCAATTGTCTTTAGTGATGAATCCAGATTCTGTTTGGGTATGCATGACGGTCGTGCAAGGGTGAGAAGACGGCGCGGTGAAAGACAAGATCCCCAATTTTCTGTGAATAGGCATGTGCACCACACAGTTGGAGTTATGGTATGGGGAGCTATTGCTATTGGAAGTAGGTCACCTTTGGTCTTCATTAGAGGTAACATGACCGCTGCGCGCTACATCCAGGAGGTCGTAGACCCCATATTGTACCTTATGTTCAGACCATCCCCAACAGCACATTCCAACAAGACAACGCACGACCTCATGTTGCTAGGGTTTCTTTGGCTCATTTTGAGGCCAATCAAATTGCTTTGTTGCCTTGGCCACCAAGATCTCCTATCTTTCGCCCATCGAGCACGTCTGGGATATTATGGGAAGAAGATTACTCAATTTACTTCACCCTGCACAAACTCTAGCGGCTTTGCAGCATCAGTTACAGATAGCATGGGATGAGATACCTCAAGAAGAAATCGATCACCTCATTAGAAGTATGCCCAGACGTGTTAATGAGTGCACAAGACATCGTGGTGGAGCAACACATTATTAAGTTTTTTGAAGAAGTTAACAGTTTAATTTTTATCAAATTGTGATCGTTTACTAATCTAATTCGTATACACTAGTATACCAAAATTGTTCAAATAAATTCATTATTACTGGGTGTTCTTCTTTCTATGTCACTTAGTATATTTCATGAAAATCTACTGTGAAAGAAAACTAATAAATTATACACGATGATGAAGAATCTTTAACACGTTCGCAACGATACGGGGCATATATATCCCGTATTGGATTCTCCTCAGGTACCGACATGAAAAATAGAAGTGTGACGTAAATTACGAACGCGATAACTTTTTAGTTTTTTATTATATTTTTAAAACTTTGACATTATTATGTTAATGGGTTTCTCTATTAGTTTTAAATTTAAAACGGTACGGGACGTATGTGTCCCGTATCGTACCCAGTAGAATTTTCTCCTGTACGGGTCACAAATTCTTGTTTCGACTTGCAAATGTATACTTCGCTATTTCATTTTGAAACGTGAATCAGTTGAATTCTTATCGAACTTGTGTATACATCGCTAATTATGAGTTCTCATTTACGAAAAATATCCTTAATTTGGCGTTAAGTGTGCAACAAAGTTCTAGTTCGGAAGATATTAGTGAGGATTATGATGATTCGATCGCCGATCGTGATTATGCTATCAATTCATCTGAGGATTATTATTCTGAATCTGAAAATGAAACAAATTCAGAAACTACAGAAAATGTGACAGAGGATGTTAGAGGGAACATCCTCATATTACAAATATAATTGAAAACAACGAAGCACCTCAAACTACTGATGATTGGATAGAAAATATAACACAACAGGAAGTGTTCCAAGAATCTTGTTTTGAAGAAGACAAATTTCTTTTACCCGCAAACTTAAAACATCCTATAGAATTTTTCCAACTTTTTGTAACGGATGACCTAATTGAAATGATGGTTCTAGAAACGAACAAATACGCAAATCAATTGAAAAATAACAACCCAGGAACTTTAAAAAATGGCAAGAAGTAACAGTGGAGGACTTAAAAATATTTTGCCATTACAATAGCCATGGGGATTGTCAATGAGCCAAGAATAAACCTGTATTGGTCAAAAGATAATTTATTCCATAATGAATTTATATCTAAACTTATGTCTCGAGATAGATTCTTAATAATTTTGAAGTGTTGGCATTTTAATGACAACGAACATGATACAGGAGAAGACAAACTGTATAAAATACGACCAATTTTAACAGAATTAGTTGGCGCTTTTCAGAAATTCGTAATACCTGGCAGAATTATGGTAATCGATGAGTCCATGATACATTGGAGAGGTCGTCTAGCTTTTAGACAATACATCCACAATAAGCGACACAAATATGGTGTTAAAATTTACAAACTGTGTTGTGTTTCGGGTTATATATTGAATTTTAAAATTTATACAGGAAAAGGTGATGATACTGGTGGTACGGGTCATGCAGAAGCCGTGATTAATTTTTTAATGAACCCATATTATAACTGTGGAAGACTTTTGATTTGTGATAATTTTTATACAACAGTTAATGTAGGTAACAGTTTACTATCAAAAAAAACATATGTTTGCGGTACTTACTTAATACGAAGGCGTTGCTACCCAAAAAAACTTAAAGATATCAAATTAAAAAAGGGTGAAGTATGTGGTATGCAAAAGGTAATGTGAAAATTATAAAGTGGATGGACAAGAGACTTGTATCTATGTTAACTACTGTACCAAATCATACAGCTAGCCTAACTGAAAAACTGACAAGAGGGGTAAAGTCGTTAGAAAGCCACAATGTATTTTTGACTACAACAGTGCTAAAAAGGTGTTGACTTTAGGTAAGTGGTATCACATTCAATATTTTACTGTTACAAAAACGTGTTATTCTAGTGACCAAATGACCTCATACCAAAGTCCATTAAGAAAGGGAGTGAAATGGTACAGAAAAGTCGCTACAGAAATGATTTTTGGTTCCGCTTTAAGTAATGCATGGCTTTTATACAATAAAACATTTAAAGAACAACAAATGTCGATTTTAAATTTTAAAATAAGCATATGCAAAGCTTTTGGTTTGGTAGACCAAGAAAATCCAAGACCACGTACTCCAAAACGGATACATACCTTAGAGGAAGCAGGACCAGATAACAGAAAAAGAAAGAAATGTAGAGGCTGCTATGAAACACTTCGAAAAACTATGACTAGTCGTCAAGCTGACAACAAAGTAAAAAAAGTGTACACGTTTTGCGCAGAATGTGATGGATGTCCTGGTTTTTGTCTTACTTGTTTTAATAAAGCTCATCCAAATTAATACGAACCTAATATTATTATTAAAACCAACAATTTAAATTTTATTTTGATTACTTTATACGTTATTTTAAGTACTACAGAATAAAAAATTTTGTGTAACCAAAATATGTGCTTTTATTTCACTTTTGCAAATAGTATCTGAATCCTGTTCAAACTGGGTTTAAATTAATTGTATTTGAATGTGTAGGTAGCATTTATTTTATTTTTAAATGAATTTTGAATTCTTTTTAAACGTTTGAAAATTTCTTCTGTACGGGTGTATATGTCCCGTACCGATCCATTGGTCAGTTTACTACGGGACACATATACCCCGTACCGTAACTTTGGATAGGTCTGCCATTTCGATAGCCGCTGCGAACGTGTTAACGATTTTGTGAAATTAATAATGTTTACTTCATTTTTATTAATTGGAAAGTAAATGACTTCATATGGCTAGTATATCATTCATAGTAATATTGACCCAGCCCTAGCTCCATTACGGCAATAAAATAATAAATTATTTATTGCCTTGTGGATTTTTTATACTATTTGCCAATAAAAATAGAGAATAAATTTTAGAAATCTGTGGTTATATGCCTAATGGAAATTTATCAACATTGAGGAAAAGTCATGCTAATTTTTAATGCCACATATCGAATTCCTTGTAATTCATATGTTTCAGCTTTTTTGATGCTTATCAGTATTATGGTAGCTCGACCGCAAGACTACAAAAATTAATTAGGAATGACAACAGATTTCTACAAATCATTTTGTATTTATTAAATGTAGTGCATGGCAACGTTCTATATGAGGATGGCAACACCGTTAACACTTTCAAGTAAAGAAAATTTATTTGCATATCGAGTGGTTTAAAAAATGAAAAAAAACACATGTTTACGCGAATGACGCTAGATTGGTTGCGTTCTTACATAATTTTACATTAAATATTTTCAATAAATTAATGCTTGAAATAACCTGTATATTCATTTACAATACAAGTTGGTCTTAATTTTTTTGCTAGAAAAACTTTGATTATTTATTTAAACCGATCTCTTCTTGCATAAGTTGTTAGGTAACTTTTTATCAAGGAAAGCAGTAGTTGTTGTTAAAAGCGACCAACTCCGTGCCTTAGTTTTTTTTTTTTACTATCTAAAAACTGATGAAAACTGATTTAGTCACTTTTAACCAAAAAGGATTTAATTAGATTGTACTTATCATGTCTAGAAAATCCAAATAAAAAAACTGAAGATGCTGTACTGTCATCTCTAAATAATAAAATAAAAGAGAAATGGAGAAGAACCTTAAAACTGAGTATTTCTTTTATTGAAAATATGTTATCATATCGGAAGTTTAGAGTTTTTGTTAAGGATATAAGCAGTAAAATTAGATTTTGAAATAGTGGTCTTCCACAGGGATCGGTTCTTGCACCTATTCATTTTAATGTATATATTTCTGATCTTCCTTCTTTACAATGTCGAAAATTTGTCTATGCCGATGATATGGCAGTTTCTATTCAACATTAGGATTTTTTCCAAATTGAAAAAAAAGCTATCTGATGATTTGCGTATTATGGAAAATTATTTCAAAAAATGGCGATTATGCCCCGATCTGAAAAAGGCAGAGGTTTTTTGATTTCATTTAAGTAATAGATAAAAAAGTAGGAAACAAAGTTAAACCATAATTTTAGTCCAGTTTATCTGGTAATAACTTTAGATACGTTTTTAGTTTATAAAGATTATTTAGAAAAAGTCAAGCAAATGCTTTGCCAAGACGTACTAATCTACAATTGCACACGGTTTTGTCACCACACTATACAGGTTTATACTGATCTTCTGGGCACTATACATAACATTTACATCACAATACAATATTTAAAATGTACCATACGAATAAATAAAAGAAATAAATAAAGCAAAAAATGAAAACAAGTAATAATGTCATTCAAAAATTAACTGGAAGCAGATGCAAAGACACTTCGTACAGCTACATTGGCGTTTGTTTATTCTACAGCAGAATATTGTGCTCCTGTCTGGTTAAATAATTATCATAAAAAAAAAATAGATGCCCAATTGAATTTCGCTATGTTTATAATTAGTGAAACCATTAAACCTACTCCTCTCGATTGGCTTCCTGTTCTTTGTAATATTACTCCATCAAACATTCGACGAAAAGCTGCGTTAAAAGAAAAATGGGATAAATGCCAACTTAACAAAAATTTATCAATTTGGATTGATATTAAGAACCCTACAACTAAAAGACTTAAATCTCTAGGTCTTGTATGGTTGCAAGACTACGCCTTTTTCGGAAGTTGATGAGTAGAAAAAATTATGGTCTAAAGTTGATGTTTTTAATAAACATCTCATTGATGATCCAATAATCGAAGTCCCAAGTTTTGATCAAAAAAGAAAAATTTTGTCAAAAGTAAATCGCATAAGAACAGGTCATTCAAAATGCAACTTTATATTGTTTAAATGGGGTGCGATTTCTAATTTAAATTGTGACTGTGGAAACCAACCAGAGATTGTTGCACATATTGTGGATGATAGTCAATTAACAAAGTTCAAAAGAGAGTTTGTAAACATTCACAATTTAATGGGCGAAGCTGTATTATGTCTTACTGGTTTGAAGGACATCTGAAGTTAAGCAATATTTTGTATTCTCTGTTCTGGTTAATTTGTTTGCTATTTCTTTAACCTACTATCATTGAGTATTAAACTTTTAGAAGAGGTGCAATATTATGAGAAGTTTTCTCTCCAACAAATTTTGCATATAGAGAACGTTTAGAAGATTGTGAATTTACAATGCTGAGAATTATTAGTAGTGTTGTATCGTGTTATGAACGCGTTCAGAAACAGGGCCGGATAGGTTCGCGCGTTAAACTCCACATGCAAAAACTAAGAAATACTTATCAATAAAGGAAAAGAATAAGAATATGTTTCTTTTGCCTTCTTTTAGGACAGGCAATCAAACACACAACTCTAACGTGCAAGTTTAGTGACGTTTCGTGCTTGATGTGAGCACTTCTTCGGGCCAATTTCACTTAATTATTGTGGATCAGGGTATTTTTATTCTCACACACAATTTTAGCATTATTTTTGTATTGTACGAGGATGTATTGATATCCAGTTATCCTAGACCAGTTCCTTGCATAAACAAAATATTGCGTTACCATAGCAACGAACAATAACTTATTAGAAGTGTCAGTGTAAAGTTTGACGTCCAAAAAGTAAACCAGAGTCACGCAATAAATTAAATGAAAAAAGATGTCCACCGAAATTGTGAAAATCGAAAAATTGGAGTATCGAGCCATCATCAAGTACCTGTATTTAAAAAGGTTAAGAGGTAAGCAGATTTACGAAGATATGCTTAATATCCTTGGTGATCAATGTCCTTCGGTAAATTTTCCATTGAAGATGATGACCGATCGGGAAGGCTAGTTTCTGTGTCAGTCCCCGAAAATATCAATGCAGTTCATGACATGATTTTATCAGACCGTCGAATTGGGCTAAAACGGATATCTGAAGCACTGAATATTTCATACGAACGCGTTTATCATATGGTTCACGTCAATTTGGACATGAGAAAAATTGCTGCAAAATGGATCCCCAAATGTTTGAATGTTGACCAAAAGCGTGCAAGGGTAGAAGCATCGCGTTCGATCTGTGCTCGATTTGAAAACGATGTAGACTTCTTAAACCGAATTGTTACTATGGATGAGACTTGGGTACATTTCTACGATCCAGAAACAAAGCAACAATCGATGGAATGGCGACACTCTGGTTCTCCAAGACCTAAGAAGTTTCGTGTCAAAAATCTGCTGGAAAAGTTCTTGCTTCAGTTTTTTGGGATTGCCATGGAGTAATCATGATTGATTTTTGGATAAGGGTAGAACAATAACTGAGATTACTATTCGACATTACTGACCACTCTACGGGAAAATATTAAAAAGAAAAAACGCGGAAAGCTATCCAAAGGTGTTTTGTTTTTGCAGGACAACGCCCCTGCACACAAATCTCATGTTGCCATGCAAAAATTCGTGATTTAGGGTTTGAATTACTAGAACACCCCCTTATTCACCCGATTTGGCTCCGTCCGACTATCACCTCTTTCCTTAACTGAAAAAAGTTTAAAAGGTCGTACATTTTCTTCCAACAAGGAGGTAATAGAAGCTGTGGAGGTCTGGTTTGCAGAGCAAGAAGAAACATTTTTTTAAAGGTCTAGAGACGTTGCAGGTTCACTGTAATAAATGTATCCAATTCAGAGGAGAATATGTTGAGTAATAAAATATTTTGACATTGAAATTCTGTTTGGTTCTATAGTAGGCTAAGAATTTTTCAATATATCCTCGTATTATTTAGAATTCGTTTATTTAATTATTTGATGGTTTTTATTTATAATTTGTTTTAAACTTTTTTAAAGTCTATTTGTGTAACGTTTTGTCGTATATTAAAAGAGACTTTTAACAAAGGAAGAACTTTACCTGTACCGAAAAGAATAAGATATACAAGTTTTAAATTGTACATAGGTATTTTAATATTCTAATTTGTATGACATGTATTTTATTTCAAAGCTAAAACAAACTTTGCGATTTTTATTGTCACTCTTAATTTTTTTGTCGTAATTTTTTAAGGATTCAAATTTTAAAACCCTCTTAACATCTTAAATATTAATGATATGTCTGACGATTTGCGCATTATGGAAAAATATTTCAAAAAATGGCGATTATGCCCCAATTTTAAAAAGATAGAGGTTTTTGTTTTCATTTAAGTAATAGAGAAAAAAATACAGAAAACTTAATGTTATCTTTAATAATACAAAGTTAAACCATAATTTTAACCCAGTTTATCTGGGAGTAACTTTAGATACGTTTTTAATTTACAAAGATCATTTAGAAATAGTCCAACAAAAATGAAAACAAGAAATAATGTCATTAAAAAATTAGCTGGAAAACTTAGGGAGCAGATGCAAAGATACTTCGTACAGCTGCATTGGCATTAGTTTATTCTACAGCAGAATATTGTGCTCCTGTCTGGTTGAATAGTTATTATACAAAAAAAATAGATGCCCCGTTGAATTGCACTATGCGTATAATTAGTGGAACCATTAAACCTACTCCTCTCGATTAGCTTCTTGTTCTTTGTAATATTACTCCATCGAACATTCGACGGAAAGTTGCGTTAAAACGAGAATGGGATAAACGGCAACTTAACAAAAATTACCAATTTGGAATGACATTGACAACTCTCCTGCTAAAAGACTTAAATCTATATGGTTGCAAGACTACTTAAACACGGCTTTTTCTGAAGTTGAAAAGTGGAATAAATGATGGTCTGAAGTTGATGTTTTCAATAAACATCTCACTGATAATCGAACAATAGAAGTCCCGGGCGTTGATCAAAAAAAAAATTTTGTCAAAAGTAAATCGCATAAGAACAGGCCATTCGAAATGCAACTCTATGTTGTTTAAATGAGGTGCGATTTCTAATCCAAATTGTGACTGTAGAAACGAATCGGAGACCATTACACATATTGTAGAGGATTGTCAAATAACGAAGTTTAAAGGAGGGTTTCCAAACAATCATAATTTAACGGATAAAGCTATATTATGGCTTACGAATCTGAAGGACATCGGAAGTTCAGCAATATTTTGTGTTCTCTGTCCTGACTATCTGTTTTTCCATTATTTTTTTTTGCTATTTCTTTAACCTACTATTTTTTTCGTCGTTGTCGTGACTGGCGCTTGGACCGGTCCATTATATGTCGTCATGCAATGGCTGTGCTGTTATTTTTTTTATTCTTATTTACCTTCTATAATGTTTACGCACTTAATTAATATTATTACATGTGAATACTAAAGTGGGTAAGGGTTGGCATGTTAGGTTTTAGTGGTTTTCTTAAAGCTTGAAGCAAATGCTTTGCCAGGACGAACCAATCCACTATTGCACACGATTTTGTCACCACAGGTTTATACTGATCTTCTGGAGCACCATTCATTACACTTACATCACAATACAATATTTGTATAATGTACCATACGAATAAATAAATAAATAAATGCTTATAATTCGGTCACTAACAACTGACTCATTATCAGAAGATCTAGTTTATTTTGTTTTGTGTAGATGTGCACATACTGTTTTGTTTATGTCAAAACACAGTAAATTAAAACTGAAGTGTTCTTTAACTCCACATCGCAATCGATATGTTGTAGAAAAATGGATCAAGTAAAAGTTGTACAAAATATTATTTAAATCTTTTGATTTACAAATTTTCTCATGGAAGATATTGAAAATGTTTAAACAAAACTTGTGCATTACTACATTAATAATTCTTTTATTTAAAAAATTCTTTTTTATACGCTCATCCGAAAAAGAGGTAATTTACGTACTTATTTGAAACCGTAAAGTAGCAGTTTTCTGTACTCATCTGCACCATTGTCTGTACAAAAAAAGTAAAAAATCCCTTTGTTAAAATCTGCTAAAGTCACAATAGCAATTGAGAAAATTTTCTAAAAGTGACAAATTGATATAGAAGTTATTAGTAATAAATTTTGCACTGACTAACATTTATTATTTTAGTAATTTAATCATTTATTTCTTCAAAAAAGAGCAAGTAGGGGACGATTGAAATATAAAGAACCTGTCACGTGACCTGCGCCGTGAACGAAAATGAAACGGACGAGTCTACTGTTCACATTAAGGGCAACAACGAAGTGTATTTCGTAATTTCGTTTGTAGTGTTATTCAAATTATACCCTAGTTTAATAAATACATTTAGAGTAAGGTATATTTTTATGATTTGCGTTGCAGATTGATTCACGTGACAGGTTCTTTACATTTCAATCGTCCCCTACCTTAAAAATTTTGTACCCGCCCAAAGCTCTAAAGATTTTTTTAAACCTTTTCTGATGTGCTAGTCTTGAACGACCAAAAAAATCTACTATAAAAACTTGATGCAAAAATAAATATTAAGTATTTAAAAATAAGAGCGAAATACGCATCAGGTGTTCTTTCGTGCGTGTATGCTAATATACAGAAATATTTGGCCTTATTGACACGAGTGTGTTATGCATTCTAAGTTATCATTTAGATAACGATTTTTATTTAAACATTTAATTGTCATTACAGTTTTCTGTTGACATACTTGGTTTGTACTATTTATACGCGTCCCTATTACACGAGATGTCGTATGACACCCATTTCACTTATGTTCATTGCTCCACCAGCATTTAAAAAACCAACTGCCTTTTTGTACAGTTGTATACCGCACTTAAGTATACACCTCTGATGAGCTCATAATAAGAGCGAAATGTGCATCAGGTGTTCTTTCGTGCGTGTTTGCTACTGTACAGAAATAATTGGCTTTATCGACACGAGTATGTTATGCATTCTAAATTATCGCTTAGATAACGATTTGCATTTAAACATTCAATCGTTGTTACAATTATGAGTTGGCATTACTTAGACTAACATTAATGTTTATACGCTATTGGATTTTTTACCGGGGAAGTAAAATATGTTGTCAATAAAAAGAAAATTTAGAATGTGGTTTGTAAGTTATGCGGAAATGTAGAAATAAACAAAATAGGTAAAACAACCAGTATCTTGGTTATAAAAGATCGGAGACCTGTACAATATGTTTTTTAGAATCCTCTTGATGTCCTTTATCTAATGCGCATTTACCAATGAATCACTCTGTATGAAAGACCCACATTATTTTTCGACAAAAAATTTCCACTTACATTTTTGCACTTATTTATCTAAAAACGTCTTTTCGCATTTTTTTTGTACATTTTTACAATCAACTACACTTGAGTCCTGTGTACGGCATTAAGTCAACTTTAAAAATTCGTGTTACTGCTTAAATCGCAACTCATGATAAACTGATTGAATGGACACACAAAAATATTTTTTCAAAAGTATTGGCTTCCTTGTTATGTATATGAATAATATAGATATTAATTACGATATAATAAATTTATTATATTGTGGATATTAATAGTGTCCCCATTGTCCTATTAAAAAACTAATTACAAGTAAATATTTTTAAGTCAACAAATGAGATATATAATCCTCTCCATTCTATTTGTACCTGTTATGAAACCTCACTACAACACAATCAATTTTAATTCAATATCAACTTTCTCAAAGTTTGTAAAAAAACCAATAAAAATATAAAGAAAACATCAATTATATACTATGTAAAAACGAAAAACGCAAAATGTTAAACATTATTTAATTCCATGTTTAAAAATATTGTTGTAATAAAACATTATATTTTAATCGGTCCTTCGAGTTATTATATTTATAAATTCGATAAAAACTACGAATCGAATGGGGAAGCCTTTTATCATATCAGGGGACTGCTTTGCCCAGTACCTTCATACAATTGTAGCTACTTATAAGTTTATGGAAATTCTTTAATTAGTTTAATGGTTATGAGGCCTCCGGTTATCCTCCGAAAATTTACTTAATACATACCCCAAATGCTATTAAAATGCAACCGAGAAAGTGGTTACAGTTTTACTTACTTACCGTCGGTGCCGTTAACTTACAGTAACTTAAATAAAGGTAGAAACTTCGGTAACCGAGATAGAAATGGCACCTAACAAAATTATAGACTTTGCGCCTCTTTAACAGTTTTAATACTCCATGCTACTTTTTTTTTGTCAATGTCGGGACTGGCGCTTGGGCTCATTATATATCGTCATGCAATAGCTGTGCTGTAATATTTTATGTTCTTATTTACCTTCTATAATGTTTTCACACTTAATCAATAATAATAATAATAATAATAATATCATTTATTGTTCCAAGAGACCATATTAAACGCTATAAAACATGTCAATGTACATAACAGTGAGTAAATAGTATTATCTATTTTATCTAACAGCACAATTTTAAATAAAGAGAAAATATTGATATAAGTTAACATAGATTAACAATAGAAATTAATTAATTTTTAAATTCATATCGACACTTAGGAATTCAGACACACTATAAAACACATTGTTTAATAAATATTTGTGTATGATTTTATTAAATTGTTTATTGTTTGTAGTTCTTATTTTATTTGGAATGTTATTATATAGTTTAACACCAACATATTTAGGGTTATTTTTATACACTTGGATGTGATGAGTTGGAATTGCATATTCATTTTATATGTCTTGTGTTATAATCATGGAAATCACTATTGCATGAGAATATACTTTTGTTGTTATGCACAAATATTAACAGTTGTTTGAAAAAATATATTAATATTTTATATATATATATATACATGGCACAGTTAGAATACCATAATATTTAAAAATCATTCTACAAGAAATTCTTGAAGTGACGCCTGCCATATAACGAAGTGCCTTTTTTGAAGTTTAAATACTTTTTCAGCATGATTGCTGGCTCCCCATAACACTATGCCATAGTTTACACGGGAATAGAAGTTTGTATAATAGTAAGCCAGACAAATACTTTTATTTGTAATTAATTTAAGTCTATATATGATATAGCATATAGTGGACAATTTCTTGCACAGTTGAATAGTATGATTTTCAAAAGTTAAATGTTCGTCAATTATTAGACCCAGAAATTTGGTTGTATTGACTTGCCTTATCGATTTGGAGTTGATCTTTAATAAATAATTTTCAAAGTCTTGACTTTGTTTGAGATTAAAATGTATAAATGACGTTTTTGCGAGTGTTTAAGTACAATTTGTTATTATAGAACCATTTTGCTAAGTTGTTAAGAGTGTGCTGAGATATTTGTAGAGCATCTTCTATTGAATTTTGACTACATATATAACTTGTGTTATCTGCAAACATAACCATATTTTTTTCATTAACGGTGAATGATAAGTTATTAATATACATAATGAAAAGTAATGGTCCTAAGACCGACCCTTGTGGTACTCCTTGATTTACACGTAACGACTCAGAATGAACGCCGTCAATATATACAGTCTGTGACCGATATTTCAAATAACATTCAATCCAGTTATAAATCTTTCCTCTTATACCAAGAACGTATATCTTTTGTAAAAGCAGTTCGTGGTTGATCAAATCGAAAGCTTTGCTTAAATCTAAAAATATCCCAATACACTTCTGTTTGTTATTTAGATTTTCATAAAGGTTGAGTATAAAGTCCAATGTTGCAGTTGCAGTAGATTTTTTCTTTAGAAATCCGTGTTGAGATGTTGACATGATCTTATATTTTTCTAAAAAAGTGATAACCTTATTAAATATAGCTCGTTCAATGATCTTGGAGATAGTAGAAACAATAGAAATAGGCCGAAAATTATCAATACAGCTCGTATCACCGTTTTTATGTAATGGTATTACCTTTACGTTTTTTAGTATGTGCGGAAAGATTCCTTCAGATATTGAGAGGTTTATGAGGTGCGTTAATGGAGTCACTACGTAATCCGTTATGTGTTTGATGACGTTAGAACTAATTCCGTCAATGCCTGCTGTATTTGATTTTTCAAACTATGAATTATGTTGTAAATTTCTATTTCACTGACTGGATGTAAATATAGTGTCGGATAATTTAAATTTTCTGTTGTAGTTTTAAATGTGTTTTTATCAAAACCAGACCTGTACTTATGAAGCGTATCAATAAAATATTTGTTGAATAAATTAGCAATGTGTTCCTTGTTTGTTTCCACTACATTTTTATGTTTAATTTCACGTAGGGTAGAAAATTGTTTTTTAGTAATGACGTTGCTATTAATTATTTTCCATGCTGTTTTAGTTTGATTTGATGACTGTAGATATAGACGATTATAATATACGGCTTTTGCTTTCTTCAAGAGTTGCTTGTAAATCTTTTTATATTTTCTGTAAAATGTAGCTTTTTTTTGTCAAAACTATTTTGCATTGTGAAATAATCTTGTTTTAGTTTTTTCGATGATATCTTTAGCCCCATTGTAAGCCAAGGTTTTGAAAAACTTGAGTGCATTCTAAAAAACTTTTTCTTGTATGGAAAACTTAAATCAATATAATATTTTAGGGTGTTGATAAATAGTTCACAAGCTTCGTTGACGTTATTTGATTTTAATACGCTACACCAGTCTTCTTTTTCCAAGTTTGAAGTTAACAGACAAAAATTATCTTTACAAAAATTTCGACTTAGTTTGTATTCTATGTAACTAACCACTTCAGCATACTGATAAGTTAGAATTTGCGCAAAATGGTCGGAGATGGTACTCTTTATAATATCACAGATTATTTGGTCACTACCAATATTAGTACACATACAATCAATTGATTTTGCTGATGTTGGGGTAACCCTAGTTGCTTCCTTTATTAGATTGTTTACACCATATGGGTTTAACAGTAATTTGAGATCAAGTGTCTCTTTGGTGTCCGCAAGAAAATTTATATTTAGATCTCCACAAAGGATTAGTTTTCTGTTACGCTTTTTCAATAGTTTATTTAAAATCTTGTCTAAGTTTTCTTTGAATATATCTGTATTTTAGGAGGGCGATCTATAAATCGCTAAGACTGTAAACGAAGTCAAATTGATTTGCAGTTCTACACCAGTAATTTCAAAGCATTTTTCAGTACTACAATCTTTTATCCACATAATGTCTTTACAAGATATGAATTGTTTTAAATAGTCACGGATAAATATTGCAACACCTCCATTTTTAAATGTTTTTCTACAGAATGATGATAATAGTTCGTATCCAGGAATATACAAAGATACAATTTCTTCATAACGTAACCAATGTTTTGTTATACATACTAAGTCAACGTCATTTTCTTCAAGACAAAGCTCTAATTCCTCAATTTTATTTGCTATGCATTGAACGTTTAGATGGAAAATTTTAATTTTGTTAGGTTTTTTTGTTTGAACTGATAGTTTAGATTGTACAAGTGTTTTCTATTTATTAACGAAAAACGTTTTGGCCTTGATGTTCTCTAGTTCTCTTATATAGCAAGGACAATTTTTATCCCCAGCTTCACGCAGATAATTAGTATTTTGGTTTCTTTGTTTATTGAACATTATACAACTGTCACATTTTTTATTTTGTGAGACACATAGTTTTGTTTCATGAGATTCTTCACATATTGAACAGATTGCTACCTTACTAGTGCATTCACTTTTAATGTGTCCAAAAGAAGCACAGTTGTAACATCTTTTAATGTGAAATGAATCCTTCACGGTACACCTTTTCCAACCAATAAAAAGATAGCCATTTTTTAAAATTGTGTTTCTAGTTGTAGGATCTACCGCTAGCACTAAATTTACTTCAGAGTCTGGAATAGTATTTGTTTGGGTTAATTTTCCTGACAATCGACAATGAAAAGTCGCTATCTGATTTATCAATGTTATTATTTTCAATAATATCATTTTCTAGGTCTTTGTCATTTGCCGGAATATCACTATTATAAATACCGTAAACAATTAACTTTGGCAATATTTTTCTTGGCTCTGAAATCTCAAATTCATTTTTATTATTACGTTTATTTAACTCCGAAAATAATTTAATTTTAGAATCATTTGACGCACAGTTTACTATAATACCATTTTTAATATTTTTATATTGTTTATATTGATTGAAAGTTCTGCAGGTTTTACTAAATTTTTTAGTGATGAATGAATACACATAATCCGAATCTTTATCCAAATCTTTTGTTTTAATGACAACATAATCTAATTGCTTACCATCTGTTGGAGTCGTTTTCTGTGTAACTTTTGAAGAAATTTCATTTATTGGCATTTCGTTTGAACAACTATTGTTATCGGCACTTTTTTTTAGTATTGCACTATAATTTGTCGTATTTGTTGTTATTTTGTTGGACATTGAATTTGTAAACACATTCTTATCACTATCAGTTAGAATTGCTAGTGAACTTTTATTCTTATCAACAGACATTGACAATTTTTGCAATAAATTATTTTCAAATACTTTTAACATTTCACTTAATTTTTCTTCCATTGCACTAATTACTGTAGATTTAATTTTTTGTAATATAGGACTACAGTTTATATCACTAAATTTAGAATTGCATTCATTGCAGTACCATTTTATGATTATAGGTTAGACATAGATAAAAATACTTAAGGTGTGTAAGGGTTAGCATGTTTAGGTTTTAGTTGTTTTCCTAAACCTTGAAGCAAATTCTACATTCTACAGATTTATACTGATCTTCTGGGGCACTATACATAACGCTTACATCACAATATAATAATGAAAATATGTACCATACGAATACGATCTCGTTGAATGGAGGGTATCTGCTAATAGACAGCGTAGTAAAACCAGAAGAAAGAGCAGCAAAAGGAGTGAGTTGCATAATTAAAGTGTTTTATCAACCGTATAAGTAAATTAAATTTTCTATCCGCAAAAATAATAAAAATAGAAGTTCAATTAGAATATCAAATTAAAACAACATTTATAATAGTACACGGACTGAACTAAGACGAAAGGGCAAACATAAAAGACGAATTTTGGGAGATTTTAACTGTTGAGTCGGTAAAAGAAATAATGATAATATAGATGTAATTGGTGACCAAGGAGAGATCAATAGAAACAACAATGGTTTCAGATTGATAAACTTCTGTGTAGAACTTAATAATAACAAATACATTTTATATAGAAAGAAACAAAAATCATTAATAGATTATATTAAAATTAAAATTTTGGATGTAAAAGTAAGAAGGGGCCCAGAAATTTATAGTGATCATTATTTAGTGATCGCAAAAGTCAGGCTAGATATAAAAATGCGACAAAATTTGCAGAAAATTATTACTAAACAAAAGTAAATGAAGTTATAAAAACCTATAAATTACAAGAGAAGGAAACGGCAAACAAATTTAGACAAAAAATAGAAATGGAAATAAATAAAAATAGAGAACACTGGGGTAGTTGGGGATTAGAGGAAGTATATATATAAAAATAAAATTTACAAACAGCAAAAAAAATATGTCAAATAAACAAATTAAATAAAGGAAGGAAACAAACGAAATGGTGAAACAAAGAAATAAAACAACAAATACAAATAAAGAAAAAAATAAAAGAAATACTTTGCTAATAAATCTAAAGAAAACTACACAGAATACAAAAGAGAGCGAACAAAAGTAAAAATAATGGTGCTAGAAAACAAACAACAAAAATGGGAAGAATTTGGCAAAAAAATAGAACAAGATAGTAAAAGGAATCAAAAATTTTTTTATAAAATATTAAAGAACTTGAGAAGCAATAAACAACACACCTTAAAACAAATAAAGGCAAAAGATAATAGAATACTAACAGAAGAAAATGAAATTATGGAAATGTGGAAAGAATATTTTCAAGAGCTATATAATACAAACGATCAGATACAGGACGAAGACAGAATAAAACAACACAGAAAGGGATAATAATTATACAATACAAATAGAAGAAGTACAGCAATAACAGAGATGAAAAGAGGAAAGTTGGCAGGACATGACAGGATATCTAGAAAAATGGAGAAAAATATAAGAAAAAGTGGGGCGGAAATGTTAACACAAATTTTTAATAAGGCTTGGGACATTGGAAAAATACCAGAAGATTGGACGATAGGAATAACTGTGCCGTTGTTTTAGAAAGGAGACAGTAGAGACGTGTCAACTATAGAGGCATCACATTACTAAGTGTAATATTTAAAATATATAAGCGAATATTAGAGAAAAGATTAGAAAAAGCAGTAGAAGGAGAATTAAACGATACACAAAGTGGATTCAGAAAAAGACGAAGTGTACAGGATCATATATTCACAATAAAACAAATGATAAAGAAAGCGCGAATAACAGATACGGAGATTTACATCGCATTCTTACACTTACAAAATGCATTTGACAGAGTCAGACAAAAAGGGGTGTAGGGAAATCTAAGAAAGAGGAAGATTAGTAGAAAATTGATAAGAGCAATAAAAAACCTATACACTAACAGCCAATACTACGTAAAGAAGGGCAACATTGAATCGGATTTTTTCAATATCAAGGACGGACTCGGACAAGGTGGAGTGTTGAGCTCAACCTTGTTCATACTGTTAATGGACGATGTAATTAAGGCGACAAGAAACAAAACAAAGAAAGTACATGTTGGATACAATACCTTAACAGCGATGTATGTATCAGAATGTGCTTTCGCAGACGATGATATAGATAGCTAGAGAAACGGATTTACAAGAAAACATACAGAAATAGAATACAGAACTAGGTAAAAGAAAAATAAATATTAAGTAAAGTAAGACGAAGGTTGTAAGCAAACAAAACAAAAATTTAAATATAGAAATAAATTCTAAGAAAATAGAACAAAGTAGACATTTTAAAATACTTAGGTGTGTTCATACAAAGAGAAGGAAACATTAAAACAGAAGTAAACGAAAGAATTAACAACGCGACAAAATTATACCACAGTTTAAGTAATGCATTTGTAACAAAGAAGGGAGTAAGCAAAAGAATAAAAATGACAGCGTATAAAACCGTTTTTAAGCCAATTTTAACATACGGCAGCGAGAGTTGGATATTAAAAAATTTCATGATGAGCAAAATACAAGCTATCAAAATGAAATATTTAAAAAAAGTGCAGGGTATAACTAGAAAAACAGAATACGTAACAACACAGTACAAAAAGATCTAAAAACAGAACCAATTATAAACACAATAGAGAAACAACAGATGAGATGGTTTGGACATTTGTGTAAGATGAATAATGGCAAACAAGTAAAAAATGTATGGAAAGCAGGAGTACATAAAAGTAAAAAACGGGGTAGATAAAGAAAACATGGAACAACAAAATAGCAGCAATTCTAAAAAGAAAAAACAAGAGTTAGAAAGAAGCGATAAAGTTAGCCTTGGACAAGAAGAAATGGAAGATATTTGTACATGACCTAAATTAATGTAAACTGTAAAAATGTAATGTACATTTACACCTTAAGGTAGGAAAGTTCCCGATATACGAATAAATAAATAAATTTTTATTTTAATTAATTTACTTGATGCACGAGATTCAAAAGAACCAATCAAAATTTTTGTTTTTAATATGATTATTATAGCAACACACTAAATTTCCGAAATTTTTTTGACAACTTACTCCTTAACTAATAGTTATTTAACAAACGAGTGTATTAATAAAGGCGATTAACAATCGAGATATATTAACGCGCTCGCTTCGCTCACGCGTTAATGTTTGAGATTGTTAATCGCTGTTTAATTCAAAAGTTATTTACACAACTTTTCCGTCGACCGTACTTTGTAATTTTAATAAAATTATAATTTAATAATTTTAAAAAAGCTATGCTATTGTGAACGCACCTTTAGAAAGTACCGTTTTGTAAACTAACCAAAATTTTTGAATTGTATATCATAACCTAACTTCATTGTTTCTATTTTTTGTGAACTTTGTATTTGATTATTCTTTGCCTTTTTGTTGATGAAAAATTGAGGTATTGAATTCCAATTGTTTTGTCAAAATACAATAGTTTTCATCACAGCGAAACAAAGCGTATAAATGTTTTTTGTGAGAACGGATGGGTGCTTATTCAAAATAGTGATGCACCTACAGAGACCAAACCAGAAATGGTTGACAATATTTGATAAATGATACAAGAAGCCCAAGTACATCTCTACGTTGCCTGTAAACAAGTTGAACTTTTGATAATGACTTGTCACATTATACTAAACAAAGATATTCGTTCATATCGCTATTGTTTACAAGTGGTTCACTAACTTATTGAGACAGGATTGATTATTCTGCATGTGTTCCAGCTTAAGATTTTTTAACAATGAAGCTTGATTTCACCTTAAAGTTATTTCACACAACATGCGCATGTAGAGTATATCAAAAAAACATTTTCTTAAAGTGGTTCCACTACACCTCTAAAAGATATTTTGAGGAGTCGGAATGTTTATCGGGCCATTCCTTTTTTTGAAAATGAGCAAACAATATTGAAGAACTGTGTGAGACAATAGTTTGTAAAATAGATGAGCTGAACATCCTTAAATGTTATTAAGTGTTATTATCGGAATGTTGTATACAGTACAAAAATGTCTCAAAGTTTGTATAAACAAATTACAACTGTAAATTAATGTTGATTTGTTTTTATTAAAATTTGCTTTGCTACAAATTATGACAGATTTTTTTATTTACATTTTCAATTTGTAATTGATTGACAGATAAAATGGCAACTTTAGGTATACACATGTATGCTTAGTTGCCTATACTTAAATCGTTCATTAATAGAAAATCGTTTATTAACAGGGGTCATTAATGAACGATTTTGTTTACGTTGATTTAAGTCATAAATGCACGGTCGACGGAAAAATTGATGCATGGAATTTTTTGACAACAAAAACTCACCTCAAATTTAATAAACATTCCTCTTTGCTTTAATTTCATTAGAGTTTTTCTTGAAATGGTAATGATGTCATGCAATGTGCTTACCAAATACCACTCGTATGTTGATTAAATCGGACATTTTTTCTCATGATTGTCAAAAATGCGTAATTATTCTCGCGTTCCGCTCAAACTAGTTAATCACGTTTTTGATAATCACTGAAAAAAATTTTTGAAAACAATCAACACACTCGGTGATAATTATTTTTATATATACATATTTTATTTATTATGTTTTTAAATCAACGTATTAAACCGCATATTTATTAGACCATTGCAACACTTAAGTGACGTAATATTGTTTTATTGATTCAAATTAAAGTATTACAAAAGTACTCTCATGTATTCACACGTAATTGCTTTATTGGTTCAAATTTCTCCATTCGTTGAAATCCATTTCCTGTACTGCTGTAGCGAATTATTTTCATTTATTTTTATTCTTGCAGAAAAAAGTAATCAAAGTAAAACGATAAAAAGTAAAGACAAGATTTTTAATTTAAAACTGTTTGGATTTATTTGCTGACTTTTTTTAATAATAAAATAAGTACTTAATTGAACCATCCATTACTTTTACGACATTTATATTTAGATAACACATTTTGCAACCTTGAGCATTTTAATCAAAAGAAAGGAACACCAACTGCAGCGTATTGTATCGCTATCGTATCGGTATCGCTGATGATGACAGCTTAGTTGTTGAAACACGTGTCCGAGTAAAGTGTTTGGTGCAGTTTTGGTGTTTTTCTGTTGGTTTCTCCAGCATTTTAATGTATTTTTTACAACCTGTATTATTTTTTAGTACAATAGATAGTATCTGTTAACTTAACTTATTATTGTTAGCATTTAGTGTATAGAAGATTTTATAAAAAAATTAAAATAAGAAAGAATTCAGAATTCAGATATTGTGTTATATTTACAACGAACTTTTTCAAACGTTACACTAAAAACTAAAAACGTTTGAAAATTAATTATTTTAATAGAATCTGTGATTTGTTTATCACTTAATATACGACATCAACGTTACACAAGATATTTACTAGGTTTTTAGACAGGTTTTATTTGAGAAAAAATTAATTGTCACCAATATAGATAGCGTAATAAACTTTAGTCCAGTTGTATAAACTCCGTTTAAAGTTAACTTTTGTTTAATTGGTAAGAATACAATTGTGTCAACAATTATCGTAAGAAATTAAACCAAAGTTAACTTTAAGCAAAATAATACAACCGCCCCATTTAATGATTGATGAAAAAAATTGGGAAGATACGCAAGGCAAACCAAACGTTGGCATAGAAAATGTTTCTGGAATTATCAAATATAAATTGTACAAGCGTTTTAAAATATTTTTTTTAAACTGGTATGAAAGTTGTAACTTTCTTGACTCTCACGAGTCACGAAAATTGATTTTCTCTGAGTAGTCACAAAAGTAATTTTTAAATTACTACACCTGATTTAGCAACTTACATCATTTTGTGCACTACAGGAAACTATTCTTCTTTTTTCAGATTTTTTATTAATTTAAAAGTTTTGAAAAAATAGCATACATCAACTTCTTATAAAGTGTCTTTGCTCGACTCGGAGGCCATGCAGAAGTGCTCGAATACTCCGAGTCCTCGCACACTCTAGTAGACTTTATCTGGCAAAGAGCCACTTTCATGACATTAAAATAATTGGCAGTGTCAAAAACCTGGTTTGCATCTCTGCTAGTCAAAAAGGGATCGTGGGTGTATTCGGTAGTAATTAAGTCAAAGGCTTTAACACTGCAAAAGAAATAATAAAAAAACCGCCATCTAGCAAAACGCGTAGTAAATACTCTATAGCAACTAGGAACTCCAAACACAGAAACAAACCGTTCAACTGTAGAGATACACTTTTTGTAAAACGACTAGACCACTTATAAGCACAAAGCACATATAAAATACAAAAACAATTACGTATAGAAAGCAACACAATACAAGTTATTTTAGTAATAATTAAATAGAACCGTTAAATTAAATAAGAACAGTTCTGTACTATACGCCACTGGTTGGGCGTGGTTGCCGGATAATTTAGTAATCAGTGGACATAAACAAATAATTGAATCTCAAAGAGCTTATACACAAATAAGTGTGGCGTTTACTGACGTTGAATATGAATACTCACATTGCATAAGGGTACTCGACGATAAATCTAACAGAATACTAAAGGCGCAATCACATTATACTAATATTTAAAAGATCTTTCAAATCACATCGATCAAATACAAAGCGACAAAATTAGGTAAGTAAATTCACGTCAGAATACAGATACAACCGCGTTTTAAATAAAATTATCACATAAAACATGCGCAATTTTAACTTATCTGACAGCCAATGATTACGATGAAGAGTAAGCTGGTTTGTATTTTTAAACAAATGAGATGTAACACAGACAGGAGAAAGAGAGAAGCGGGAACAAAATGTTCTCGACTAGGTAGATAGATATGTCTAGATGATAACCTCTAGAACACCGGTTTATCTTCGATAAAAAACCTTAAATGGATAAGTAGTAGTCAGTTAAAAAGCCAATAGATAGCAACGGTCTTTTGAGGTAAGGTTGATATTATTTTCTATTTAAGCAACCATAATTAGCTTAATTGGTTCGTATTTATTCATTTGAATCAACTATGCCCAAGAGAAGTTTAAGACGTGGATAAAGTGGTTATAAAAATCCAAAGTATACAATGGTTATAATAAGTCAAAAAAATTTTTTTAAACCATTAACGTTGGTTTATTACTTTTCACTCAGAAAAAACACTTTTTTTGCATTTAAATGTTAATTAACAATAAAATGACAATTTATTTTTGATGTAAAATATGAATTAAATGTACTTTATACTATTTATGATTCTTGATTAGTTAAACAAAGTTATGAGTTTTTATTGCAATTTGATCTTTTTTTAAAAAATGGCAAATTTTTCCATTTTATCAACTTCTAAATAGTATGTATTTTTAATATTTTTATTTTTTATATTTTTCATTCTTAAAGCGTCAAATTCCCACCTTGCTAAATTTGTTGTAAAGACAATGTGCGTTTATTTCTATATACGTCATAGAAAAACGAGTAGTTAATTACAGCATCTATATTATACTGCATTAAGTTTTTTAGATATTTCCCAAAAAAATCTATTATATTTGGAACATTCTTCATCACGTGCCGATATCTACTACTCTAAGACAAATACAATTTTAATTATTTATTTTGACGTGTACAAACAATTTAATTGTAAAGTACAAATAAACAATATTATTATTATTATTATTATAATTATTATTATTATTATTATTATGATAAGACGTTTTCTGTTTTACTTAGCTTGGAGTGTAATAAAACATTTCCCACTTTCCCTATAATATACTATTAAACACTGAATATTTACAAGACATTTGAAATGTTGCTACTGTCTGACGTTTTACTAATCACCTTAAAATTTCCTAAAATTTTAAAATCGGTTGTATCTAGCAGCCCAAATTTAAAGCAGCTAGTTAGCAATTATTATATTCAAAGTTTTCAATGTTGCAAGAAAAATGTTGATGTAAATAGGAATTTAAAATTAAATTCTTTCTCAAAAAGAAATGTTCAGAATAAGCAAAAAATTTTTGGGAATCCAGAGAGAATTTTATACGAGGTACAACAAATAAAGAGTTTTTCTTCAAGCGTGCTAAAATATGAATTTTACTATACCGCATTGAATATATAGAACGACTACATTATTTTACGGCGTACAATAATATTATTATTTTACGCTCAATTAATAACTTAGTTTGCCGGTAGAGGTATTAGCACTTTTAAGCAGAAACGCCATTTAAAATTTAAACTTTTAAAAATGTCGCAAATTGAAGGAACTCCACCTAAAATAAAACAAATCGCCGATGCCTTAGTTGAAAATTTGATCCCCAACAAATCGCGCAAAATATATGATTTTGCTTACAATAAATTTTGAAATGGGCGCAAGAAAATAATATAATCAATTACACAGAAAATGTTATGTTAGCGTATTTTTCCCATTTGGCGGAAACTATGAAAAGTTCGTCATTATGGGCACAATATTCCATGCTAAAGTGCCAATTAAATATTAAACATGACATAAACTTAAAAAATTACGCAAAATTAATTTCCTTCTTGAAGCGCCAAGCTGATGGGTATCAACCAAAAAAAGCAAAAGAACATTTTAATAACTTTTTACAAAATGCGCCAAACAATGAATATTTGGCCATGAAGGTAATTTCAAATATAACTTTTTCAATCGCTAAAGTAGATACTATTTTCTTAGATCGTATTAATATTCGGAGTTAGTGGGGCATGTCGTTGCGACGAACTATTCAATTTAAGAATACAGGATATCGAAGACCTGGAACGTATAATACTAGTAAAAATTCCTAATACTAAAACGAATAAGTCACGGACATTTACCATAGTTGGAGATTTTTATTTAAATTTATGTAGACAATATATGACACTTCGACCTAATGACATCAACATAACAAGATTCTTTTTAAAATACCAAAATGGTAGATGCCACCGTGTCGTTATGGGGATACATAAAATTTCAGGTATACCAAAACAAGTGGCAACTTTTTAAAACTACCTAATCCAGAGGAATACACTGGTCATACACTGCGACGAACCTCAGCTACATTGTTAGTTGACAATGGTGGAGACATTACCACTCTAAAAAGACACGGTGGATGGAAATCTAACAATGTAGCTGAGGGATACATCGAAGACTCCCTTTCAAACAAACGTGAAATTGCCAATAGAATATTAGGGTGCGATGAAGGTAACACATCTACCGTAACATCAGGTGATCTTAACAGGCCTAGTACTTCCACCGCAACATCGAGCATATCCCAGTCAAGTGAATATGAAATCCATCACGACTATAATGACGTCAATGTCAGTTCTAAAACAGCAAGTAGTGGATTAAATATTATTAACTCGACATTACAAAATTGTACCTTTAATATTACTATAAATAAAAAATAGGTATTTTTTCCACTATATAGTTACTACAAAAGAATGTTTGTTTTAAGTTTTCATCTGAAATAAGAGTTAATTATTATTATTGTTGTATTGTTAAATAATTATAGCTTTCTTTCTTACTCTACAAATTAATACAAAAATTTTCCTTTTACAAACCGTGTTAATACACACAACAAAAATAATGCTTGAAGAAAAAATAGTATATGCTACACGGAGTCGAACGCCTTTTTGTGTTTCGCAAAGTATTTTGCGGCCTCAGCTGCGCTTCGGCCGCAATACCTTCGCTCAACACAAAAAGAATGCGTTCTACTCCTAGTAGCATAATATACTATTAGAATAATAAAAATCGTGTGACAATTTAAATACTGTAACTGGAATAAACCGGGCGTAGAATAATGTGTATAGATGCTTTGAAAACTATTTTGAAAAAATTGAAATTTGAAGTTTGATTTGATTTTGAAGTTTTAAAGGTATTGGTAGGTAATTGTTATAAAACAAGTGCTCGAGATTTTTTAACGTTTTTTAATAAAGTTCCTAGCAATACAACTATGGTTTTGTTATCGGTGTACCATTACCAAATAAAAAAATGTTATCCCAAAAACTAGTTTTTTTAAACGGTATTTTTTTAAATTTGGTTGAATTTAGAACGATCACCTACATTTGAAATTAAATTTTAATTATCTAGTGCTTAAATTCACCTTGGTCAAAATAAGTAGGATCACTATGGAGATCTTGGAAATGGTAAAACATACAGATTTGGTTAAATATGAGAAAAGTTGCGCAATTAAAGGCTTAAGAAAATGATTTTTAGAAATCCCTGAAAAGTTTTTCAATTTTCAAGATAATTTAAAAAATTAAATTTTTTGATTTATTTTTATATATTATTTTAGTTTTTTTACCTTAATTAAGAAAATTCCTATGACGGACCTGTCCATAGTTTTTACTTTTAAGAACAAATAATTACTTATATGAATTAACAGTTTAGATTATTTAAGTATTTAATAATAAATAACAAACAACTGATGTAATTAAATTAACAGAAAACCTAAAAATTAAAAGAACAACAAACGAATAATAACTAGAAAATCAATTCAATAACATGGAGTTATATCAAAGAAGCGTACATTGGCCAAGGTGTTTCTGAGTTTGTAAAAGTAAGTTTTTCTGAAAATCTCACTGAGAGATAATTTCGAAGAGCCCTAGAATTTTGTGTTGGTGCACCATCTTGTTGTATCCAGCAATCATAAACTACCGCCAGAGGTAAATTTTTGAGAACATCTTCTAAATGATTTTCTAGTAAATGCAGGGAACGCTTGGATGTTAAATTGTTCTGATAAATAAATGGTCCTATAATCCTTATCCTAAGAATACCAATCTACAGGTTGAATCCAAATCAATGTTGGCACCTTATTTTTAAATGTAGATTGGTTTCCGACCAATAATATACATTTCGCCTGAAAATACTATTATCCATAATTTGTCAGACCGTATTATTCATCACTGGTGTTTTACGAGAATTATTTTAAACAAGAAATAAACGAATAAAATTTAGATTGAAAGTTTACATTTAAATAAGAAAGTAAAATTAAATTTAAGTAGTTAAGAGTTTTCTAAAAAGTCAATCTATATTTTATAAACCATAATTAATTAATACTAATCGAAGAAGTTAATTTGTACATAAAAAAATAATTTTTATTTAATTAAAGAAACAAAGATAATAAGTAAATTTAGTATAGCGATAATATGATGAACGTTTGTAAAAGTGTATCAAAATTAGTTTCCGTGATTAAAATAACTGCGTGTTAAAAAACATAACAAAAACAGTTGAATGCTGCAAGGTTAAAGAGTGCGACAAGACAATTTTAATATGGAAGTAGAAGTAAGAAAAAACATTTAAAAACTAACATTCAAAGTGAAGAAGGGTCATTCAAGTCCCAACGCAAAGAAAGAATTCGTACTTCGAGAATCGAAGAAGCAACACGCATTGAGTTTGAAATTCAAGTCAAAACCGTCAACGGCTAAACAAAATAAATTATTCTATTTCTTCAACAATAATAATTAACAAGTGTTACAAGCAATTACTGAACCTGTACAACAAAATTATATGGTGCACCCAACGATTATTGTTGAATTTCACATCGATACAAGGTCGGTTATAAGAACTTATTCTTTTTGTAATATTTCAATTGAACTCTTTTTGCATGCGTCGTATGATAAATAAAATCAATTTGTAAAAAGTTTTGTAAAAAGAAACATTTGTATAAAATTAATTAAATTCCATGTGTATAACTACTTTTATTTGGGAACGGACTCATAGACCTGGGATTACAAATTAAATAAACAAGATGTCTCATAACAAAAACATATTTTTTTATATGCAAAGTTGGTAATCCACCGCAACATGTTAAGAAATAGGTGCACTTAATTATCAACAAACATAAAAGTTGCGTGAGTTTTTAGACTTTAGGGAAATAAAGAATGGCTTCTTAAAGAAGTCGGCAATTTTTGTAATTTAATTCTCAATTTACATAAATATTCCTAATGCATACTTTTAAGGTCGCATAATTTCCTTTATCGATCTCACGATTTGATGTTATGTGAAAAATAATTCGGGAACCGAAAGTAAATATACGAGTTTTGATTTAAAAGCACCCTACAATGGTAATTTAGTAAACGTCGTATTTTTAAAGTCCTGATAAAAGAAAATGTAGTAACTTATGATTGGATCGTTTAGACACCTACTTTAATTTTAAAAAGTCTCTTAGAAAACGATTAATTATATAACGATAGCTCTAATTAGGGAAACGAGCGAAACAGTGGACTAAATAATTCTATAAAATAATACATTATGAAAACTTAAAGTTTCTTTAAATACGGTTTAATGCACTTCGTATTTTCAAGTAGACAGATAAAATAACTAATAAAATAAATTGCTAGATGAAGAATTTAATTATAAATTTTATATGATTATCTACTTGTTACTTTGACTGTACAAAATTTTTTAAAAAATAATGAAAAAGTCTGATGTTCATTTAGAAAATTACAATTTGCAAGTTTTTATTGTTCTATCATAATTTCCCTTGCGGAATATGTATATCGTGTTTACTTTTTATTGTAATGTACACTCATGAAATTTAAAACTTGGACACCACAATTTCTGTAAACAAAAGTTTGCACATTGTGAAGCGGGCTTAAGGGTATCATTTACAATTCTAACAGCAGGTAGTCTCAGCAGGGGTTATCTTATAGAAGGACTGTAGAATGAATCATTACACTAAGCACGTTTTAGAAAATAGGTAATTTACGTTGCTTACTTAATTTTTTTCTTTAAAGAATATATTTGAAGGTATCGCTAATTAAACACCATAGCTCGATTAATTATCGAATCAAAATTTTGTTTAGGAAATGTTTACAAAATAAAATTAGAAATAATTTTGATTTAAAAAACGTCTACAAGCAATAACTTTTAAATTAAATCAAAAACTAAACATGGTTATTTGGGTTGACTGATTATTACTTATTTTTAAATAAATCTAACCTACTAATTATTGTAAGTTATTAAAAAAAATCATTAAACTCTCTATTCATAATATTTAGTCCTTACAAAATGTATATTTTATGACGTTTCATTTTTTCTGTAGTTAATATAAAAGTGAAAATAAAAACTAAGGCAATTCTTATTGTCAACGTATATATTTATTTTTTGACAAGAATTTATTACATAATTATAATTAAGATACCAAGTTATAGTTTAAAATTAAATGAAAACTTTTTTTAAATAAAGGTATTACTATATAAATAAATATAAGAAATCAATAATGGGTGTGACCTCCATTATTATTGATACATTCTTGGAGGCGTCTGCTCATTGACGCTATCAAGGTATCAATATAATTAATATTAATCGTTTCCCATGCGGTATCAATGGCTGCAATTAGTGCATTACGGTTTACTGGTATAAAATTTGGCCCTTGTTGTCTTCGGATAACAGCAAGTATTCGAGCCCAAACATTTTCGATAATGTTAAAATCTGGGCTTTTTGCTGGCCAGGGTAACAGCTCAAGTTATTTTCTCGTATCCAATTGCGCACAACCCGCGAAGTATGAATAGGGGCGTTGTCCTTTAACAACAAAAATACATTATGAAAATGTTAATTCAACAGATCCCGAACTATTTTTTGGAGAAAGTATAGTGAAATAAGAATACTTACTTGTTGGAAAATATAATCTTCGTCTGGATAAAACACTTCGACTGAAGGTTTCATAATAGTTTCAAAATATCTAAATACGCAGCAGAATCAAGACGTCCATCAATAGCCCAACAAACTCCTGGACCCGCGCGCTAACCCAACCACACATTCACAGAAAAATAACCACTTCGTTTTTAGGACATATGTAATTATTTTCGTAACGAGTTCCTTCCATTCTAAAAACTTTTAGTTGTTCATCGTTGCGGCTATTGAACGTTTTTCGTCGCTAAAAATCACTCGATTCCAAAATTCCAAAGGTTCGTTCACATATCGCCTTGCAAATTCCAGACGACGTCTTATATTTTCGTCACTGAGAACTTCTTTTGCAGCAGCATTATACTTCTTTATTCCCATCTCCTTTAATCTTTTTTGTGCAGTTATACGGCATCCGGGAAAATGTGTATCTGCTATAGCCCTGGAGTATGTAGCAAATGGTTGTTCTGTTAGGTAATGAAACAACTCGAGATCTTGAGCACGTGTAGATACTTTAGGTCTACCACTTCCGATGGCTCTTTCCAAAGTGTGTTCAAGATTCCATTTTACATGTTCAGTTTTTTGATTTAATTTAAAAGATATTGCTTGTAGACGTTTTTTAAATCAAAATTATTTTTAATTTTATTTTGTAAACATTTCCTAAACAAAATTTTGATTCGATAATTAATGGAGCTATGGTGTTTAATTAACCACACCTTCAAATATATTCTTTAAAGAAAAAATTAAGTAAGCAACGTAAATTACCTATTTTCTAAAACGTGCTTAGTGTAATGATTTATTCTACAGTCCTTCTATAAGATAACCCCTGCTGAGACTACCTGCTGTTAGAATTGTATATGATACCCTTAAGCCCGCTTCACAATGTGCAAACTTTTGTTTACAGAAATTGTGGTGTCCAAGTTTTAAATTTCATGAGTGTACCTACAAGCTGAACAATTCCTGTTTGAGTTTGAATTAAATGAAAGTTCGATCAAGATATTATTTTGTTGAAATAATATTTAAGATTAAGCAAATGAATATAAGAACTAAAGCTTTAGCGTATAATTGTATTAGTTTTAAGTAAACCAATAGTATATTGTATTACGAGGAGGAAAATCAGTTTTTCATGGGAGTGTGTTAGCTGCGAGGGTGGAGCCCGAGCGCTGATAATCACGATCAATGAAACATGATTTTATCCTCAGTGTCTCCACCATACTTTTTCTACAGAGCAGTATGTAGTATCTATGAATTTACCAAAATTTAATTTAAGATTTAACTGTCAGTTTGACAATTAAAAGAAAATATAGCTGTTTTCATGACTAGCAAAAATTTTTTTTATTCTCAATAATGAACAATAATTATCAAGTTTACTTTTTATTTGAAGTGTAGACAGATTTTCAGGTTAGATAAATAAATGTCAGTTTCAAATCAAAACGAGCAACCAATCAGCTTCTGCAACTACATTCACTTAATGGGGGTATATATACCGTTACTAGTAACAAAATAATTTTCTGCAGACGTTTATATGACAAGTTTTCATAGTGTTGTTTCTTTATATTTGATCATTGTCTCATATGCATTGAATAATAATTCATTTTTGTAATTTATAAGAAAGATGACATACCTACATACAATCCACGTATGTTAAAACCCTATCCTGCCTTTGGGGCGCCATGGATATTTTAAAGATTATACGAAACCGCTTTCGATCTTAGTAACATGTTTTTCCCAAAATCGTTTAAATATCTTATTTTATCACAGATTGAAACATTGTAGAGTAAGGTTTTGTTAGTACAATTTTTCGGTATGAAATTAAACTGTAACTTATTATGTAGGTCGATTGAACTTTTTGCGTATTTTAATTTTCAGGATGGCATTGTTGAACTAACAATTCTCTTGACGATTTTCTTCAGAGCTGCATACATAAATTTATTGTGGCCGAGCGGCTGAACTCATACACGCAAAAAGTGGTTATTACTCCACACCTTTAGAATTAAGATGGGGAGTTATGCGACGGTTTCTAAACCGAAAATTTTAACACCCCTTTTTTCACCTTTTTCGACGAATTAGAGTTAGTACGTTATAGTCCAGTGTATTTAGGAAATTTTTTAGGGGTGACCCACCATTTTTGTATACATTTTTTTTTACACTCTATTCAAAAGGGTTTTTTTTGGTGAGTTTAACCCTAAGTTTGCGCACCTCTAAAACCAATCCTTTCTCCTTCATCTTGGATTTGGTGTTCTTTTTTTGAAATTTTCATATCTCGCGTTCTAATTATCGCACAGTTACAAATTGAGTGTCTTTGGATTTGTTTTGAGTTATATTTTCAACAATGTTCTATCTAGAACTTTATCCAACATAAAGTAATTTCTAGCATTAACAAAAAAAATTATCCCGATACGACTATCTCTCGCTCGTCAATGAACACGCGAAGTTGCTATGTTCCGCGCGGGATTTTGAAATACGCTGAATAGCGCTTGGACTACCCACTGCATTTCGTCGTAATACGACTTGTCCCCCGTTCATTTATTAAAATAAACGATTGTTTGCATAATACATTGTGTAAATATACCTATTTGTTTAATATAAATTTTGTTGGAGTGGATTTTTATTTTCAAAATAAACATTTCGATGGGTTTAATGATGGCTTTATTCTTTACACTATTGTTATTTATTACTAATTTATTGGTACAGTAAGAAATTCTTTTTTTAAAAGCATAACTGTGTTTATATTAAACCAATTAATATTTTGAGGTGTTTAGCTTTATAAACATATTATTTTCTACTTTTTCCGAACTCAATTCTGTACCATCCTTGATGATGAGTTCGCGGTCTGTATTTTTTTTGTCCGTTAGAGGCCTATTCTACAGTTTTCACTTTTTCTTTAGTAAATTTCTCACCCTGTCATGATATTAATAACCATCGTCATCTTCATTCTCACTTATCACAGGTGGTTCGCTTGCTTATCTTTTCAATGAAGCGGTTTATCTGGGTAAAGGTACCATCGTTGAAAGTTGCTCACCAACTTCCTCATCTTCGTCATTCCAATCTTCTACATCTTTTTTCGCGGTTGTGCAGGTTTCTCCACGGCAGGTCTTGCAGAAAACAAAACATTTGAAACCTGCTTTTCGACATTGTACATCTACAGGACACAATGTCCAGAAGTTTGCGTGATATCGGTTCCTGATCGAAACGAATTTTTCTCTTTCCCGATTCACTTTAACACTTGATGATATGTTTGAAGGAAATTTTGTTTCGCTGCTCGTTTTTGCAACCTGATCTAAAAACCAAAATCGACATATTGCGTTTACCTTCCACAAGCTCAGCAGTAAGACAACATTCCTTTCGAACATACCACCAAGTGCAAAAGTTGATCGGTGCAGAGATAAATGCACTTGGTACCAATGACAATCGATCAGAAACTACAAGCACGCATACTTCTGGACATTGTATCATCTGGATGTACAACCAACTGTTGCAAGGCTTGTGGATGACGAAAATTAGGTTTTAAATGTTCTGTTTTGTGCAAGATTTGCTGTGAAAAAACCTGCACAACTGCTAAAGGAAATGTAGAGGATTCGAATGACAAACTTCCAATGATGGTACATTTAACCAGATTAACCGTTTCATTAAAAAGATAAGCAAGCGGACCACCTGTGATAAGTGAAAATGAAGATGACGATGGCTATCAATATCATGGCAGGGTAAGAAATTCACTAAAGAAAAAGTGAAAAATGTGGAGTAAGTCTAACGGGGTAACCATATAAAAAGCGCGCCTTGAACTCAACCTTAATTTAGTTCGAAAAGCAGAACAAAATTTCTTCATACAGGTAAAACCCGTCGAAACATTAATTGTTTCAATATAAACACAGTTCTTTGTTCAAAATGGAATTTCTTACTGTATTAATAAATTATTAACAAATAGCAACAGTGTAATCGAATAATATTTGGAAAAAATAAAGTCATCATTAAACCCATCGAAATGTTCATTTTGTAAATAAAAATCCACTCCAACAAAATTTTTATTAAAACATATGTATATTTAAACAATGTATGATGCATAACAATCGTTTACTTTAATAAATTAACGGGGGACCACATGCAGCTCGGCCGGCCGTCTGTCCGTATGTAAACAAGATAGTAAGAAAACCACCAGTCTGATTTTTATAAAACTTTGTACATAGACCTTATTTATAATTTTGCAGATTTAATTAAATTTTTGGTTTATTCTATGTCGACAAAACTATATTTAGAAAAATATTCATTTTACCCATTTTTGTTTCGAATAAAAGTTGTTTATAATTAATTATTATAAGTAATTACTGAGATATAACAATCTGCGCGACAATAATTGTTGTAACAATATCTTCACTAATATCAATTTTACACAAAAGTTGAAAAAAAAAGTTGTAGGAAATTCTATTGTCTATAGCTTTTGTTTAAAACATTTTTTTCTAAAACGCAATTTTATATTCGCTTATCAATACAAAGTGGAGTTCTGCGGTAAAAGCTTTTTTCTTGTTGCCAGTTAGATTTTTTCTACTTCTCTATTCCACATTTTTCTCTTTTCACTTAAACCCTCCGTACACGAGTTGATTGGTACTCAAAGTGGTCCAAAGTTGATACGTTATGCTCACCATCGATTTCAATGTAATTAAATGGGGTACCGCAAACGAGTCAACTAGTGCTTGTTTTAAAGTCGATCCGTGTGCGTCTCAAGCATCAGCGTCTCGCGTGAGATGTTCAGAACGGGAAAGTTCTAGTGTAAAACTGAATCGTACTAGAATGGATCAAAGTATTTGTTTCTGTATCTTTCATGACATGCCAGTACACGCCATTTTGTACTCTTCTAGAACCACCACCTTGGGGCAAATTAATACCTAGACAAATTTCCCATGTTCAATCAATGGATTTTCTGTACCATGCTGTTGTTACTACTGTGTAAATTTGGATTATTGCATATAAGCAAATATCTAAGCCACTGCTATTAAATACAAGCAGATGACCTTTTTATTCTGGAACCAGTGTATTCGTAATACCAGCAACGCTGTCTGTTTCTATCTACGGTTCTCTGTCAAATTGGAGTTTACCCGGAGGTTATCGCATTATCGCCTTTTCGTAAGTTCGATTCAAACCAGATAAGTGCTCTAGTTTTTTTTTATAATTACGATTGTATGCATGTGCAAGATAAATATTACTATTATAAAATTGATGGCATCCTTCACTATGTAATTATTTAAAATGTTCAGATAGTGGAGAACGTCCGGACCCTTTCCTTCAATTAAAAGGTTCCAGACGTGCTCTACTATCTGGAAGTTTTAAATAATATTAGTATTCTTTTCCTGTCAGTTTTGTACGAGCAGACTGTAAACTTTAATGTGTTTGTAGGATCCTCCGACAAGTTACTGCATGTTTGTTTTGCGCCAGATTAAATAAGTATACGTCATTAGCGGAGCCTATCAAAAATTAGTCGTGCAATTGAAAGCTAGCTTACGTATACGTCTAGAGCCGTACTATAAATTATGACGATATCCATCCACTATTTTATCTGAGATATCCCCTTCACTGTTTACGTGTTACCTTTTATAAATATTAGGTTTTTGCCTATGGTTTTGTTTTTATGTCTATTTTAAAAAGAGAAAGTTGTATGTTTCTTGAGTTAACAATTTGTTACTTTGTATCTTAAGATCCTACTGCTTGAGACTAATTACAACAATTAAGTTGGCGCGCCCAGTTTTGTAAGTTTTTTACCTTCATTACCTTTAACTATTTTCTACGGTCTTCTCTACAAAGCGAGCTACGGGCAAGTGTTTCAAAATTATTATAAATATTTGTTGTAATATTGCTCCGGCAACAACCTCTAACACACCCTTTTGAAATTTTTTTTCAGCAACAAACAAGCGACTATAAAAATTACGTTCGATGGACTAAAGTAAGTTTGTCGACACATGTGATTTCAAATGCATTTTTGGACTTGTTACGATAGCACAAGACGGCACTAGATGTTGATATTGTTCTATACACTGATGCAACCATACTCTTTTTCTGCCATCATTTCATCCGCCAATACCGATACGAAAACATCGCAGCATCCTTTTCATCACTTAAACTGCTCATTATGATGATTTCATTTTTAGAGTTTTGAAGGTTTTTTTTGCTTGGAAGACGTGAACAGACAGTGAACAATCGATCCGTGTGGAATGCATGGTTCGAGCGTGACGCGCGTTCAGCTCGACTTTGAGACCCCTCCATGATACATAAATATCTCTTTTTGATTTCTATATTTAGTTCCTTTCTTATTTAAGTGTTTCTTAATTTATCTCATATTGTTAGCTCTATAATTCTTATATTTTCACTACATTTATTATCTTCTTTCTGTAGATTGCATTACATTTTATTACATTTAATCTATAAATAGTATAAATGACAGCGGACTAAGCTTCCTCTATACGTTAATCCCATATTCGTTTTGAATTTTTCGATAACTTATTGTCCTTTATAATTACGTTGTGGTTATTGCAGTTATCATTTTAATTAACCTAATAAGATTTAATGTTTAAATGTGTAGTACTTTCCATAGTTGGTTTCTGGGTAATGAGCCAAAATCATCTTTAAGTTCAAAACAGCCTAATACGTTACCTGTTTTTCCTTTGTTTATTTTATTGTAAATCTCTTTCACGGTCGCTTCAGTTACTATTCTTGTACTTTTTCTAAATTATTTTTGTAATATTTCCATATCTATACTCAATATTGATACTCCTTTATACCGTGTGTCCCGGATAATCTGAAGCATTCTGGGGAAATTTCAAAGGTCCGATTTGTATGTTTCCAACGTGTTTTTGGAATATGTTCACTACCAGAACACTTAACAATGTTTACTAGAAAACATTTTGCATAATAATTTCTAAGATTTAACTAAACGTATTAAAAATATTTTAAAAAATATTGAATGTAATATCAAAATGTACGAGGACTCAAATCCCACTCCAATTTCTTTTTAGTTGTAATATTATTTTAAAAGAATGGATTTAATTTCTATCGGTAAAGAGGCTTAAGTTTTATTTATTTTACTTGGACTGGCAATGGATTGATTAGAATATGCACATTAAGAAAAAATTAAGTTAAATTGTTTAATAATCGTAAATATTGTAAATCTTCTCAAGTAATTTTAGCGTTTGATTTTACAATATCCAAAAACTCTCTAATTGAATACCTATTATTCTAATAAACCCATTCTCAGCTTAAGTAAAAAAAGTAAAACTTTTAATTATGTCCCTTTACTGATGGAAATTTAACGATGTTCTTAAAAATAATAATAACTACAACTAAAAAAAAAAGACTGGGATTTGAATCCTCGTACGTTTTGAATTATTATTAAATATTTTTTCAAATATTTTTAATATGTTCCGTTAAATTTTAAAAATTATTACACAAAACGTTTCCTAGTACACATTGTTAAGTGTTCTGATAGTGAAAATATTTCAAAAACACTTTGGGGACATATAAATTGGACTTTTCAAATTCTTCAGATTATCCGGGACACAGGTGCTATATCAATTTTCCTTTTGTGAATTGCCGTCATCCAGTTCTTTGGTAGTTTTCTTCATCCGCACTTTCCAATACATACTTGGTACATCTGTTTCTTTGTTCTTATATTCTATACAATTTCCTACGTTATTCTATTGTATCCAACTGCTTTTCGTATTTAGTTTTTATTAGTTCTTTTAGTTCTTCCCCTTTACCACTTTTTAATACTTACTTAATTATTTTTATGTTTCGACTTCCGTTTAATGATCATTAAACAATGTTTTAAAAGTTCTTTCCATCTTCTATATTCTGTTTCTTTTATTATTTAAAGGTCTTTCATTGCTTTTTATTCGCAATTTTGATAAGTGGTTTGGTTTTGTACCGTTCTTGTTTATATCTGTCATTTTTTTTGTTTTTTCGCTTTCTTTTTCTTAATTTGTATCTTAGTCTACTACTATTCTGGTCACTATAATCTTTGTTTCTTATTGTTTTCCATAAAAGTCTACCCTCCAGGCCCATCAATGATCTATACTCAGTATACTACTGGCGTGGAGTAATAAACCTGTCAGATTATCGAATCTCCCGTATTGCAGTGGCGTAGGTACCTGATACGTTTGGAAAATCATATTTTTAATAGGTAAATATATTATAATAGTAAAATCTACCTTGATATGAATTATTATGTGGTTATATGTTATTTATTTTATTTGTATAGTAGATCACATTACAAATTTTACTTCTTACGTATTATTTTGTATCTTGGTATAATACCCACATCTACGACTAATATCATTTTGTCAGTACCTGGGCTGATGGCAACGTGTTTACACAGATTAAGCTATTGTTCTCAGACCCTAGATGGGTCGATATGCTGCAAGAGCCGCACAATGATCGTATTTTGGTTAGAATTTATTGGTTTTTACTTAACCGTAGAAGTACCGCTTTCACAAGAAAATAAAGAATTATTTCAAGCAATTATGATTTATTACTCCGCGCCAATAGTATACAGACTATGTATGTATAAAATGTCTAAAGCAGAAAAGATACGACAAAGCACAATTATATAAGTATGAATAATAATTTTATATGTGCATACATTTATGGATTTTAAAAGTACTTATTACAAATAACGAAGTTAAGTACAAAATATATGCTATTTGGTTATAAAAACAGAAGTTATATGTACAAAATTATATTAATACGTCATAAGGTTATACATTATGTATTTAGTAAAAATGTCACAAAAGTTTCGTGTTTACAGCATTTTTTATAGGCCACAAATGAATTCGTAATATAAGATTATAATTACGTAGAAATATTTTGCAAGTTTTCATGGAAACTGTAATGTGTTTGTTTTGTTAAAACGTACATAATGTAATACCTATGTTAGATAATATCATGTTTTGTAATTTTAAGGGGTTTGTAATTCGAATTTAATGGCCTCTTATCATTGTATGTGTATGCGATACATCGGGAGAATCTAAAGTGTAGACATGAATACACATTATACAAACCCGACTTAAATAAGTTTCGCTATCGAATTATAATACAGTTATAATAGCGTATTCACATTTTATTCATTTCTTTGAGCACGATTTCAATAATTCATTTATCTAATGAGGAACCACTGCAGATAAGCACTAGGACAAATAGTTTTGCTTTCTAACGAGTTAGTTTTTAGACGATTAGTTACATTTTTCTATCAAAATGGAACGTTAAAGTAATTTGTGTGCTGGTTTGCATACGCACCCTATGTGTCTTGTACTTTTACATTTCTATAACTTTTCAGTATAAAAAGTGGATTGACTTTCTCCAACTAATCATGAATATTGATTGACAAGTTTTCTTTTCTATAAGGTTCTTCGTTAGGTGGAGGTGTAACAAAAAATCAACTGCGTTTATAAAGATAGTTTACACCGACGTTTCGCCTCAAACATATGGAAGCTTTATCAAGGTTACACTATTATTTAGACAATAATATCATATTTGAAGCAAAACGTGGTTTTGAATTACATTACCATCTAACGCAAAGCTCTATAAAAAGAAAAACTTGTCAATTATTCAGTAAGTTTAAAATTCATTTATTACTTCATCAACATCGAACAAATTTTTTGCCAGCGCCGCTAAGTCCTATTAATAAAATGCTGTGTGATAATGAAAATAACGTATCAAGGTGAAATTGTTCAAAATAATATATTGCGATGTAGACAATTTTTGATTTTGAAATTTAAATTTATTTTTACTAATTGAACTATTCCCGCAAACACAACAAATTTTGGCGCTTAATCTCAGGGTTGGCTTTTACCGAGTAAATCGTGATTTGCCTGAATGTGAAAACTTTTATTGGCATGAATTTTCTACAATAATTAATAACTCTGTTGAAATCGAAATAATAATTCTCTTTTATTTACTTGTAGTACCATTGCTTAAGATTCCACAACTGATGCTTCCAATTAAAATACCGTATTGTCATACAATCAAGAAATTTTATTAAACTTAAAAATTTAAATTCTAACACTAATACTAATTTTTTTTAAATTTTTATGCCGGATTTGATAATTGGAGCTGCTGGATGACTAAATGAACATTGAATGCTTTTAACAAATTTCTGTCAGCTGCAAACATCTCACCGATTATCGTACATCTCTACAAACATGTACTATTTTACATTGGAATCATCTTTATTCATATTTTTGCGATCAGGGACAAGAATAACATCGCATTATGTTGTTCAACTATTGACGTAATTTTGTCTTTCGATTGTTCAAAGTACACTAGAAGTGTATTTTGGGCAAAGAAGATACTCATCAATGATTCACAACTATTATTACATGTTTAAGAAATTTTGTGAAGTAAATAGAGTTCTGTTTATTTTGTTAGCAGTTGCAGAAGAAAACTAAAAGCTTACATTATAATGTTGTCAAAACAAAAAAAAAAAAGAAAAACCCTAATACATATTGTAAAATTCTTAAACACATGTAATATACAGTTGTTTTAAAGCACCTAGACCTACGGAGGACATCACAGAAGCTCTAACAAAGCTAGAGCATATAATGAATTTAACAAATAGGCAAATTAAGGATTTGTTACCAAAGTTGTTTGTTGACTTGGAACCAGCTGCGAATAATAAAGAAATTTACAAGGTCTAGGCAATAAACAACAAACATGTCCATTTTCAACCACCGGAAATAACTCACCTGCTTCTAACAAAGATATTAGCCTCAAACAATTCCTAAACGAGTTTAAAAATATGTTTAATCAACTGTTACAGCAAAGTAATATGATATTGAACATTTTAACCACGGTCATCAACAAATTGGTTCAATAATTGCTCATTTTTTAAAAATTGATTCGGGGAATGGCAACGGCTTACAACATAATAAACTGAAAGTAAAAACATATCTATGACTTCATAACATAGACATACTATTAATATCAGAAACGCACTACACTACAAGAAGCTGCCATAATAACAAACTCTATACAACATCACAAATTACTGTTTCTCAAAACATACTTTTACAAGAAACAGTAATGCAAGTTAAAAAATTTTCAGCACGTTGGTTATAACAGCTGTATACTGTCCACCAAAGCACAATACAACTAAACAAATATTGCAACCTTTTTTTGAATCATTAGGGCATACGTTTCTAGAAGGTGTAGATTTAAATTCAAAAAATACACATTAGGGTGCTGATCTCCCAACGACAAAAGGTAGGGAATTGTGGAGATGAAATTGTTTTGCTATTTCTTTAACCTACTTTTTTTTCCGTCATTGTCGTGACTGGTGCTTGGACCGGTCTATTATGTGTCGTCATGCAATGGCTGTGCTGTTATATTTTATGTTCTTATTTACCTTCTATAATGTTTACACACTTGGTTAATATTATTACATATGAATACTAGAGTGGGTAAGGTTTGGCATGTTTAGGTTTTAGTGGTTCTCCTAAACCTTGAAGCAAATGCTCTGCCAAGACGAACCAATTCACAATTGCACACGGTTTTGTCACCACACTGTACAGATTTATACTGATCTTCTGGGGCACCATACATAACACTTACATCACAATACAATATTTAAAATGTACCATACGATTAAATAAAATAAAGAGAATTATACAACCTTATTATTGAAAACAATTACGAATTTCTGTCAAATGGAACACCAACTTATTGGTAAACAGTCCCAAATAAACTACCAGATCTGTTGGACTTTTTTATTACTACAGGAATTACAGATAATTATACGGATATAACACCCAATTACGACATAACTTCAGATCATTCCCCTATATTGTTAACTATAAGCGCAACTTTCATATATTTATAAGGAACGTAAACCAATGCTTGCTAATAAGAGAACTAATTAGGAAACATTTGAAACTTGTATTGGTCAACACCTAAACTGAAATATAACTTTAAAATCTGTGATCAAATAACCACCTAATAACTACCATTTAACAAGCTGCCTGACACGCTACTCTACAGATAAAAAATTCCAAAACTACTTTCAACATTCTTCTTGAAATAATGTGTCGCAGATAACTGTCTTTAATCAATAAACAACAAATTGAAACGCCGACATCAAGAAATTTGCAAAGAAACATTTCAGTAATATTCAAACACACTTTCAACTGGTGACAATTCACTCGGAAAGCGGCGAAAGGTATTAAAAGGCCTAGAGCACATCTTCCACCCATAAGAAGTAATACAGGATTTTGAACAGAAAAGGAAAAAGTTGAAGAATTTTCACAGCACTTACAGAACGTTTTCGAATCTAAACTCCAAGGAACTTGATCCACATATTCAATACTACTTAGATATTTCACTACAACTATCGCCTCCAATTCGTGGCTTTACAATACAAGAAATCAAAACACAAATTAAATACCTTAACAGCAAAAAAGCACCGAGATAGGACTTTATAACCACAAATGTCTTGAAACATCTACCTAAGAAAAGAATCAACTTTTTACAACTTCTTTTCAATGAAGTAGTGAGACCTATATATTGCCCTTTACCGCTTAAACTTGCCCAAATTGTTCGTATTCCTAAACCTAGTGAACCTACTTCTGTTAATTTCTAAATTACTTAAAAAGGTAATTTTAAAACGCATAAGCAAAAGTTCACTATAAAGAGAGTGGCTACCAAATCATCAGTTTGGTTTCCCCAACGAACACTCGACAATACAGCATTGTCATCGCCTAACGAATGTAATACTTGAAAACTTGAAACCATACACTATTGCAGTGCAGAGTTCGTTGATGTGCAAAACGCATTTGATTAAGTCTGGCATAGAGAATTACTCTTCAACATAAAAGTACTGTTTTCACACCAATACTATCTGTTGTTGCGCTCCTATTTGTCTAATCGCTCCTTTCAAACTAAAATAGGCAACGAAACCTCGCAACTTAAAGATATTTAGGTTAGTGTCCCACAGAGCAGCCTACCTGAGCCTATGCTGTACTTATTGTTTACTTATGACCTTCCAACAACGCCACAAACGATTTGGTGAACATTCGCTGATGATACAGTAATACTTTCCTGTAATGAAAATCCGGTTGCGGCATCCAAGAACACCTCAATATGATGGAAGTTTGGCTAACCACATGGCGTGTTAGAGTTAATAAAGAAAAATCAGTTCATATCACTTTTACTATCAGACTACTATCTTACTCTTGTATAAGTGTATAACTTGTCCTATCTGGACTTATGGGCGCGAATCGTGGAGAAGTACTTGTAAGTCAACTGTTACAGCGATTTCAGTCTAAACCACTGAGGCTATTATCTAAAATTCAAGGGTCGTATCGAACCTCACATTACATACTGATCTCATATACCTTTTGTGACAAAAGTGATTACAAAAAGAGCTAAGAAGCATCACGACACATTTGAGAGACATCCCAATGCAACAGTCAGCCCTGTAACTAAACAACCAGAAACTAAAAAACTTAAAAGAAGATGGCTGATAGACTTAACAATCTAGAATAGGGATGACACCACTGGGTGTCTTCCTCTTCGCGTTTTATTTAATTATTACAAACCATTAGTTCATAGAATGTTATTGTAATGATTCTGATTGCTAATAAACCTAACAAAAAACAATTTAGCTCCCTTAAAAAGTTTAGTGGGGTACAGGTTTTAAATTTCAACACCACAATGCCTGTCATCTTAGTAAAATTAAGAACGAACTGGCTTCAAAACGTAAATACATACTTTTTTATCAAACAGAATCTGTGGTAGAAAATTTATTTTATTTTCAAAAAAGTGTATTTTTACAGAATTTTGAAAAATACTCGATAAATAGTCTTAATTAGCTTTTGTTAACATAAATTTTGTATTGTCTCACTATGTCTCACTTTAATGGTTAAAATGGATAAACTTGAATATCGGGTGATTATAAAATTTTTTCCATGTCAAATGTAAAAAAGCGGACACATGAAGAACGGTCAAAAACCGCAACCACATGATAGCATTTTGAACGATATCCGTGTAAGGTCGAAGTGATAGCTGAAACTGGGGAGTCTAAAATATCTTGAACAAAGAGATGCAAAAGCTCTGACCGAGATGGGTGACGCATTTGCTAAATTCCGATCAAAATCAAATTCGCAGACGATTTTTGCAGAAATATTTAGAACCAATTTGTACGGCGATTTGGCACTATTGATGAGACATGGGCTCACCACTAAAGGTCAGAAACAAAACACAGTCCCAAGCAATGGGTGGAAGCCGATGGCTCAGAGTAAAAGTGAAACCGATTAATCTGCCAAAAAGGAAGAACAATTACTCCAACTTTCTTCATCAAGGATGCCAAAATTTGCGAAAAGAGAACTAGTTTTACCAGTACAATACACCGGTACGCAAGAATACGTTGGTAATGAAACAACTGCAAGATTTGAGGTACCATTTGTTTGGCCATGCCCTCCTGGCACCCTCAGGGTTGTATCTGTTTCGAAACTTGAAACAATTTGTTTCTGAAAAGCGTTTAACATCCATTAAAGAAGTTGAGAGGGTCGTAGATAAATATTTTTACAACCTTTCAGAGTCTCACTTTAAGGAAAGAATACTAATGTTGTAGAAACGCTAAACCAAGTCATGTTAACTTTATAGTCTTCTAAAGCTCTGGAGAGGTTGAGAAATGCCGAAAGGTCTCAATTCCAATGAAAGAAAAATCCGAACCTGTACCTCCACGTGGTAGAAGGTGGACAACGCTTAAAAATAAGTGGCTAACACAGGTAGGAACCGAGTAATCGCCGGTATAAGCGATTCCCCTCCATTAGCCAACAGCTACGGGTGGATGAGCTAACGGAGGAAGGGCACTTTTTTGTCCTGGGATTAAGAAATTAACCCCGAAGGCGGAGGAACTACATATAATGGTCAACGGCATAAGTATGCAGAAGGCAACGGGAAATCACTGCATTAAAGACTCAATGAGTATCCCTAGTTAATCGTCATGGCAATGGTACATAACGGACAAGAGAAAATTACTGATCATGGTAATCGGAAACCAAGATCCGGCAGGAGAGGAAACAGGGCCCCTCAGGTCGTCAGCCTGCGAAATCCCTATCAAGTAACTATAGGTCAAGCGTATAGAATAGGAACATGGAACGTCACTAGTATGTATAAACCTGAAAAAACACATAACATTATTCAAGAAATGAAAAGAATGAACATTGACATCCTGGGTATAAGTGAAACCCGTTGGTCAGAAAATGGACAAGAGCAAATAAAAGATCATGTATTCTATTATTCTGGCAACCACGACTCCCAACACCGAGATGGAGTAGGCATAATGATCAACAAAAATCTCTCTAAATATGTATTGGGCTTTCTCCCGCTATCTGAACGAGTAATGATGCTGCAATTTAAAATGAATACTGAGAGATTGAACGTTATCCTACATTAGACAAAGAATGAAGTGGAAGTATTTTACGAACAAATTAGTGAAGTATTGAAACAAGTAAAATCAAGAGATGTCACAGTTATAATGGGTAATCTAAATGCCAAGATTGGACAAGGAAAACAAATAATTTAGTAGGAAAGTTTGGATTGGGTGAAAGAAACGAGAGGGGTGATAGATTAGCTCAATTCTGCCAAGAAAATAGCATGGTAATAACAAATACATGTTTTCAATTACCCAATAGACGTCTATACACATGGGTATTACCACAAGATAATAAACAGCGCAGAATCAGAAACCAAATAGATTACCTGATGATCAACGAAAGGTACAAGAACAGCGTAGTATCAATTAAAACATACCCAGGTGCAGATGTATCCTCCAACCATAACCCCTTAGTCGCAAAAGTAAGGATAAGATTAAAAAAAAATACACCAGAAAACAAGAAAGTATACCATCGATACCAACAAATTACGTAATCCTGAGGTAAAGGAAAACATGCAAAAAGGAATAGATGTGGCATTAGCATCTCTACAATCGAAAGAAGATTATAATGAAGAGAATATAGATAACAACTGGAGAAACCTCAAGACAAAATTAGTTGAACAATGCAGGGAACCACTACGTAGAGATGGGGAAGTTAAGAAAGAATGGATGACAGCTGAAATTTTGGGCCTGATGGATGAACGGAGAGGATATAAGAACACAGACAAACAAAAATATTCTGTTCTACAAAAGAAGATACGACTAAGAATCAGAGAAGCCAAAGAAGAATGGTATAAAGGAAAATGTGAGGAAATAGAGAAGTTACAAAACAGGCATGACAATTTTAACGTTCACAAAAGAATCAAAGAACTTGTTAAAAGACGTGGGTATAGTCACAATATATTGGTAAATGAAGAAGGTAAAACAATTATAGACATGAAAGAGAAACTGAAAGTATGGAAAACGTACATAGAACAGTTGTTTGATGATCAACGAGAGGTAACAGACGGTGTATATGACGAAACAGGACCAGATATCACAAAAGACGAAGTGGAGCACACCATAAAAGAGATGAAAACAGGAAGGGCTACAGGTCCTGATAAAATACCAACAGAGGTTTTAAGCTTATTAGTGAGGACAACATACGAATTATAGTAGATCTTTTTAATAGTGTACACAAAACTGGAATAATACCGAAAGAATAGTTAATATCAACATTTATAGCTATACCCAAAAAGACCAATGCGAAGAACTGCTCAGATCACTGTACAATAAGCCTGATGTGTCATATACTTGGAATATTATTGAAAATCATTTATCGCAGAATATATACAAAATTGAAAGCAGATATCGGACAGACACAATTCTGCTTTAGAAACTGTCTAGGAACTAGGGAAGCATTATTTTCACTTAATATACTAATACAACGATGCCTGGACGTGAATCAGAATGTCTATGTATGTTTCTTGGATTACAATAAAGCCTTCGACACCGTTCAACATAAACCGTTAATACAAATGCTTAAAGATAAAAACATTGATTCAAGAACCATCAGAGTAATAAGTAACCTTTACTACAAACAGGAGGCAATATTACGCATCAATGGTAGTCAAACGGAAGCTATAAAAATAAAAAGAGGAGTTCGGCAGGGTTGTGTTTTGTCGCCATCCTTGTTCAGTGCATATTCGGAGGAGATTTTTAAGAAAGCACTACAAAATGAAACAGCTGGAATAAAAATTAACGGCCTCCCAATCTGTAAAATTAGATACACCGAGTAGCAGAGATGAGCGAAGAGTACGGATTAACTCTAAACACGAAAAAAACCAAATTTATGTTAATCGTAAAGAAACCGGTCGACAACATTAATCTTCACATAAAAAACGAAAAGATAGAACGAGTGAAAAATTACAATTACTTAGGGACTAACATCAACGAAACAAATGACTATACCAAAGAAATCAGAATTAGAATAGAAAAGGCAAGAACCACTTTCAACAACATGAAGCGTGTATTGAGCAGTCGTGACTTAAATCTAAGTTTGAGAGTGCGTATTCTGAGGTGCTATATTTTCTCGATTCTCATGTATGGGGTGGAGACGTGGACCCTGAATAAGCAATCCATGAATAGACTAGAGGCCTTTGAGATGTGGACGTATCGACGAATTTTGAGAATATCATGGACCGATAAAATAACCAATCAAGAAGTGCTTGAGAGAATGGGTAAAGAACGTAAAATAATATATACAGTTAAGACGAGAAAATTGCAGTATCTAGGTCATGATACGCGTAGAGAAAGATACCAACTACTACAATTGATTATGCAGGGGAAGATCCAAGGGAAACGGAGCATCGGTGGAAGGAGGATGTCATGGCTGAGAAACCTCAGAGAATGGTTCGGATACAGCTCCAATCAATTATTTCGGGCTGCAGTGTCAAAGATTCGTATTGCAATGATGATTGCCAACCTTCGTAGCGGAGATGGCACGTAAAGAAGAAGAACGTTATAGCCTACCTAATTGCTGTCCTGTTTATACCAATTATTCTTTTAGGTTTAATCTTAATGTCTCATTCGTTTGATATCTTTATACTTTTGTAGGTTTATAATTTCTCCTCCCCAGAATTAGTAGAAATGTCTAATTAATATATTTATTTTACTTGTAGATTTAAAAGCAACAAGCAATAATCATTAGAAAAAAAAAACGCTTTCCAAATACACATCACTTTTTTGGAACATATTGTATATTTTAAAATTATTTTAAAATGTTAAAGCTACTAAAATGATAAAACTTGTACAACTTTTATTATTTCGCTATAAATCTTCTTCCCGTTGATGGTGATTCACCCTGTATAAAGTAGCAAATACGATAGCAAGAAATGAGTGCTAAAGTAAATAAAAAAATGTAGAACCCCTACTATGTTTTAATTAAAAAAAAATTATTCAGAATACGTTTGTTTAACCTTCTTTTAGCAGGAGCATTGAAACACAAAACTTTAACGTGCTATTTTGGCGACTGTGATCGATCTGAGCACTTAGTTGGTCTGAGGAAGTGCTTACATCGAGCACGAAACGTCACCAAAATCGCGCGTTAAAGTTTTGTGTTTGACTGGTCCTCCTAAAGAAGGTTAAAGAAACGTATTCTGATTCAACAAAGGAGGTATTATACCTGTACCGGTTTATTTACTGGTATGGTACATTATTGTATTGTGTAAGTGTTATGTATGGTGCCTCAGAAGATCAGTATACTCGTAAACCTGTATAGTGTGGTGACTAAATCGTGTACAATTGTAGGCTGGTCTAAGAGCCAGTCACGACAATGACAAAAAAATAGTAGAGTAAAGAAATAGCAAAAAAAATAGCTGAAAATCGATAATCAGACAGACAACACAAAATATTGCTTAACTCAAATGTCCTTCTAAATACTAAGCCGTTACAGCTTTATCCGTTAAATTATAAATCTTTACAAAAACGATAATAAAACCATAACAAATTAGGGGGCATAAATAGTGAATATAGGAATACAAAAAAGTACTTTAGAAAAAGTAATATAAAGTAACTTTATAATCAACGACAAAAGTTATAAGAAAAAGATAATACACAGCTATTTAACGTAACCCATAAAATACTAATCAAAAAATATACTTTATGAATAAGCAGATCAACAGATAGATTATCAACAATGTTTTAGATCAAGAAGATCAACTACAGATTGCTAACTTCAACTCCATCGCCATCAACATCGTCACTGTCATTTTTACATCCGTGTGAAGTAACATTCAAAGCGTCAAAACGTAAATACATACTTCTTTATCAAACAGACTCTTTGGAAGAGAATTTATTTTATTTTTGTATTTTTACAGAATTTTGAAAAATACTCGATAAATAGTCGTAATTAGTTTTTGTTAACATAAATTTTTTAGTACCTTTTGTTATTAATAGGGTTGTAATGCTTTGCTTTGGCAAGACAGGTTATGCAATTAAATCAACTTTCGCTAAACACATTATCCAAAACAAACATAAACATTTCAATCATTTACTCATACATCCTTTTAAAATAACTAATTATAATAAACAAATTTTAGATAAATTAGAAATAATATACATTAAAACAACAAATCCAAATTTAATAATCAATGATCAAACAAATTTTGACGATCTTACATTAAATTATCAAACAGAATTTTATGTCCTTAATATTAATTTAATTAACTCCAGATTCAAACATTTTACATATCTAGTTTATATTTAAAAAAAAAACCTTTTATTACAAACCAATTATGTTTTTCTAAATTTCCATGTAAACCAATTGTCATATTTAACGTTTGTGAATTAATTTTTGACAACTTCTGAAAATGACTCACGATATATTTTTGAGTTGAAACTAGTTAATAAATAATAAATAAATAAATAATATTGGATTAATTAAAACGTAAATAGTTTATATATATAATATCCTTACGTTCAACGTTACAAGTTAATAACATTATGTGTAAATATTTATTTAGTTTTTACATTATTATCTAAGTAAAACTGTGTTCTTGCGTGTAAGGTAAAATATTTAGTTGTCTATTTGTAAAAATACTAAATTGAATTCCGAGAGAATTTGATTGATTTATTCGGAATTTTAGTAATTTTCTCAGAAGCACTGTTAATATCAATATGACAACAGAAGTTGCTCAATATTATTGTTTTATGTTTTTTAGATCAAACAAACAAAACATTTGTTTGCAGATAAGTGTGTTTAGTTTACAATTAAATTTCAACAAATTTCATAAAGGCGTAAGAATTGTAATGCTCGCAAATAAATAAAATTTTGTTCAAAATTGTGAAAAGGTTCTAAATATTTTTGAATCTGCAAATTGTCTATATGTAAATTTTAAAGAACACGTAATTACTTGTTCTACCAAAAAGCTAATTATAAATTTATTCAATTTCAAAGAAGATTCGTTAATTACCTGTTACAACTTTTAGAGTGAAGAGAGCGAAAGCTGCTGTTATTGCAAATTACTATGCCAGTGCAAATTACGACCTCTAGTGCCGCCTCGCGTTGTTGTAGCACCTCCAAAAATTGATCTGCACGATAGGAACTTTGTTATCAGAAAGTGATTCTTCAATTATTATTGGCAACTAAGCGTTCGCTTAAAATTAATTTTCAATCGTCTGATGTAAATTTACAAGAGATAAGAATGTTAACAACAAAAATAAAAAAACATAAATACGGTATGTAAATGTAAATCAACTTCTTAGATTGTCCTCTTTGTCGTATTGGTAACTCCGGAACAACACTTATATCTGCATAATATGGGTGGTTCCCAAAATAGTCTCAAGTTGTTCAGGATTTACAATTTGGTAAAACACAAAAAAAAACTTGTTTTATTAGATTAGTTAGGATCTTCTTTTTTAGGATTTAACTTAGCTGTTCTTCTTATTTTTAGCATCGCTTAGAGTGTGTATCTACTATATTTCCAGTTTTATAGATAGAATTACTTCTATTTCTATTTGCGTATTGTTTTTGTCCATCTTGTAAAAATTGTGGTTACAAAATTGTATAATTGTATAATGACTCGTAGGTCGTATAGAACATTATCTAAGATTTTCAATTGTCGGCTTAAAGTTTACTTAAAAGTTTAGTTATCCAAGTCATGTAGTCATCTTTTACTAGGATTGTTAAACGAGATTTTAAATTACGATTATTATATTCGACTAAGTTTGCAAAGGGTTGATATAAATGGAACAAGATGCTGTTTAATTCCTAAACAATAACAAACCTTTGCATCACTTCAATTACGAAGCGACTACCATTATCACTGGTCACTTGTTTTCGTAGTTCATACCTCATAAAAAGGTTTTCAATTAACACTTGTGCGCATTGTCAGTTGTCTTAAGTTTTAATTCATATAATTCTACCTATTTCGTGCTATTTCTTTAGATATAAAAGCAGCATTTGATTATGTAAATAGGAATAAATTATGGAAGATACAGAGAGCAAACGGTATAAGAAGAGTTAGTGCAAGTACTAGAAGACATATACGAGAAAACTAAAAGTAGAACAAGAGTGGAGGGAAAATTAAGGAAGGTTTCTGGACGAAAAAAGTGCTGAGGCAGGGCTGTCCATTAAGTCCAAGCCTTTTTACTATATACATACAAGACATGGAGAAAGAAATACAAAAACATCAAAAGAGAGAAGTAGTAATAAGGAAGATAAAAGTGACGATACTGGCATACGCAGATGACATAGTGGTTATAGCAAAAAGCAAACAAGAAATGTAAGGGGTATCAGAGGTAGTAAAAAAATATTTAAAAAAGAATATATACGCAAATGTAAAGATAACAAAAATAATGATTTTTCAAAAAAGAAGAGGGAGGAGGAAAAAGTTAAAATGGTGGTGGGGAGAGAAGGAATTAAAAAGCGTGGACAAATGGAAATATTTAGAATATAAATTAAGATACGGTAAAAAGGACAACAGTCATATAAGAGAGCTAGCGAATAAAGGTAATGGTATAGTAGGACATGTGTGAGGAATGGGAGAGAAATGTTTGGAAACGATATAGAGAAGGAAAGGTGGATTTTGATAAATTGGTCAGAAGTGTTATGATTTACGGAGCAGAAATATGGGGATTGAAAGGGTGGGAAAAACTTGAGAAAATACAAGAAACATATTGGAAATGGACAATGGGGCTGAAAATAAGGGTGCAGACGAGAAAGATAGCCATGAAGTTTTTTTATTACTTTGTTTATGTCTGTTAAGTTTATTGGATTTTGAATCCAAATCATTTTGTTAATTTGTAAAAGAACAAAAAAAATAAATACATACATACATAAATTTTGTGCTGATATCTTCTACAATGAATATTAATTTATAACAATTTTCCGTTTCTTGTAGCAAACCCAATAAGTCTAGTTTGCACCAGACCGGCAGATTTTTCATTACTGGCATTGAATCTCTGACACTCAATATAGTGTTTTGCATATGCCATGTTGAATCTTCTTATATCCACAAAAAAATAACCTTTGGAAATTCGTTTGTATGTTCCTTCCATAGCCTAATAAACTGCAGTGAGATTATCTAGTAGTCACGATCTTTTGTGACTTGGAACCACCAATTGTGCATCATCTTGGTCAGAATCTGAACTATACTTATATAAAACTACATTTGATAGAAGACAAGCTTTATTGGTACATCTTGGTAGTTTATCAGTTGTACCATCGAAATTATCAATGTTCCGCATCTTTAAGTTGTGAAAAAATTTGTAAGCGTTTAAATACTTTCTTGAGGTCCATCATATGTTTTCTTAACGTTCCGACTACATCGTTAAGATAGGCCAATATTAAAACTTTTTCCAGTTACTACAAAAGTGATCTATTCATTGACGGAAGTTTCAGAAGGTTCTTTATGACTAAATGGCATTACCATAGAGCGAAAAATCTTGAAGGAAGACGTAAAAACGTTTTTTTCCGATCAAATTCTTTGACTCTAATTTGATGATCCCTGATTTTGGACTAGTGTTGTCATTTTTTATAGCGTGTAAAAGGTTATCGATCCATGGTAAAAGGTATAAATTTGGTTTTGTTACTTAGTTTAATCTTTTATAATTCACGGAAAGTCGGTATTCACTAGTCTTCTTGGGACAAGCACCACTGGCGCAATCCAAGATGATTCGCACTCATCAATTTTAATTTAAAAAATGTCATTCTATACGATGAAACAGCAATTGGTTGTATATCATAGGTTTTAATTATGTGTTTAAGTGCTTCAAATAATCTAATCGTCACTAAACTTCAACTTTTTATTAAATATATCAATCACAATTTTCAAATCTTTAAGGAAATCAGCTCTCTAAAAGAGTGCTTGTATTTTCCGCTTGAAGAAAAATTAAGAAAACGGTAGGTAGAAGTGGGTTTTGAAGTGTAACATCACTTAAATCCGCTAATCTCATGTTCACAATTTTCTTTTCAAAGTGCTGATTTTTCTTTAATAATGGTAAGAGATAGGTACGTCAAACCTGGTAGTAGAAGACGTAAAATTTTTCGCAAAAACCAAAAATAAAATAAAAATTAGTGCGTTGTATTTAAAATAACAAAGTTGGTATCCACTTCCGGTATAACCGGAAAATATATTCAGTAAGTAGACCATGTGCATTTGCATCGAATTACAAGTTTTCAGCTGAATCGTCAAAACACACTCTGTATACCCCGCTTGGGAACGGTAATTATCATTTCTAATCCAATACAACCTAGTATGCTAATGTTCATGACAGGCCGGGCTGTTGGTGTTACTTGAAATTTATTAGAAAATTGTTTCCAATTAATAACCTACACAAAATTCAAGGGTACTGACTTTTGTACATTTCGGGCAATTAGACTCACAACTCCGATTGTTCCGCAACGAAAGCAGGAGATTGCTTTCTTACAAGTTCTCTTGTTTCCTTTTGTACTACTTGTTTTAGGGTTATTTAAATTGCAATATGACGAGTACTTTTTGAGAATGAGCATTTTCTTTAAATGCTGATTCAGCTTTTAATTTCAGCGTATGTTTCTTGAATCCCGCGCGCGATGGATAATAAGTCATCAAATATTTTAACTGCACTTCACAACAATTTTCGCGTATGCCTACTCTCAAAAGTCTGTATACCATATCCATTTGCGTTTCCTGCTTTAACTTATCAACAGATAGTTGAGACAAGGTAGCGCGACAATTTCATACAAAAGTACTTGTTAAGGTTTTGGAGTCTTGTTCGGCACTAAATAGCTTTCGATACATACGATTTCTTTGAGCCCTTTGTTGCTTTGTTAAGCAAAGTAATTCTATTACTGCAGTCCATGTACGTACACGGGATAGTTTTTATATCTTGCTACCAGGATGCCGCAAAGTCATTCAAGAGCATAGACAAACTCTTTAACGCGTTTCCAAATGGAAAACATTTTTTCAGAGACTTGATTATTATTTCGTTATTCTCGAATGTAAATACTATGTTTTGTTATAAATAGAAAATGGTAAACCGATGGATTGTACAAATAGATACATAATTGTGGTTTATTTTTTTAATACAATTTTTTTTACAATTGGGTGACTTTTTTTCAAAAATTGATAATTTAAACTTTGTGGGTACTTAAACAAACTTTAACATAATTTAAAAAAAAATGTAGATGAACCTTTACGAAAAATTAATTTTAAAAGTTCAAAAAAATTATTTTCCCGCTTCAAAAAAATTGTGTCGTGTGAGGTCAGAAGTTATATAAGCAGCCGTCGCAGTCATGCTGTTCGTGTGACTAAGAGTATACCACCGGTCATTTATAATTCCAAAAGAGTTCGGTGAGTTTTCATTGAATTTAAAATAAAAATGTACGCAAATTGAAGTGGTTTAAGGGAGTAAGAAAAGATATGCCAAAGTCAAAACCTATCTTTATCTGATGTGATCATTTTATTGTAAGTTGTTTCCATAAACAATTAAACTAGTTTGGTGTTTAAATACATTTCCTTTTGTAGTTTGAACCGTATATTAGATACAAAATGATAAGTAGTAATCTTCTCTTAAAGCCAGATGTAGTTCCCCATGGCTTTGAGTGTCAGAAAGTTAGAAAAAGAAATGGCAGTAGTCCATATCACAGGTCACCAAACGTCAGAAAAAACTATTTAAAGAAACTTTTTCTGTAGTTGTAGTTGATAGTCAATTAGAAAAGGGTAACTCTATGAATACTGAATTAGAAAAAAAATCTGGCGAGCATCTTTCTACATATAACTTTTGACGTCACAACAAATGGCATTCCGTTCCGCTAAATTTAAATTAGTTGAATTTCAAGAAGGTTTTTCGGTGTAAATATTACAAATTTTAACTTTTTAATATCACGTATAAGATATTAGAATGATTAGAATACGATAACGCAGAAATTTAATATATCTGAAGGAATGGAAAACACCCAATTGAATACATGTTTATTTTGACAACATTTCTAAAACGATATGTCGCCATTGTTACTGTTTAACTTAAAAAATAACAACGTAACTGTAAACAATTAAAAATGTGAATGAAGATAATGAACATATTACCCCGTCTTAGTACATTATACTTAGTACTTATGCCACATTTTCTACATGAAAAGTAAAAAGGGAAAGGAGAAGCGCAAACATATACTAACAATAATTAAAATAAGTTTCGTAACTACTCGTATTTCAATAGGCTTGTTCACTAATAGGCACTGAAAAAGCAAATACTTCGGCTACACTTTTAAAAGTACGCACTGTTAAGTTCAATTACCGTTTATTTATTATTCAAAAATCCTTTATGGTATATTATCCCTTCATTTCCGATATTTACTGAAAACTGTTTTTTATTCTTTGATTGTATTGAAATTTAATTTTGATAAAATAAGGGTGCTAAAAATACACCCCAATTTATGTTTGGTCTTTCAATAATTTCCTTAATAATCCGTCTTTTATTTTTACATCTGTTTTATAATGTATTCCATGCAATTATGTAATTATTCCATTTAGTGATGAATAACATAACTTTTGAACGATTATAAGCTCAAAATTATTATGTAATTATAGTTCAAAATATATCATGAGACGTACGACAATTTACAAAATTTCCTTCAAAAGTAGAAATACTAATTAGCGATAATTTAACATTATTTGATCTAGAGGGTGTCTGGCAAATAAGAAGTCTGTTTCATTCTTAGGTACTTACTTTAAGAAAACTCTTTACTTGAGCAATTAATGAAAAATATAAATTTTGAAAAGCTTCCCGTTCTTTTTCATTCTCGTTTTCATTATACATGGTGTTAATTAAGTGCTTCTATAAACTTTAAAGGACGAATCTTTGACTAATTTTAAGATAAAAAGTTTATATGAACATGGGTTTGCAAAGGTTTAGTTTCTGAAAAAAAAAATAATATTTTTATTTGGTTATTTTCAGAAATTATTGTAAATGTTATTAACTAGGTTAGTCTTAGTATTGTAAATGATCTAAGTTTGTTACTAAATAATACAATCAATAAAGATAATTTTTTTGCATATTTTTCAAAAACTCGGAAATGATGTAACTTAAAAAATTGTAACGCAAGTTTAACTTCAAACCCGTTTTTATTCAATACGGCTGCTTTCAGCGACAAATACTAAGAGTACCTTTTGTATGTAAAATTGAATGTAGAATAGGTCTGTCTAGTCAAAAATAATATACAATGCGACCCAAAAAATTATGCTTAATTATATTGAGGAATGACACTGTATATGGCGCCCTCTAACATTAAACAAAAAACTAAGTTAATATTTGAGTTTCTCGCCATCAATATACCCAATATCCCAAATATCGTCCAATTTCCATGTTACTTAACAAAAATATAAACAAAAAACTAAATAAAATAGTTTTTCTGGACGCCTTATATCTCAGAAACCAAAGCTGTTGCGGACCCATGTTCATATGAACTTTTGATCTTAAAATTAGTCAAAGATTCACTCTTTAAAGTTTGTACAAGTACTTAATTAACACCCTGTATTATTCTAGTGATTCTAATTCCCTTTCTATGTCGTCATATTTTTTAATTAATTGTTCTACTTTTGTACAGTTATTAATATAAAAAGTCGTATTTCATTTCTTGAAAATTGTTAATTACGGTTTAATATTTCCCCGTTTGTAAAGTAAATGCTTTAGTCAAGAATATAAAGAACAAGAAAACTTTAATGTACCCACTATACAGGGTGAGTGGGGAGGAATGGACCAAACTCCATAAGTGTATTGTATACTAGTGTTGGCAGTAAAATCCGGTTTACCGATTAATCGATAAAGCGGTTTACGATTAATCAAAGTTATTACAAAAATCTGAAACCGGTTTACCGATTTTTAACCATTATTCGGCAAACCGGTTTATAAAATCGATTTGTTGAATCGTTTTAAAATTCGGTTTGTTAAACCGGTATAAAAATCGCTTCGTTGAACTGGTTTAAAAAATCGGTTTGTTGAACCGGTTTGAAAATCGGGTTGTTGAACCTGTTTAAACAATGGATTTGTTGTACCGGTTTAAACAATGGGTTTGTTAAACTGGTTTAAACAATGGATTTCTTAAACCGGTTTCTGGAACCATTGTACAAAATCGATTTGTTGAACCGGTGTATAAAATCGGTTTGTTGCGCAATTTAATAAAATCGTATCATTGAACCGTTTTAAAAACCGCGGTTTGTTAAACCGTGTTGAAATTATGAAATATGATTGTGTTTGACTTTTTTGTCTTGATTAGAAAAAATGCGTGCTAACTGAAAAAAAAAGTTTTACGAATAATCTATGTAAAGCGATTTTTAATCAAGTTAAAACTGGTTTGTTGAACCGGTTAAAAATGGTGGTTTTTCAACCGGTTTTAAACCGGTTTAAAAACCGCTGTTTGTTAAACCGTTTTATAAATCACGGTTTTTAAAAAAAATTTTGAATTGGTTTAAACAACTCGGTTTATCGATAAACCGTTTTTTGTAAAACCGGATAACCGGTTTTCTTTTTCGACGGTTTCTGCCACCACCATTGTATACGTAAAGATAATGTAAAAAACTCATATGTTCCAATCCGATGTTCATAAGTTATCAAATTATAACGTCATTAATTTTTTTTATATTATCGTTTTACTTTCTTCCAAATTTTTGTTTGTACTTTGTAATCAGAGTATGTCATGTTCTAGGTGCTTATGGGGTTAGTTCAAAAACGAAGTGTATAAAGTAAAAGTGGACACTCGGGATGTACTAATCCAAACTATTAGAAACACTGCAGCAGTTATTAAAGAAGGACATGAAACATTCAGGAAAACAACAGGTGCCCTTCGTAAACAAAGCAGAAAATGTTAATGTAGATATTTTGAACATGTTCTAAAAACGTTGAGATTAAAATAATGTTAATCTAAAGAATTTTGTTATTTCTAATTTAATTAAGCTATAACTTAAAAACTAATGAAAATCGGAGTAGAACATATAAGTTTTTTATTATTTTTACGTACACAATACACTTTTGCAGTTAGGTCCGTTCCTTCTGACTCACCGTGTATAGATCTGTGTCGTACTTCACTTTGTCTTGTAATTTTTTTGTTCCATATTTATTTTTAATTTTGACTATTAATTATCGATTAATTACAAAATCCGTCTTGCTGAAACGTGTGTATGTTATTTTTATTTATTAGTGCAATATATCAACTTTCGCTAAACACATTATCCAAAACAAACATAAACATTTAATCATTCACTCATACATCCTTTTTAAAATAACTAATTATAATAGAAAAATTTTAGATAAATTAGAAATAATATACATTAAAACAACAAATCCAAATTTAATAATCAATGATCAAACAAATTTTGACGATCTTACATTAAATTATCAAACAGAATTTTTATGTCCTTAATATTAATTTAATTAAGTCCAGATTCAGACATTTTACATACCTAGTTTATATTTTTAAAAAAACCTTTTATTACAAACCAATTTATGTTTTTCTAAATTTCCATAAAAACCAAATGTCATATTTAACGTTTGTATAAAAAATATTTTTGTATTCTGAAGATGACTCACAATAACTTTTGAGTTGAAACTATAGTCAATAAATAAAAAATAAATAACTAATATTGGATTGCTTAAAGCGTAAATAATTTATATACAGGGTGTCACAAGCAAGCGTGGGTCTTCAATAACTCATTTGCGGTTGGAGATATCGAAAAATGTTTCAAATAAAAGTTCCACCAATTCAACTTCTCTATACCATAAAATTATTTTCGAATATACAGGGTGTCGCGTTTTCCTGTACGCAACCTAACTTAATTTTTTTAAATGGAATGCCCCATTTATTATTGCTTTATTAGATTTCTCGCTTAATTTAAAGGCCACTTCGTTAACCATACATTATGGTTGAAATGCACCGTTCCTCAGAAAATTAGCGCTAAAGGAAGAAAAATGCCGTTTCGGTACCCTGCGCCATTTTTCATATCTCCGAAACAAAAAAACTTAGAGGAATGCGGTTTTCACAGATCGCTTCTAAGAGAAATGACCTACCATTTGCACTATTTACACAAACATGTTTCTGTTAAATTCATTCAAAGCTACCGCTTCAAAAATAAATTGTTTCAAACCGGCAAAACTTGTTTTTTTTCAAATAGAACACTATTATTTTTTCAGCCCATCATATGCAGAATTTTATTTCCTTTCGTCTGATATAAGGTTGTTGCTATCAGTTCCTAACAGTTTTTGAGAAAATTGCAGTTATATTCTAAATTTTAATTAAATCGGATCATCGCGTGCGCCCTGGTCGGTGATTAGCTGCTTTTCCGCTTTTGTTTTCTACCTTAGGAATGAAAACTATTTTAATTGAAAAACCAGAGTGTTGTATTTTAGTTCAGACGTTTTAAATCACAAAAATAATTTTCAAGATGTCCACACAGAGCAGTGACTTTGCCTCAGGCCAGTTCTTGATGTTTAACTTTTACAAAGCTGCTCGAAATGTCTGCCATTTTCTTGAATACACATCATCATTCGACGTTTGAAGTTATTGTCAACGTTGACCAGAATGTCCAGGGTAATTTCTCTGAAAGCGTTAGTTATCCTCTCCCGCATACCTTCGGCAGTGGTAGGTGAAGAGGTGTACACTTTGTTTTTAACGAATCCCCACAAAAGAAGTCACATTTTGTGAGATCAGGCGACCTAGCGGGCCAGTTAATTGCCCCTCCTCTTCCTATCCAGCGGTTTGGGAAATTCGCATTTAAGTAGTTCCGAATTTCTTGGGTGCAATGAGATGGGGCACCGTCTTGTTGTAGCCACATACGTCGAAGAAATTCTAAAGGAACATCCTCCAACATTTTTTGGAAACCATTTTGCAGGAACTGCAAATAGGCCCTTCCTGTTAAGTGTCCATCAAAAAAGTACGGTCCGAAAACACGATCACCAAAAACACCTCCCCACACATTCAGTGACCATCGGTATTGAGAAAACGTCCGGAAGTTAGGAGGATTTGCCGTATCGTAATAATGGAAGTTATGCCTGTTTACAAAACCATTTTTGTGAAAGGTAGACTCGTCAGTAAACAGGACATATTTGAAGAAGTCTTCGTCTTCGGCTATTCTTTTGATGGCCCACTGACAAAATTCCGTTCTTGCTGCAAAATCCCTTGGGAGTAGTTCCTGATGTAGCTGAACGTGGTACGGATGGTACTTATGCTGTTTCAGGACTCTTTGTACAGACATTCTACCAATTTCGGTTTCTCGGGCGATGTCTCTTTGACTGACATTCGGATTTTCCACCAAAGACGCCAAAACACGGAACTCATTTTCATCTGTACAGACCGTCTTGGCGTAGTTTCTTTTTCCAGACTCCACTGATCCTCTAGTAAGAAACCGCTCCAGAACCCTGCTGAACGATTCCACTCTAGGATGTCGTCTATTTGGATAACGCTGGGCATACACCCTCGATGCCAAGAGGAGATTTCTCTCACATTCCCAAGAATAAGAACCATATCTATCATTTCTTCTTTATTCAACGCCATAGCGGAACAGTTCGGAAAATGAACACAAAGTTACAATGAAACAAACACAACGATACAATGAAACTTTACTGAACACCTTATGAAGTTCACAAATATGACATTGTAGAAAACAAAAGCTAATCACCGACCAAGGCGTACATGATGATCCGATTCAATTAAAATTTAGAATATAACTGCAATTTTCTCAAAAACTGTTAGGAACTGATAGCAACAACCTTATATCAGACGAAAGGAAATAAAATTCTGCATATGATGGGCTGAAAAAAATAATAGTGTTCTATTTGAAAAAAACAAGTTTTGCCGGTTTGAAACAATTTATTTTTGAAGCTGTAGCTTTGAATGAATTTAACAGAAACATGTTTGTGTAAATAGTGCAAATGGTAGGTCATTTCTCTTAGAAGCGATCTGTGAAAACCGTATTCCTCTAAGTTCTTTTGTTTCGGAGATATGAAAAATGGCGCAGGGTACCGAAACGGCATTTTTCTTCCTTTAGCGCAAATTTTCTGATGAACGGTGCATTTCAGCCATAATGTATGGTTAACGAAGTGGCCTTTAAATTAAGCGAGAAATCTAATAAAGCAATAATAAATGGGGCATTCCATTTAAAAAAATTAAGTTAGGTTGCGTACAGGAAAAACAGGACACCCTGTATATTCGAAAATAATTTTATGGTATAGAGAAGTTGAATTGGTGGAACTTTTATTTGAAACATTTTCGATATCTCCAACCGCAAATGAGTTATTGAAGACCCACGCTTGCTTGTGACACCCTGTATATAAGTAGTCTAGACTAACAAAAGTACATATTTTGTAAGAAAATAAAAGTATTTATTTAATGAGCCTAATTATTTAACTTTTAATATTAAAATACTTTCAACTTTAGTCTGCTTCACAGTCAAAACCAGATTTGGTACAGACTTGATATTTTCGCATACAATCAGGTAACACATTCTCAAGACTGTGTAGGTTTTTTTTCTTTAATCTCATGATAGAGCTTACAGAGCAATTTAATATGAGGTTATTCTTTGATATAATAAAACCGTAATTAATAATTGACATTATAAAATTATACGTAGAATTAGTCCTACACCTCATGCACGATAGTCTAAACAAAAAAAGTTTGATTTTCTATTAATAAGCATTTAGGAGTTAGAAGGCAATTATTCCGAAATATAATATTTAAACACACCTTCCACAGGTACAACTTCTTTTCTTTGCAGTAGTTCTGCCTACACCCTTTGTCTCAAAAGATTAGTGGACCTGACCTTACCTGTATATTTTTGAAAAGGAAGTTGGTACAAACGTAAATTTTTTAAGGAACTCTAATGCACGTTTTTCAGTTTGACAAGGAATCACATTTATTTTTACCAAATTCAGGGTTAACTAAAAATAACTTGTAGAAGTTATTGTGACCTTACTACCTATTGTGATAATGATTTTCATGTGGTCACAATATTTAAAGATGAAAACGTCTGGAACATAAACAATTTTACAAAAAAAAAGTCTTCTCTCAAAATTATAAACAAGCGCATTCCACGACAAATGCAGGCAAGAGTGGTAATTGAGGGATAAGCGTTGCGAGCCTCGCAATATCACATAAATTACAAAAAATCATGTTTCGTTAATTATAAGATACAATATTTTTTTCTAATTTAAAAAAAAATAAAAAAGGAATTGAACCTATTTTGAATTCAAATTATAATCGATTGTGAGCGATGTTTCAATGGTTACATTTTTCAAAGCTAATGTCAAAATAATCTGTAATTTTTCGTAACTAGTTACAAAAAGCAAACTATTTTTGAGACTTACTAACTTCTGGTATATCTATATTAATACAATCAACTGACTAATCTAGCCTAAAATATACACTTGATAGCCAATGAACTCTAGACGTAATATCTGTAGGATTTGCTTACTCAACCCCCAGAAGTAAGGATTGTATTTGTGAAAACCCTCTTAGCCCCGACGCCACTTGTTTGGCTGCATGTTTAACGACGTCAAAACTATTTTTGAATCAGACCAGCAAAACAACTTAAACAGAATTTGAACTAACTTTGCAAGTAACAAAGCACTACAGAATTTTGGGTGAAGAAATATTTATTGATTTTATTGGAACTACCTTTGTCTTTGAACAATAAACGTACTTTAATAACATGTACAAGGTTATTCACTATAAATTACCCACCCCTTATTATCGTTATTATTCCTCGTAGTATACGAAGTTTTTCTGCTTCACTATAAACAATTTTGGTGATTAATAATTGTGTTATTCTACGATTAATAACTCAATTAGGGCTCAAGATAAAGACAAAATATAAAATATTTTTCTCTTCTAAGACGGAAGATTATGTTTTTGTATTGACCTGGAAACGACGAGTAACTGAACCTGTAATAGCATTTTAGAAAAATGTATAAGGAATAACCCTGTACAATCAATGATGCATCATAAAAAGCATGAAGTTTAATAAAAGTATAGGATATTCTCTTTCTAATGACTTTAGAATTACGTAAAAGATCTGAAGTGCATCATAATGGTAAACCAACAATAAATTTTCCATGTTGTTGTAACTCCTTAGTTTAACTTTTTTTTAATTATAGTTTTTCCCAAACAAAAGTACTACACTACTCCTATGAAAGAAGGTCCACTTTTGTTTAGAAAAAACTATAATATATTTTCTGTTAAGAGCCATTCTTACATTTTCGCGCAAAAATGATTTTTACTCTAAATTAAAATCGTACAGCTAGCTCAACATACATAGGAAAAGACTTCGCGATAAGGGATATAGTTGGCTGCGCACAACTCTAGAGTGACGCCGCATTTGGAGTAAGAAGGATAGTAAACACGCGCAACCTCAAGAATAAATATGCATTCGCACCTTCTATACACAACAATGATGTTCAGAGAAATGCTAATTACAAGTAACACTATCAGTCTAGTAGGGGTTGTAAATTTACTGTGCATAGGAAGGCGGTTCTTTTGGTTACATTATTAAGTTCATTTCTATTCTTGTTGAACTGTACACTCATGAAATTTAAAACTTGGACACCACAATTTCTGTAAACAAAAGTTTGCACATTGTGAAGCGGGCTTAAGGGTATCATTTACAATTCTAACAGCAGGTAGTCTCAGCAGGGGTTATCTTATAGAAGGACTGTAGAATGAATCATTACACTAAGCACGTTTTAGAAAATAGGTAATTTACGTTGCTTACTTAATTTTTTCTTTAAAGAATATATTTGAAGGTATCGCTAATTAAACACCATAGCTCGATTAATTATCGAATCAAAATTTTGTTTAGGAAATGTTTACAAAATAAAATTAGAAATAATTTTGATTTAAAAAACGTCTACAAGCAATAACTTTTAAATTAAATCAAAAACTAAACATGGTTATTTGGGTTGACTGATTATTACTTATTTTTAAATAAATCTAACCTACTAATTATTGTAAGTTATTAAAAAAAATCATTAAACTCTCTATTCATAATATTTAGTCCTTACAAAATGTATATTTTATGACGTTTCATTTTTTTGTAGTTAATATAAAAAGTGAAAATAAAAACTAAGGCAATTCTTATTGTCAACGTATATATTTAGTTTTTGACAAGAATTTATTACATAATTATAATTAAGATACCAAGTTATAGTTTAAAATTAAATGAAAACTTTTTTTTAAATAAAGGTATTACTATATAAATAAATATAAGAAATCAATAATGGGTGTGACCTCCATTATTATTGATACATTCTTGGAGGCGTCTGCTCATTGACGCTATCAAGGTATCAATATAATTAATATTAATCGTTTCCCATGCGGTATCAATGGCTGCAATTAGTGCATTACGGTTTACTGGTATAAAATTTGGCCCTTGTTGTCTTCGGATAACAGCAAGTATTCGAGCCCAAACATTTTCGATAATGTTAAAATCTGGGCTTTTGCTGGCCAGGGTAACAGCTCAAGTTATTTTCTCGTATCCAATTGCGCACAACCCGCGAAGTATGAATAGGGGCGTTGTCCTTTAACAACAAAATACATTATGAAAATGTTAATTCAACAGATCCCGAACTATTTTTGGAGAAAGTATAGTGAAATAAGAATACTTACTTGTTGGAAAATATAATCTTCGTCTGGATAAAACACTTCGACTGAAGGTTTCATAATAGTTTCAAAATATCTAAATACGCAGCAGAATCAAGACGTCCATCGATAGCCCAACAAACTCCTGGACCCCGCGCGCTAACCCAACCCCACACATTCACAGAAAAATAACCACTTCGTTTTTAGGACATATGTGATTATTTTCGTAACGAGTTCCTTCCATTCTAAAAACTTTTAGTGGTCCATCGTTGCGGCTATTGAACGTTTTTCGTCGCTAAAAATCACTCGATTCCAAAATTCCAAAGGTTCGTTCACATATCGCCTTGCAAATTCCAGACGACGTCTCATATTTTCGTCACTGAGAACTTCTTTCGCAGCAGCATTATACTTTTTATTCCCATCTCCTTTAATCTTTTTGTGCAGTTATACGGCATCCGGGAAAATGTGTATCTGCTATAGCCCTGGAGTATGTAGCAAATGGTTGTTCTGTTACGTAATGAAACAACTCGAGATCTTGAGCACGTGTAGATACTTTAGGTCTACCACTTCCGATGGCTCTTTCCAAAGTGTGTTCAAGATTCCATTTTACTCGGTAATGCCCTACGGTGCTTTTGGTATATCTAACATACGTGAAATTTCACGCACGCTACGGCCCGCCGCTAATTCCGAAACAATCCGCGCTTTCAAATCAGCACCGAGATGAGGTGGCATTTTCACAACACTTGAAATTTTAAACTAAAATGGAATTTACATTTCTTACTTTATTTATTGGTTCACACTACCCCTTCTCAAACAGTAGGTAATTGTTTATTTATTACATACTTCTAATGACCAATGTAACAACCCTTAGAGCAATATGACTCAAAGGAAGTAAATTAAACAAGCAAGGATATTCTATTGTTATTGAAACTTATTCATAAAGTAAAAACCATTTCCTTATAATGCTAATGGACAGGATTTTTTTTAAGTATTAAGATTACAATAGAGGACTTATAAACTTTCGAAAATATCTAATTATAAATATTTACACTGCAATTGCGCTTTTTCCTTAATAATTTCTTAGCAATAACATACACGTTCTTGGTTTTTAAGTTGTCATAAATTTGATATGATATAAATTTGTGTTTCTAATATTACATCACAAACTAATCTTTATTCGCCAAAAAATTGTTGCTTAAGTTGTAAAGCTTCGTACACACCTGAACAACAAACCGAGCAACAAACATAACAAGGAACCGAAAGTCAAACAGAACGACAAACGATCTTTTATGATTTCCACTGATTAATTTAAAACATTTTTCTTCTGTCAACTCCATAATATTACCTAAAACACAACAACCCACGAAAGAGAGGACAAAAATAAATAATTTAATTCTCTCGCATAAGTTTGTTTGCCGTTTTGTTTAGATTCGTCCAAACCTGCAAACGCATTCGCCTGCATTTTCTTTGACCGTTCGTGGAACAATCAGGACTTGCGAATCTGTTCTAAAATTCGTACCTAGCACCGTCCAAATTAATGTTCCGATTGCCGTTCGGTTCGTTGTTCTGTTTGTTCCTCGGTTTGTTGTTCAGGTGTGTACGAAGCTTTACAATAAGCATATTAATATGAACTATATCTTATGAAAGGAGAGTTATGTAACTATAATTAACGACTTAACGTTACGTTAGTAGATTCCATTTACTATTTACACATATTTTCTTGGAACATTCGATAATTAACTATCGGGATATGATGACCCTATACTTCGCAGGTTGTGCGCAACTGGATACAAGCAAATAACTTGGAGCTGTTACCCTGGCCAGCAAAAGCCCAGATTTTAACATTATCGAAAATGTTTGGGCTCGAATACTTGCTGTTATCCGAAGACAACAAGGGCCAAATTTTATACCAGTAAACCGTAATGCACTAATTGCAGCCATTGATACCGCATGGGAAACGATTAATATTAATTATATTGATACCTTGATAGCAGAACGCCTCCAAGAATGTATCAATAATAATGGAGGTCACACCCATTATTGATTTCTTATATTTATTTATATAGTAATACCTTTATTTAAAAAAAAGTTTTCATTTAATTTTAAACTATAACTTGGTATCTTAATTATAATTATGTAATAAATTCTTGTCAAAAAACTAAATATATACGTTGACAATAAGAATTGCCTTAGTTTTTATTTTCACTTTTATATTAACTACAGAAAAAAATGAAACGTCATAAAATATACATTTTGTAAGGACTAAATATTATGAATAGAGAGTTTAATGATTTTTTAATAACTTACAATAATTAGTAGGTTAGATTTATTTAAAAATAAGTAATAATCAGTCAACCCAAATAACCATGTTTAGTTTTTGATTTAATTTAAAAGTTATTGCTTGTAGACGTTTTTAAATCAAAATTATTTCTAATTTTATTTTGTAAACATTTCTAAACAAAATTTTGATTCGATAATTAATCGAGCTATGGTGTTTAATTAGCGATACCTTCAAATATATTCTTTAAAGAAAAAAATTAAGTAAGCAACGTAAATTACCTATTTTCTAAAACGTGCTTAGTGTAATGATTCATTCTACAGTCCTTCTATAAGATAACCCCTGTTGAGACTATCTGCTGTTAGAATTGTAAATGATACCCTTAAGCCCGCTTCACAATGTGCAAACTTTTGTTTACAGAAATTGTGGTGTCCAAGTTTTAAATTTCATGAGTGTACATTAGAAAGTTTTTCCGCTTTTCAAAACTTTTTACATTATCATGAAATAACAAATACAAAAACTTTATTATAGTAGACAAACCTTTACCTAATTTTAACGGTTGATTACAAAGAAGATATCAGAAAATTCGCTCTACTGTTATTTCACCAGATTCGTGAAAAGATCGGCCAAATTTATATTCTTTGGAATGTGCCACCTGAAAATGTATAATATTGGTACCATACTTTGGTAGGTTTAGTTTATTGCAAAGACTGATATTAAATTAGCTTCTGAACAACTATCTAGAAAAATCATAACCGACAATGCTAATACATACTTTTTTTTATCAAAGTACAATTTTAATGTTAATAATTCATATAACCCAGGAGGGTTCGGTTTGAACCTCAAAGAAATTAATGTAAAGCTAATTTTTGGGCAGAGTGATAGTTTTGATCCCCCTGATCAACATATCAAAATTCTCCAAAATTTCTATGTTCGCTTCACCGATTTTATGACGCCACAAGATGACAGTTTTTGGTATTTATTTAAAATACTGCATCTTTAAAAGTACTGAACCTATTTGGGTAATCTTATACGGATTTTAAAAGAATATTTTTGATAATAACTGTAATTAACGTAATTGTGATGGTTTGGATGTTATTTCAAGTAATATGTTAATTACTAGAATTTCCATAAAATTGCTAAACGTACCTAAATAGTCAAAGAAAAGGAACACCAACTGCAGCGTCTATTTAACAAACAGAAAAACACCAAAAACTGCAAAAAAACTTTACTCGGACACGTGTATCGGTATCGCTGATGATGACAGCTTAGCTGTTGAAACACGTGTCCAGTAAAGTTTTACAAAGTTTGGTGTTTTGTTGGTACCCTAAATAGTTTATAGAAAATTTATCATTCTCCATTTTATCAGCTTTGTAAACTCTATAAAATATTTAAAATCCGACTTCTAGTTACCGAAATATAGGGGAAAACGTAAAGACTAACATAATATGTCATTCTCTTCTAGTACAATTTGCTGTAACATTGAGGTAGGCGATGCTTTTGCAGTTACAACACATGTCAGAACACGCTTGGCTTGATTGTCTGCATGTGTACCTTGTCCCGCAATCGATTTTACAGTTGCATAAGATGTGAAGGAGCAAAAAATCTAGAGTAGGGGGAACAGTGGTTTAGATAGGAGTTAACCATCTCTCAGTCATACGCTATCCCCAGTCTGTAGCCGACGAGTTGTTTCGAACCATTCCTGGATTTAAATATATATGTTTTATAATACTCGTACTATTTGCATTGAATAAGTAATTGAGTTACTTGTAGGTATGTCCTAAACAAATATTGATTCATGGGCAGAGGTAGGTGGAAGTGTAGCGAGATCAACAGAAGAAGTGACCGGTTTGTGAGCATTGTATAAATGTTGTCTTAAGTTGTTAATATAGTCAAATTGTTCAACACCTGGGTACAGAGTACGAACAAATTTCATTCCAGCTTCGCAAATGTTTTCTGGAGATGAAGTAGAGTAATTAAATATGCGGCTTATCAAGGCAAGAGCTTTGTTCTTTTGCAGTACTGTAAACATTTTCCTTTTCTTTCCTATAACTTGCAGACGTCTTGTCGCAACCAGTTACAGTTTATGCAAAAAGAACTATGTCTTTCATAGCGAACTATTATGTTGTCCAGTAGTTCAAATTCTGCTGCGGCTACTATCTCAGACGCTTTGATGTAAAGGGGTTGATCAAAAGTAATCATTCAATGTTTTTGACCTCTTTTTTTGCATTCTACTGAGACAAAAAGCAGAGCCGAGTAGATAGTGTTTGGAGTACTTAGTGAGAGACTAATAAACGGTAGGACCTCAACTTGCGTAGAATCGCAGGACACCTGTCCAGTAATAACTTTTCTTATAAAACCACTTCAGGATAAAAGGTCTCTCTATTCTGAAAAATAGAACTGTCTATCTACAATGTTTCAAGCGAAATATTATAGTTTAGTATTACCGCCCAGTTACTACATAACCAGAGAAAATTTACAGCGCGTATCCGTTCTAAATCTGTCAATGTATCGGATGAAGTTTTGGAAAGGTTTTGCACTATTATTTTTTTTAAACTTGCTACGCGTGGCTTCTTGTACCAAGTTATGTCAATGTTTCTGCTTCCCACAGTAGCTTCAGCCGTTTCCTGTTGGATAACCCAGTTTTCGTATTGCAGTATTTCATTATATGAAAAACTAAATCTAAAACTGATAAGTAAATCTATAAGTTGTCTATAAGTTGTCGATGGGTATAAACTGAAATTCCCAACATAAGGGGAGAAATAAAAGATCCACTGATTACAGCCTGTCTTGTTGAGTTTCGTTTGTTAGACGTACCAATTTTCTTAGTATATTTAGTCAATATTATTGTTTCCAAAAATATTTTAAGTGTTTCGGAAGATCTTCGTGGTAGGATACACGGTAGTGTCGTATACTTTGGAACGAATATCCTCCCTAATAATCTCAGCTGCTTTCTTGACGATTCGCTTTTGTTCATCAAGCTCTGATGTATTTTGATCGCTATACCATTTGTCATGTAATAAGTTTTCTATAAATCCCTTGAAGTTGATAATAGCATTCCTACCCATACCGAGCCAAGAGTTTTTCTTTGATATAAATCCGAGAATATGGTTTGCATTCAAGTTTTTTTGCAGACAGCTTCCATATATTGATCTAAATCTGTCATTGCAAACTGGCAGTCGTTGTCCTCCTCCGTGAATGAACACATTTTATTGAATGCTTGCGCTTTCTGGTGCCTTGTGGTCTACCTGGTGTTGCAAATTGTGATGCTGATTTCGTAAAAAAATTGAGATATCACTCTTTGTGATATTTTGCTTCTGCATCAACTAAATCCAACGCATTTGTCATGCGAATTTGCACAACTTTGCCCCACTCGGGGACATGAAACCATTGAAACCTCATGAATTGATGTTCGTTGCTTTTGTTTCTTTTTCTTTTCCTTTTGTAAAGATTTTTCCTTGCCTTAAAATAAACAGAGAGAAAAGAGCAATTACCGCAGATGTGGTTCTTTTCCGTTTGCAGGTTTTTCACTTCCACCTTCAAGTTCACTGCAAGCCTTGCGGATGGAGCTTGGTCGTGTATAAGGAATTTTGGCATTTGTATTATATTTCAGAAATATAATAGAGCATTAAAAAGCGTCATATGATCCTTCACTTTATCCGAATAAACGAAGTTCAGAAAAGTATAGGCCGAGCCTTGCAATGCGCAGCAAAATTATACGGCCTATACAACGGAATAATCATAGCAAACTGTCAATGATTCTGATTCGGAGATACAGTGTTTTAAGTAAATAGGTACCGAAATCCGTCATTTTGTAACATCATAAAATCGGTGAAGCGAACACAGGAATTTTAGAGAATTTTGATACGTTCTTCAGGGAGGTCAAAACTATCACTCAGCCAAAAATTAGCTTTGCATTAATTTCTTCGAGGTTTGGCACAAATTTTGACTAAATTGCTTTAGCTAATATAAAAAATAGTTAAATAGCTAAATCGACATTAAAACTAAATTGATTTTATTTTGTAATCAAATATGTGTCTAATATTTTAAGCTTGATAATCTCGTATTCTTACCATTAATTATAAATTCTTAAAAAAATTGTTTATACTATAAAGGCATAAATTTGAATTATAATTTAATATACAATAGCAATCATATCTAAAGTTTGATAATATCTGTTGTGAGGCTAACGAATTAAATATTAGTTATTACCATCATGTCAGACAAATCGTTTGCGTTTGATGTTTTGTTACCGTATGACATTCTTTTTGTAATATAAGCAACAGACAGAAATTTTATTTTTTTTATTTATTACTGAAGTGCATTTACACCCCAAAAATTCGGTTTCTAATAAGTCAACATCTAAGTATGCTAGCAAAACTCAAGTCAAACGTGCTGATACTTAATCTTACTTGGACGAACAACACTTATCTTCTGAGTTGAAGCAGAATTGTTACGTTGTCAGAAAGCTTAATCGATAGCTTGAAGCTTACAAAGCTTTCTAAACACAAAAGTACTTTTTTTTACTTAATATTACTCACCCAGTGTGCGGAAGACTATAGGCCTACTTCGGTATTTCTTTCCACCCCAAACGGCAGCTACGGTCAATTGGTATTGCGTGTCTGCTTTCAGACCACTAAGTGTTACAGCTTCGGAATTACCAGCGACAACCGCCACCACCCTGTAACTAACAGCCTGGTTTATTCTAGCAATATATAAATGAATATTATTTTAAAACAAAGAACGAAAGAATAGCATCATTCTATTTTTAGAACCTATACATATATATTTTATTTATGTAAAGCAAGGAAAAAAATATTAAATTAAAATGTTAAATTAATAAGTATATCGACATTAAATTATATTAAATAATTTATATAAAAAGCACTTCAAAAGAAACAGAAAAGGACCGGTGTAAGTATTGATTTTGTAGGCACGCGAAAGCAATCAATACGTAAGACCGCAGTTAATATTAATTACCCCAATTAATCAAATAAAAAAGTAAGTTTTACATATATTTGTACAAAATATAATTTGTTGATTTCTGAAAACTTGTAATTTATAAATTTTTTAATCATTCTGTCTTAATCAATCTTATTTAATTTAGTACAATAGAAAACATAATCAATGGCGGTCGAGAAAAAATCATGTAATAAATTAACCCTAAAAGGTATTCGGTAAATTTTACAAACTGCTTTGTAAAGTTGAGTAAATTTTGTAAAGCAGAATCAAGTAAAGTAATTGTAATATATTTCAATACAACAGTATTTAAACGTTCTTATTTTATGTTAACATGATCTTTGTATATGCACTTAATTTACTTTTGAAATGTAGAAGTTTAAAAAAAAAAAATAAGATAATAAAGAATTTCAAAGATATACTAAAACGAGGTAAAAATGGTTATTTATCTTTTCTAATGGATTTATTTATTATGTTAAATATTTTTATATGTTACCTATGTATAGCATGCACAATACTAAAACATTCTAGAAACTGGAAGTAGAGAAATATTGAAATATTGTTTAAAAGGCGGCGAAAAGAAAATTGTTTTTCTCTTGCAGAAGTAAAAACTTTCATGTGAATTTGTGGCTTTCTATGTTTCCAGTTGTATATATTTTTTTATTTTTTGTAGAAGAGAAACTATTGACAGGAAACTTTAACAGTAACAACTTAATGAGATTTTTAATTATTTTTTGAAAAGCGATGATTTTAAAACTTACTGACCCTGAAAGATAATTGTAAACTTTAGATATGTTATATTGGTGCTGTTTTATGACATAGTGGAAGAAAGCTTTATATTCAGATTTAAATGAGACACATCAGTTCTAAATTGTATCTTATCGTATAAATTTAGTAGGTTGTATTCAACGATAATTTTATGATATAAAGATGCTGTACGAATCAAACTATTTAGCTATTTACATTAAAAACGCCTTAATCATGAGTTGTACACCCGTCTAATTGCGCTGGAATTATTTAAATCTAAATAAGAAAAAATATTTCTGACTATTCCATTCCTAACATTAAGAACCAATAAGCATGAGTAACTAAGTATTTTATGGGTTATACCGCAGTAACCATGGTAAGATTATACAAACTTTTGTGTAATCGCCATAATACAACAAACCTTTGTATAGTCACTCGCATGCAACTTAATTTTAGATTTAAACATATCCAATCAAAACAATTAACTAGTAAACAACCCAATTGTTTCTTTATTTATTGAATAGTTTACCGTTTACCGTTTTACGTCTCGTACAATCGAGAATTAAAAAACTGCCTATTCATCTCATTTGTAAATTAATAACGCAATTTAAAATGTCACAAACCAAAGTTTGCTAGCAGATATACAGGGTGTCCAACCAGAAATGGTCCAAACTTCGTAAAAGTGTTCCTTGAACAATTCTAAGCATGGTCATGACGTGATCAAGTTCTCTACATACATACCATTGTCATACCTAGTCTAAAGCACAGTATTACCATGTATTCCAAACAATTATTTAAATTAATCTTGTGGAAATCGATGGGTTAGGAGGAATGGGCTTATCTGTTGGCCACCACGCTCTCCAAATGTCAATCTATTGTATTTACTTTTGGTGTCATGCGAAAACTATAATTATAATTGGGACGGACAATTTAATCAAAGAATTAAAATGTGCAATGCTGTTGGTGTGGGAGAATGTTGTTAATTACTTTGTATTGGGTCGGTAATAAAAGTTGAGTTTGTGAATCCATTGTAAATTGCTATCCTAGGTTTTCTCTTATTGTTTCTAAGTTAATTTTAATTAACAAAACAAAAACATCAAAAAAAATAACCCACTAGGGTTGACAACTTTAAAACGCAATATCTCGAAAAGGAAGCCTTCTATCACAAAACTTCAAAAAACCATTTTGGCTTAGAATTGGTCAAGGGCCACTTCTAGAATTATTTGAATTATTTCTGGTTGGACCCTCTATATAATACGCTTTATTAGTGGTATAATAATGTTTTGGACAGTTACTTCAAAATAAAATACATGTGACAGCTTCTGCTATTCGCCCATTTCTATAACTATGTTGCGTTTTGAGACAGCCATCAAAGAAGAAATAAATGCTAAAACACTGAACTCAATCAGCCAGCTTCAATCTTCAATATGGCATCAATTTAGCATTTTTTGAGTATTGAGAAATTTTGATCTATACGTACTTACAACATTCTGTCGAAAAACTGACGGAAATTCTAATAGATTGGGGGTTTAATATAAAAACAAAAAATGGAGAGGATTATAAGAAGAACGTTGTTAAAACAATGTGGAATTGATGTTTCAAAGATGTTACAAAATACTACTATATAAAGATTAAAGTAATTTAAAATACTTTTAAGGATTCTGCCTTCAAAAAACCCACGAAGATCATAATTTGAAAAAAATTACAAATCATTTGAACCGATCGAGTGTGTTGTCCAATTTAGACAATATTGGTGTTAGTGAAGAAAAAAAATAACAACATAATGAATTTAGTAACAATCCGTCAAAACATCGAACCAAAACCACCACCCATCTCTACTTATCACAGTGTTGAAATCTTCAACTTTGCTACAATCCAACTCGAAAGGACAAATAATAGTAATTATCTTTTTACAAACTGTTCATTTTAACAATTCTTGTTAATAATTATTATAAGATTTTGAATTAAGAACTAAAATTTCTTATAAACGTCAAAGGGGGTATGACGTTTTTAAAAATTATAATTTTTAATTACGACCCACTTCAGAGAAAATTAATTTATTTCAATTGTTGATTAAGTTTTTAGTTTTAATATTTATTTAATTGGTAGGATTTTATTCGTTCTCAAATTTTGAACTTGATATTTATGGTAGGTACATACAAAAATTAATAAATAAATAAAAAAAAATAATATTTGGTTTTGCCCTTTTTAAAAATACGGTTCGGTCTCATAAGGCAGAACCGTATTTTAAAATGGTTCAGTTTTTATTTTTATTTTTTTTCTAATTTCAATGGGCGTTACTCTTTGTATTATACTTTAGTGTTTAAATTATTGCTATACAAAATAAAAAATTTAAATAATCAAATATTTTACAGGTAATTTTCTTTAGCTACCCGGTACTGCCCCTACTGTTTTTGTCACTTACGGTATTTTCTAATACTTTTTAAAAAATTCAAAAAATACTTACAGGCCTTAAATCTGAGTATTTTTGTAAATTAGGATGTTAAATAATGGCGAAATCAGAAACCAGTAAAACACACGTTAATAATGTGTGTTAAATATTTACTTAAATTGATTATACGATCCAACCCAATAGCATTTTGTTTTTATTTTTTTAGCACAATAGCAACAGTTTTAAAATTATATTTGCAAACTGCATTTATACCTTTATCTATGACCACTATAATAGAAAATAATTAATAACGCATAACTAGTGGGCTATGTATGTCATCAAATACGTTATGTAAACAAATCGCACAGTTAGGAATTTTACTTTTCTTACTAAATAACTAGAAGTGCTATGAAAGTCAAAAAACCAGCAGTATACCAGGTAGTAATGCATTTTTAAACTAGAAAAGATTGAAGTAATAATTTGAAAATTGCGCAGGTACTATTTCTATGCGCGCGCCTAAAGTTAGGATAGTAAACTTGTTTATAATCTCTTTGTTTTTGCGACGTATAAAATTTGTTTATTAATTATTCTACAAAAATAGCATCAAATTCAGATAATACAGTAATTAGATAACAATATTTTATTTAGTTATATTCATTCTTATAGGCAACATTTTGGATGCAATTGTGCAAGCAACTAGAGCATCGAAGTTTACTTTTACAATGGGATACGTAAGTTTAGTAGTAATTTTTAATAATATATTATCTTGTGTTATATATAGGTAGAAAAAACCTGATCTTTGTAAAATAATAATGGAACGACATGAAATACGTTTTTTGCGTTGTTCATACATACGTTCAATCAGTAATTAAAAATCAGGATGATTAATTATATACAGGTTGGTTCTTAAGATTATAAACTCTATACTCTACTCTATGTTATGCAAATTCTTGATGAAAGATACATTATCATAAGAAACTATCTAGACTTTGGAAATGATTATGAGAAGAAATGAGGAGAAGTTTGTCGAAGTTAAACACGACTACTTAAATAAGGAAGCTTAATGGACAGCATATGTGACAAACTTATAATCCAAGTGAACGGTGATTTCTCCGACATGACCTTTTCCTCTGATAAATGAACAAACTTGTAGTGTATTGACAAGAAAATGTAAAACGATGTGAAAATACTGTCTTTGTGAATAAAAAAAATATATAAAATTGCCAAATGTAGTTTACTATATTTGCTCCCTACGACAATAAATCATGATTTAACATTATTCTTTTATTTAAAATATTCAGATAATTGTAATTGTTGTATGTCAAGGTTGATTTTCTAATGTCTTCTCTATTTACATTTCAATACATTTTTTAACGTTAGTGATGAGTATTTTGTTAATTTATGTGTTCATTTTCATATATCAGTGTGTTTTTCCCATTTTGACGTATCCTGATCGTATTTTGATAATATTTTTATATGTATCTATAAATAAAAATAAGTGTTTTTATTAATTTACACTCTAGTTGTGTTTTAGATTCAATCGTTTTTTATGTGATAACTTTTAAATTAATTGTTTGTTTTTTACATAATTAGTTATAGTTACCAATACGTTTTTTTTCTTAGTTACATATTAACTATTGTTTTTTAACTTGTTTTTGACATTTAATAATTATATGTTTTTTGTCTCTTTTTATTATTAAAGTGCCCTGATGAAGCTTCCAATAGGGTAACAAAACAAAAAAAACTTTACTTAACCGTTTTATATATTTTTTTAAGAAAAGAAGCAGACGTCAAACGTTCACCATTTTTTTAAAGTTATAAATCAAAAATGCACTAGCCAGTAATTGCTGAATCTAGGATTACCTTACACAAAACAGTTTACAAGACCACAGACGTAACATTGTTTCAGACGTTACGTCCCACCAGTTTACCGGTGCTGGTGATGATCTGCTAGCATTGAAAAGACGTGGTGGGTGACAGCCGTCAGGTGACTCGGTAGACTATTTAAAAATGTCTAAATAGCTTTATGCATACCAAGTAAACAGTTCGGAGAAAATTGCTTCTGAAATAATGAAAAATAGTTAGTGTCACTTCTACTGCCAATAACAGTGGAATTGTTCTATCAAATAATAATGCGTCAAGCCCTTGCTGATTTTCAGTAACTACTATGGCAATTAAATACATTTCAATAATTTTTGTTAAACAGAAACTTTAGTCAACACTATTGAGTGGTTCTAATTGACGAGAAACTTATTTTTACGTCTCTCGTTAAAAATTCGTAGTATAATAGTTATTGTGACGTTGTATACCATGCGTGTCTGGACAGCAGCGACATAAACAGAATTCAAAGATTACAAAATTCTCGTTTACATTTTACCTATGGGTTTTCAAATTGGTGCGGCTGGCTAAATATGTGCAGCAGACGGACACTCATGAAATTTAAAACTTGGACACCACAATTTCTGTAAACAAAAGTTTGCACATTGTGAAGCAGGCTTAAGGGTATCATTTACAATTCTAACAGCAGGTAGTCTCAGCAGGGGTTATCTTATAGAAGGACTGTAGAATGAATCATTACACTAAGCACGTTTTAGAAAATAGGTAATTTACGTTGCTTACTTAATTTTTTCTTTAAAGAATATATTTGAAGGTATCGCTAATTAAACACCATAGCTCGATTAATTATCGAATCAAAATTTTGTTTAGGAAATGTTTACAAAATAAAATTAGAAATAATTTTGATTTAAAAAACGTCTACAAGCAATAACTTTTAAATTAAATCAAAAAACTAAACATGGTTATTTGGGTTGACTGATTATTACTTATTTTTAAATAAATCTAACCTACTAATTATTGTAAGTTATTAAAAAAATCATTAAACTCTCTATTCATAATATTTAGTCCTTACAAAATGTATATTTTATGACGTTTCATTTTTTCTGTAGTTAATATAAAAAGTGAAAATAAAAACTAAGGCAATTCTTATTGTCAACGTATATATTTAGTTTTTGACAAGAATTTATTACATAATTATAATTAAGATACCAAGTTATAGTTTAAAATTAAATGAAAACGTTTTTTTTTAAATAAAGGTATTACTATATAAATAAATATAAGAAATCAATAATGGGTGTGACCTCCATTATTATTGATACATTCTTGGAGGCGTCTGCTCATTGACGCTATCAAGGTATCAATATAATTAATATTAATCGTTTCCCATGCGGTATCAATGGCTGCAATTAGTGCATTACGGTTTACTGGTATAAAATTTGGCCCTTGTTGTCTTCGGATAACAGCAAGTATTCGAGCCCAAACATTTTCGATAATGTTAAAATCTGGGTTTTTGCTGGCCAGGGTAACAGCTCCAAGTTATTTGCTTGTATCCAGTTGCGCACAACCTGCGAAGTATAGGGTCATCATATCCCGATAGTTAATTATCGAATGTTCCAAGAAAATATGTGTAAATAGTAAATGGAATCTACTAACGTAACGTTAAGTCGTTAATTATAGTTACATAACTCTCCTTTCATAAGATATAGTTCATATTAATATGCTTATTGTAAAGCTTCGTACACACCTGAACAACAAACCGAGGAACAAACAGAACAACGAACCGAACGGCAATCGGAACATTAATTTGGACGGTGCTACGTACGAATTTTAGAACAGATTCGCAAGTCCTGATTGTTCCACGAACGGTTTGCGGCGTTCCCGCAACTTGTCGGTTTTTCTCCGACATCAAAGAAAATGCGCGCGAATGCGTTTGCAGGTTTGGACGAATCTAAACAAAACGGCGAACAAACTTATGCGGGAGAATTAAATTATTTATTTTTGTCCTCCCTTTTGTGGGTTTGTTGTGTTTTAGGTAATATTATGGAGTTGACAGAAGAAAAATGTTTTAAATTAATCAGTGTTTAAGAATGCAAGAAAAAATGATGTCCCTATTAGCATCATTTGGGCGGAAATTTCCAAAATAAAAAAAAGCGAAGTAAATTATAATTTTTACTCTTCTTTGTGCGTAAAAATTTGGTTGGCACTATCTTCTTGTTTTCCGCAATTTTCTCTTCTCAATAATAAATATATATGAACTGAAAACTACTGAAAATAATTATGGGAACAGCACAAACGTTCCGTTTGTTGTTCGGATTGTGGAAATCATAAAAGATCGTTTGTCGTTCTGTTTGACTTTCGGTTCGTTGTTATGTTTGTTGCTCGGTTTGTTGTTCAGGTGTGTACGAAGCTTTACAACTTAAGCAACAATTTTTGGCGAATAAAGATTAGTTTGTGATGTAATATTAGAAACACAAATTTATATCATATCAAATTTATGACAACTTAAAACCAAGAACGTGTATGTTATTGCTAAGAAATTATTAAGGAAAAAGCGCAATTGCAGTGTAAATATTTATAATTAGATATTTTCGAAAGTTTATAAGTCCTCTATTGTAATCTTAATACTTAAAAGAAAATCCTGTCCATTAGCATTATAAGGAAATGGCTTTTACTTTATGAATAAGTTTCAATAACAATAGAATATCCTTGCTTGTTTAATTTACTTCCTTTGAGTCATATTGCTCTAAGGGTTGTTACATTGGTCATTAGAAGTATGTAATAAATAAACAATTACCTACTGTTTGAGAAGGGGTAGTGTGAACCAATAAATAAAGTAAGAAATGTAAATTCCATTTTAGTTTAAAATTTCAAGTGTTGTGAAAATGCCACCTCATCTCGGTGCTGATTTGAAAGCGCGGATTGTTTCGGAATTAGCGGCGGGCCGTAGCGTGCGTGAAATTTCACGTATGTTAGATATACCAAAAAGCACCGTAGGGCATTACCGAGTAAAATGGAATCTTGAACACACTTTGGAAAGAGCCATCGGAAGTGGTAGACCTAAAGTATCTACAGTGCTCAAGATCTCGAGTTGTTTCATTACGTAACAGAACAACCATTTGCTACATACTCAGGGCTATAGCAGATACACATTTTCCCGGATGCCGTATAACTGCACAAAAAGATTAAAGGAGATGGGAATAAAGAAGTATAATGCTGCTGCGAAAGAAGTTCTCAGTGACGAAAATATGAGACGTCGTCTGGAATTTGCAAGGCGATATGTGAACGAACCTTTGGAATTTTGAAATCAAGTGATTTTTAGCGACGAAAAAACGTTCAATAGCCGCAACGATGGACCACTAAAAGTTTTTAGAATGGAAGGAACTCGTTACGAAAATAATCACATATGTCCTAAAAAACGAAGTGGTTATTTTTCTGTGAATATGTGGGGTTGGGTTAGCGCGCGGGGTCCAGGAGTTTGTTGGGCTATCGATGGACGTCTTGATTCTGCTGCGTATTTAGATATTTTGGAAACTATTATGAAACCTTCAGTCGAAGTGTTTTATCCAGACGAAGATTATATTTTCCAACAAGTAAGTATTCTTATTTCACTATACTTTCTCCAAAAAATAGTTCGGGTCTGTTGAATTAACATTTTCATAATGTATTTTTGTTGTTAAAGGACAACGCCCTATTCATACTTCGCGGGTTGTGCGCAATTGGATACGAGAAAATAACTTAGAGCTGTTACCCTGCCAGCAAAAAGCCCAGATTTTAACATTATCGAAAATGTTTGGGCTCGAATACTTGCTGTTATCCGAAGACAACAAAGGCCAAATTTTATACCAGTAAACCGTAATGCACTAATTGCAGCCATTGATACCGCATGAGGAAACGATTAATATTAATTATATTGATACCTTGATAGCGTCATTAACTACAGAAAAAAATGAAACGTCATAAAATATACATTTTATAAGGACTAAATATTATGAATAGAGAGTTTAATGATTAATTTTTTAATAACTTACAATAATTAGTAGGTTAGATTTATTTAAAAATAAGTAATAATCAGTCAACCCAAATAACCATGTTTAGTTTTTGATTTAATTTAAAAGTTATTGCTTGTAGACGTTTTTTAAATCAAAATTATTTCTAATTTTATTTTGTAAACATTTCCTAAAAAAATTTTGATTCGATAATTAATCGAGCTATGGTGTTTAATTAGCGATACCTTCAAATATATTCTTTAAAGAAAAAAATTAAGTAAGCAACGTAAATTACCTATTTTCTAAAACGTGCTTAGTGTAATGATTCATTCTACAGTCCTTCTATAAGATAACCCCTGCTGAGACTACCTGCTGTTAGAATTGTAAATGATACCCTTAAGCCCGCTTCACAATGTGCAAACTTTTGTTTACAGAAATTGTGGTGTCCAAGTTTTAAATTTCATGAGTGTACATTGCAGCTAGCAAATTTAATTTACAAAGCGGTAAATCGCGTGAATCCACCTTACTTTTGCAAAAAATCAGGTGTTGAACTGATATACATAGTTTGAATGTCAGGAAAAAAACGGCACCTTCGCACAATTCCCAGATGTTTAAAAGGTCTTTTAAGTATATCTCCGCTAAGTTATTTAATTGTCTCTCGACAAATTTCTTTTTATTAGCATTCAAATCCTTTAAAAATAAAGTGAAGCACTTACTATGCAATAATAAACTTCATTATATTTAATGCGAATGCATTAACGAACGTGAATGTTAGTACGAGTCGACACTAGATGTCGCAAAACTTATTGTTCATTTGTAAATAACCACATTGTTTCTTTTTTCTTTTTCTTTTCTTCAAGAATTATTGTGTTAATTACTGTACGTAATTTCAAATGACCTCGCCAGCTTAACAACAAGAATGTGTATGCTAGGTTAAGAAGACGGTCCTTGTTCGTAGGACTAGTCTGAAAATAATACCTATTGATTGCAAAATGTACAAAGTATATTGTAATCGACAAATAAATAATTATTATTATTATTTGTAGTATTCTCAGTGATTTATATATTCTTAAATTTTTAAATTTTTCTTTAGCTTTACCTCCTACCTTTATCATGAATTTAACATTATCTGTGAGATCTTTTTGTAAATTTAATAATTTTCCAAAGTGCATGTTTATCAAAAATATTGATTAGATTATTATTAATGTCGATTCTGTGTGTGTATTTGTTGCAATGACAAATTATGAATCATTTCGAAAAGAATAGTTTTACAATTTAGGAACCCTTATATAATTGGTGCAGTACATGATGAGATCAGACTCAGAGTGCAACTCAACTCACAATAATATCTATACATCATCCAATTAAATGTACTATCAAATACACATGCATAGAATGCAAACAGGCGTTCCACATAATCAATACATATTATGTAGTTTAAAGTTGTAGGTCGGCATGTAATTCTCAAAACGAATCAAATAAAATTAAAAACAACTTTATTGTTACTGAAATTTAGAACACTTCTTGGACAACAACATAATAAAAAATAGAAAATAGAAATAAAATGCATTATTGCAAATACATTTAACACAGAAATTATTATTTTAAAATAAACATAACTAAAAAAGTAAATTACAAATAAATATAAAGTAAATGTAACGCGTGATTCAAGAATTTTTCAACAAACTTTGTCATGAACGACAAAGCAAGATATAACAGGTGTATCTTAGCTCAGCTCGTACATCTGTCAATTGAGACAGATTTAATTTCAATTTATGATTGTGTTAACATTATGGTCTAACACATCCAGTATGCATATAAATATGTATGTAATTCTAGATACCCTAAATCTCTGAATTTCATACTATAAATTAAAATTGTTATTATTATTAAAAGTAACAGCAAAAAATTAGAGATTTGATAAAATGGTCGGTCAATCAGAAACATTTTTTATAGTTTTTTTTAAATCTATTTTGGAGATACATTGATTTGTAAGAAGCTGGTAGGCGACTGCATGAATTTTATAACACTTATATAATAGAGTTTTTAGTAGGTATATTCTAGATGCGGAGTATTTAAGCTAAAAGTTGCAAGATGAGGAGTTTTAGTGTTTTGGGAATGAACCTGCCTTTGCGGAAAATTGTGTTGATGGTTATAAATAAAATTAACGGTTTCTAAAATGAATATTGTCGGAAGAGTTAAAATTTAAAATTTTTTTAAGCATTCTTGACAATAGTGGATTGAATTATATTATTGTCATCTAACACTATTGGATCCAATTTTTCTTTGAAACACATAGTCTTGGTTTTTACTGCATTTAAACTTAAACTGTTTGAATCACACCACATTTTTAGTGCTACAAAGGTCTTCTTTAATTGAATTTTGCAGCGATTTTGATTATGAGACCTTCCACGTGATCCTTGTGTCATCTGCGAATCATGTTATTTTGCCGTTGATATTCAAAGTTGTTAAATCGTTTTTATAAATAAAAAATATGATTGGTCCAAGAACTAATCCTTGTGAAACTGCATAACATTATTTCTATTACAATTTTTATTTTTGATTTTGACGTATTGTTTTGAATTGCTTAGGTCAGATGTAGACCACTTGAGTAGAGCAAAATCACAGAATAAATCCACCGTAGAGTATCCCTCATTTACGCCTTTAAGAATTTCTGCTAATACAAAAAAACATTACTTCCATAGTATTATGATATGTCAAAAAAGCCAAAGTGATAATAATAATAATCTGTTTTAAGTAACTTTTCTATTATTTTTGAAATCACCGATAACAGTGATATAGGTTTATAACTACATACATTATCTTTAGGTCCGCCCTTGTAAACGGAATAATGATGGCTGTTTTAATACAATACAAGAATATCTTATACAGAGTCGTTAATTAGGTAGTAGATCAATAATCTAATAAATAAGTTTACTCTGAATCAAAACTACCAGAGAGTTAAACTTGCATTGGATCCGATGTTGTATCCATAATGCCAATTGATTTATTTATTCGTATGGTACATTATACAAACATTGTATTGTAATGTAAGTGCCCCAGAAGATCAGTATAAACCTGTACAGTGTGGTGGCAAAACCGTGTGAAATAGTGGATGGTTCGTCTTGGCAAAGCATTTACTTCAAGGTTTAGGAAAACCACTAAAACCTAAACATGCCAACTCTTACCCACCCTAGTATTCACATGTAATAATAATAATTAAGTGTGTAAACATTATAGAAGGTAGATAAGAACATAAAATATAACAGCACAGCCATTGCATGACGAGATATAATGGACCGGTCCAAGCGCCTGTCACGACAACGACGAAAAAAATAGTAAATCAAAGAAATAGCAAAACAAAATAATGGAAAAACAGATAATCAAGACCAGAATACAAAATATTGCTAAACTTTAGATGTCTTTCAGATTCGTAAGCCATAATATTGCTTCATCCGTTAAATTATGAATGTTTGGAAACCCTACTTTAAACGTCGTTAATTGACCATCCTCTACAATATGTGTAACAGTCTCTGGTTTGTTTCTACAGTCACAATTTGGATTACAAATCGCATCTCATTTGAACAACATAGAGTTGCAATTTGAATGACCTGATTTTGTGCGATTTACTTTTGACCAAATTTTTCTTTTTTGATCAAAACCCGGGATTTCTATTGTTGGATCATCAATGAGATGTTTATTAAAAACATCAACTCCAGATCACAATTTTTTCCACCCTTTAACTTTAGAAAAAGCCGTACTTAAGTAGTTTTGCAACCATATAGGACTTCGAGATTTAAGTGTTTTAGCAGGAGGGTTTTCAATGTCATTCCAAATTAGCAACTTTTTGTTAAGTTGGCATTTATCCCATTCTCGTTTGAACGCAGCTTTTCGTCAAATGTTTGATAGAGTAATATTACAAAGAACAGGAAGCCAATCGAGAGGAGTAGATTTAATGGTTCCACTAAATACACTCATAGCGCAATTTAACTGGGCATCTATTTTTTTGTATGATAACTATTCAACCAGACAGGAGCACAATATTCTGCTGTAGAATAAACTAATGCCAATGCAACTGTACAAAGTGTCCTTGCATCTGCTCCCCAAGTTGTTCTAGCTAATTTTTGAATAACATTATTTCTTGTTTTATTTTGTTTGACTTTTTCTAAATGATCTTTGTAAATTAAAAACGTATCTAAAGTTACTCCCAGATAAACTGGATTAAAATTATGGTTTAACTTTGTATTATTAAAGAATACATTATGTTTTCTACTTTTTTCTCAATTACTTAAATGAAAACAAGAAACCTCTGTCTTTTTAAGATTGAGGCATAATAGCCATTTTTTGAAATAATTTTCCATAATACCCAAATCATCAAATTCTTTTCAATTTTGAAAAAAATCCGAATGTTGAATTGAAATTGCCATATTATCGGCGTAGACGAATTTTCGACATTGTAAAGAAAGAAGATCAGAAATATATACATTAAAAAGAATAGATCCAAGAACCGATCCCTGTGAAAAACCATTATTTAAAAATGTAAATTTACTGCTTTTATCTCCAACAAAAACTCTAAACTTCCGATTAGACAACATATTTTCAATAAAAAAAACAACAGAAAAACACCAAAAACTGCACCAGTTTTGGTAAGTTTTTCTGTTATTAAATACACGCTGCAGTTAGTGTTCCTTTCCTTTGCTCAATGAAAGAAATAATTTTGGAACAAGGAATGACGTTAAACAATTTAAATAGTAAACTTTCTTTCCACACGGTATCGTATATATGCCAATTTGAATTTGTTTGTATGGATATTGCTGAAACAAAGTGGGTCTTTCTGGATTCATCACGACCTGAGTGGCGTTAAAAACTTTAAGTTGGAAGATTTTGTGAATTTGTGTAAGCTGGTTGTTCTTGAAATTGACATGGTATAAATTCAAGCTAAATTTTTTAGCTGTGGCTTGTACTTGTCAGAGTTTTGTGGAAACATTGTCAGATTAAATACGGTGGGGTTGCAGCTGTGTGTAGATTTTTAAGCCATATAGTCAATGAGAAGACGTTCGTTGGTTGTTAACCCAAAAATCTTAATCGATAGTAAAGATTCAATCGGTGTCTTCGGCAAAGAGAAAAGGAATGGAAGCTTTTTTTTGGTCGACGTAGGTGGGAGTTGTTACTGTGTTTCAGAACACTACTACGCGGTCGTGGTCGTAAAATACAATTTACTAAAAAAATAAAAATACTTTAAGTTTGTATTTATGGAATCTTGAAAGTCATAATGGAAAAACATAGTCCCACACGAAAAACTGCATCAAAAAACACATCAGTTTTATAATTTCACGTTAATTTTGTTTTGAGTTACACCAACTATAATCACAAGAGCATCGAAAATAATCGATTATACTTGCCGAGTCATAAGACATATTTTGCGAAACACCACGAGAGCGAAGCTAGAGTGTTACGTTAAGGAATACGTCGAGTGAAAAGGCAAGTATAACGATTATTTTTGATGATCGAGTGGTATTTGTTACGATTATATAAGGAAATAAAACAGATGCGATTTTATTGTTTTATTCACATCGTTAAAGTAATTTGATATTAACATTACTACAAGATTATTACTACGTTTGTAAATGCGTTTGATGATCATTTGTAAGCATTTAAACCTATAATTATTCTAACAATTTAGGAACGTTGTTTTTTTAACAAAATAATCTTATTTGGTTCTTCGCTTTTTGGATTTTGAACTTAAAGTAAGATCTTATAGTATAGGCCAAAATACCAAAACTTTTGTATTAAACATGAAATACTAATAAGGTGGTTGCGACATCTGGTGCCGTCTCGTGCTATTTCATAACACTTTCAAAAAGTGATCAGCACTAAAGCAACTTAGTCGACAAATGTAAAAGTAGTTAGAAAATTCGATTCTTTGGTAATCATTTGTTACCCACTAACCGTTTCATTAAAAACAATCCCAAATTGCCTGCTGTAAATTGGCAAGATCACATCACATGGTCAACGATCATTCAAGGATAGGTAAATATTCATCTTTAAAGTCGGTTGCGGGTGGTAAACGTTTAGAAAATTAAAATTCGCATATCAATGTCGTAGGAAAACTTTAGAAAAAACCAAACAATATCAACGAAACGATTATTTTAAAAAATTTGTTTCTGTTGTCTTTAAATGTAGATATTACACTTATTTGCTTAATAATAAATTATTATTTGGATGTATTGTCTGTTATTATCCGAAAGGAATCCTAATCACCATAACATGTTAAATCATACTTCTTTCACGAATTAAGAACCCAATTAGTAGAAACCAAAACATTAAAGGAAAATTATGAAGTTTCTTTAGAATGATGTATGGTAGTTCAAAACCAAGGATTGGTAAAGCACATCAACCCTTGTTTAAGTATCTGTATTACTTGATCGTTGCCCAATCGGAATTTCATAAGAAACCCACCAAACTTCTTAAACATTCTTCGGGTACATGTTTCACTAAAATTCATTTTTATAAACGTTTTCAAATACTTTTTTTTTGAAATTCTAGCCTTGTTAAAATAACCTGGCTTGGTTAGTATAGTTGTCATGATAATTAGACGGCTGGTGCAATCTTTGTGTTATATGTTCTTATTAGTCAATGATAGAAAAGTAATCAGTAAAGTAACTCGAGAACTAAAAAAAATTTCCGTAAGCAATTTAAGTTCTTGTGATATTATAAGTGATTATCTAGCAGCAATTCAAAAACTTAAAGAAATCGGCAAATAAAGAATAGAAGAAAATGAAAAGAAAGGTATGCAAACGTAGAACGACGTAGAAGCATTAATTTTGTATTCTATGTTCTGATTATTTGTTTTTCCATTATTTTGTTTTCTTTAACCTACTATTTACTGCCTCGTTGCAGTAAAGCATAATTGATGTGACATTTTTATTTCTGTAAACAATAATATCCTTAAGGTTTAGGTAAGATACGATTTCGAAACGTACTTTGTGAGCATGCATTAAAACCCATAAAGTATAATTTTATATAAACCATAAAAACATAACCTTACTTTCGTAAATGGTATTTTTTAATTTCCCTTAGAAGAAATAAGTGTTTTTTAATACTAATTACCTATTATATAGATGCAGCTTTAGTAAGTACATTATATTAGCAATAAAATAATGGTTAACATGATACCATAGTATTACTACGTTACAAAAGAAATTGCAATCCGAGACTTTAATTCTGAAAGTAGGTACTGCACTATTTCATACGATACCATGTCAATAGTGTGTTAGTGCCTTTAACGCAAAATGATGTAACTATTTTATAAACTAAAAATACTATACTAAGTGACATAGAAAGAAGAACACCCAGTAATGAATATTTTGTAAATTTTTTTTGGGAATATATTTGTTTATATTAAGATAAAAACAATCAGTTTTTCAGCCATATTTCCCTAGCGGTTGTTTTGTTAACCTCATTCAAAAACACTTACGATTAAGTAGCCCTAAAACAATGAATTAAGCATTTGTAAGTAAGAGCTTCTTTAATTCAATCACAATGCTTCCAGTGCGAAGACGCCATAATTTTCGGCAATTAAGCGAGTTTGATAGGGGTAGAATTGTGAGATTGCAAACGCGAAGATCGCCGTCTTGACTTGCCGGACCGCTTCTCTTCTACACGGGCGATTGCGGACCAGTGGTGTGAAGAACATGGAAAACCGATTGGGATGCGAACCGTTTATAGACGGATAAGAACTTTTGGGCTATTTTCATACCGTCCTCTTTTTGTGCTACCACTGACTCCAGAGCATCGACGTTATCGTCTAGCGTGGTGTAGAGAACGGGCAAATTGGGACCAAGAATGGAATTCATTTGTCTTTAGTGATGAATCCAGATTCTGTTTGGGTATGCATGACGGTCGTGCAAGGGTGAGAAGACGGCGCGGTGAAAGACAAGATCCCCAATTTTCTGTAAATAGGCATGTGCACAACACAGTTGGAGTTATGGTATGGGGAGCTATAGTTATTGGAAGTAGGTCACCTTCGGTCTTCATTAGAGGTAACATGACCGCTGCGCGCTACGTCTAGGAGGTCGTAGACCCCAATATAGTATCTTATGTTCAGACCATCCCCAACAGCACATTTCAACAAGACAACGCACGACCTCATGTTGCTACGTTTTCATTGGCTCATTTTAAGGCCAATCAAATTGCTTTGTTGCCTTGGCCACCAAGATCTCCCGATCTTTCGCCCATCGAGCACGTCTCGGATATTATGGGAAGAAGATTACTCAATTTACCTCACCCTGCACAAACTCTAGCGGCTTTGCAGCATCAGTTACAGATAGCATGGGATAAGATACCTCAAGAAGAAATCGATCACCTCATTAGAAGTATGACCAGACGTGTTAATGAGTGCACAAGAAATCGTGGTGGAGCAACACATTATTAAGTTTTTTGAAGAAGTTTAATTTTTATCAAGTTGTGGTCGTTTACTAATGTAATTCGTATACACTAGTATACCAAAAATTGTTCAAATAAATTCATTATTACTGGGTGTTCTTCTTCTATGTTACTTAGTATATTTACTTTACTTAGTGTTTAATTCATTACAGTAAACTGCAGAAGTATTGATGCAAATACTTTGACTTCGATTAAGTAAAGTACGGAATGAGGGAAATGAAGATCTATCGGCAAAGTTGCTTAATGCGAATGCATTTACGTACGTTATTGTTAACACGAGTCGAACTAACGATAAGTGTCGCAAAACTTATTATTAGAAATGAAGATCCTTCAGTAGAATAACAAAAACGTAGAAAATCAAAATCATGCATGATAATTTTGTAATGGATGCAGTTAAACAATTTATGATATACACAATAATTGTGTAACTCGAACTAGTTTATCCTAAAAATGTGAAAAACAAAATAAACGGCCACTTTGTTAAAGAGCAGTAAGAGCTCGAAAATTTTGTTAAAAAAAAATACGTATTGGTTCAGGAAATAAGTGCAAACGTGAATATTATTGCTATTATGTATTTGTTGTATCAACAAAAAATAGAATATCATTTGAAAAAAATTTAATAAACATTTTTGACAATGTCAATTTTGTTTAATTCTTTTAGCATTAGTGCGTTATTTTTAGAGTGAGCGCCTAAAAAACGTGGTGTGCACCGCGGTGTAAAGGTTTTTTTCGGCTTTTTCTAATGTGATGGCCTCGGCTGACTCCTTGGCCATCAACAATCAGAAGAGAAAAAAAAACCTACTTTACAGCCTTAATTCACAAATAACTATTTTTATACATTGTATACATTTGTGTTTGTTTGTGATAACCATTTGCCATATACGTAGCACTCGACCTCAATTTTATTTTGCAATTTGAATAATATTCTTTATAATATTCTGTATCCTGCAGTATCTAAACAATTAACCATTTATCAACATGGTTTTATGAAAGGACGTTCCACTGTCACCAATCTTTTAAGCATAACCCAAACTTTGCGGAAAACCTTGACAATAATATTCAGGCCGAGAGCCTTCGACAAACTCGATCATAGTATATTACTAAAGAAATTATCCAAACTTGGTTTATCCCAGGGTTTATTAAAGTTATGTTTGTCGTATTTATCAAATAGAACGCAATATGTTGTTTGTAATGGTTATAAATCGCAAGATTACTTAGGTACGTCTGGTGTGCCTCAAGGATCCTACTTAAGTTTCCTGCTGTTCAACATATTTATAAATGACATTTTAGATGCAAGATGCTCTAGTGACTCTACTAACATGTTTTCTTTCAAGCATTTATTCATTGCATTAGTTCGTCCAAAGCTGGAGTACGCATCCATAATATGGTATCCCTGGTACATTATACAAATAAATTGCGTATAATCTATACAAAGACGATTTTTAAAACTACTGAGTTTTAAAATGGATGAAGTATACCCAAACATAGGCATCTCTTATGCTAGTTTACTGCAGAGACATGCTTTCAACAGTCTTATAGTGAGTAAGAGAATACTTTTCTATTATTCTTTTATATAAAATTGTATGTAATCATATTGATTATCAGTTTCTACTAAAAAAAACTAAACTTTTTAGTTCCAAAAATAGTTTCAAGAACAAAATTAACTTTTTACCTTCCAACACCAGCACAAATTTATTAAAAAGCTCACCTATCTTTGTCATGTGTGAAAATTACAACTTAAATACGCACTTACTTGACATATTTAATTCTTTTCCGAGACAAATTAAATCAATATACTTAAACCGGAATTTGTAGTATGTTTAAACACTTTATTAGTATCTGTTTAAAATTTGTCTTGTAATTTAATAATTGTCTGTTGCTCTAATTGGTTAATGGGTAACTGTTAATTAGAGTTAAATAAATAAATAAATAAAAATAAAAATAAAAAAATTGGCCGATTGTGCATACGATACAAAAGCTTTATTGTATTCAAATTGGTTACGCGGCCTAGTTTACTCATCAAACAACTATTCATAACAAATTAATAAAAAAGTCAATGTGGCAAATTTATTTTTTGTTAAAACTTCTTTTCTATTTTGTAAAGAAATAGTCTTTCTCTATCACGAATATGATGATAAAATTTGTTATTTAGAGTTTGTTGCAAAATTATGAACGTTTAATAAAATGATTGAACAAAAATTTTAAGAAATACTTTTTCAGTTCTATCAGTTATGTTAAAGAATATTTCTTGACTAAAGTTTTAATTCAAAAATATTGAAGAATTTCTTCAATTATATAAACTACATTTTCTATAATTTCTTCTTTTTTGCAATTAATAACTGATTAGATAAAGTGATCTATGATATATCACTTCTTGTTGATTGTACTAAATATATTTTTAAATTAATAATCAGGAATACTGTTCAATTAACCAATTCATTTCAAAATCTCCTGTTCATAAATGGCATTAAAATCGCCATCAGTTTTGAACGACTGTTTTACAGACATTTCTAAAACAACCTCTTTGCCAAACTGAATAGAAGTCTAGGGTTTTTAAACCCTAATTGAAATCCTGTAAACGGTTTAAGTCAAAAAAGTACTTGTAACTGTAGTTAAACACAAACCAATTGTTCGTTCACATTGATATAAGTTGATAACAACAGCGAGTTAAACAGTTGCTTAATAATTTTAACTGTTAATTTTTGTTACTGTACGACGGCCGACCTCATAAATTATTATGTTAACTTTTTGTGTTTATTTTAGTGTAGTCCAAACGTGCGGCTAAAAGGGTGTTAACGTAATTCAGTTCAATGTTAAACTACAAAGAGAAATGAAATTATATTCATATAACACGCGACCCTTACAAAAGAGGATTTAACGATTTTTTGTAATTATAAAATTACATTATATCAAAGCAAATATTATTTTATAGATAAAATTATTCTTCTTCGTTTTCAATTAGGCATTGTATCCTAAAATAAAAAAAAAAAAAAAGATTAAAAAAATAAAATTTGAAATAAATGTTTTAAGGGATAAGTTTTTCTGATTCTTTTAACTGTTTTTAACTTTAACAAAAAAATATAATCCGAATTATTTTAATCCGAAATTAATGAAGTTTATGAATACCGCATTAGACGAAATTGCATTATCGATATTAATGAAAACAAACACGCAATCACGCAGTCGTTTTAATTTTTTATTTCTATTTCGGCAACAAAGTTATTTCCTAAAACACGCTCTTACAGTACAATTTACATTCTTTAGTAGAATTTTTATCTTCTGCTTTACAACTATCCATAATGTCAAACGAATGCGTGAAAAAATATGTTTTTTTACAATCTTGACAAGTTGTTGAAAATTTTATAAATAATGAATTGAAAAAGTAGTAACACTAATTGCGACACCTTTGAAATTTATTAAGGAAATAAATTATGTCGCGTTTTATTGCTCTTTTATGAGTTTCTTAATTTGTCAAATCGTTCTTTGCATAAATTATATGTCGTATCTCAAAAGTACACTTCGTCACATTCTATAGAGGACACTAAATTTAGATTTTTATCTTAGCATTTAAAAAATTTGCTGTTTTAGCATAAAATTCTTTGTTGACTACAGCCAACCAACATAAATTAGTTTGACATATATATTTTAAAACATGCCTAAACGACATTTTTGTAATGATACTAAAATATCAGCTTCATAAGATAAGAAAATTTCTTATTTAGTATGTATGGTGCATTCCATTCAAACTAAATTGGGTCGCTATTTAAACATCGTTTATTGCTTATTCTGTTAATTCATCTAGTGTACAACCCAAAATTAACCGTTTAGGAATTACTATTGACCGTTTCCTTCTAGTCGAAGGTAAAAGATCTTTTAAAACTCCAACAGAGTTATCAGTTTTCACAATTTAAATTTTACGACAAGTAAATAGCGTGACTTCTAGAGCCACAACCTTGTGCGAATTTTTGATACATAATTTAAATTTGGATTTTATCTTTTTATTGAGTTTAGTTACTGTGTATTATTCAAGGCTTTCTTGAATTTTGTTGAGTATTTAATTTTACTGTCTAAGTGCACTGATGATGGAGTAGTTGCATTATATAAACACGACGTCGCAATACCAAAGGGAGGTAGGGCAAACATTCAACCTCAAAATGAATGAAGCATCACATAAAGCCACATTGGAATCGAAACAATTTAAAAAAAAATTAAATTATGCAGAAAATGTAAATTCAACACGTTTTCTTTCATAGTGAGTTTTTTTCCATTATAATAAACTATATATGTACCGGGTTCTCAAAATACTTGCATAAACAATGTTAATTTTGAAGAATATAATTTTCCATCAACATTTTTATAGATAATTGCAAACAATAGTATTTTTTCTATATTAGTCTATAAAAATGTGTTTTTCATACTATTTTTTCTATTTCGCAAAAATTTACTTCAAGAAATAAATGTTAATATATGATCTAGTGTTTTTTTTTGGTTTAAAGCTATGTTGGTAGAGTAGTTAATATCCTAATAAAGTTACCAACAAATGCTGTTGAAAATTTGCTATCTTCAAAATAATGTGTTGAGATTTTTAATCACCGGTTAATTCACTAGTTGGTTACAAAACTTTTCCGTCGACCGTACTTTGTAATTTTAATAAAATTATATACTCTAATAATTCTAGAGAAGAAATGCTATTGTGAACGCACCACAACCACAAATGTATAACCTAACTTCATCCTTTCTACTTTTTTGTGAGAGCTTCGTCTTTTATTGCCAACAGTATTTTAATATAAGCTCACCAAGTTGATGGAGAATTAAATTACTCAATTTCGATTGTTTTGTCGAAATAAAATAGTTTTCATCACAGTAAAACAAGAAGACTACATTTTTTTGTGGGAACGGATTGGTGCTTAATCAATATAATGGTCCACCTACAAAGACAACACCAAAAGCGTTTGACAATGTTTGATATATCATGGATGTAACTTAAGCACATCTCAAACAAGTTGAACTTTATATAATGACTTGTCGCATCATACCGAAGAAAGATATTTATATCCTTGCTGTGTGCAAACAGTTTACCAACTTATTGAGACAATTATCCTGCACACATTCAATACTGTCAACAGCTTTGCAACACTTTTATCAAGGACATATTTGCTTAAGACTCCTTATCGATGAATTTTTGTTTTACATTTACCGTTCTATAATTTCACAAACATGTGCATGTAGAGTATACAAAAAACATTTTATTAAAATGGTTCCGCTACACCTCAAAAGATCTTTTCAGAAGTCGGAATGTTTACTTTTTAAAATTTTCTTACAGCCTTACTTAAAGAATCTAACTTTTGAACAATGAGTAAATAATATTGAAGAACTACCTGAGAGAATAGTTTGTAAAATAGATGTTCTGAACACCCTTAACATGTTATTAAACGTCATCATTGGAATGTTGCATACAGTACAAAAATGTCTTAAAAATCACTGTCAACAAATTAAAGATTTATTACAATTGTAGATTAATGTCGATTTGTTATTATTAAAATTTGCTTTGCTACAAATTACGACAGATTTTTATTTATACTTTCATGTTGTAGTTGATTGAAGATAAAACGGCAATATGTATGTATAGTTGCCTATACTAAAATTAATTTTGTTTACATTAATGTAAGTCATAAATGAGCGGTCGATGGAAGATTATTGTTTGTTAAGTTTTGTTAACATTAATTTTCTTTGAATATTAAAATCTACTTAATAAGAACCAACCAAACAAAACCTCACTTAATTTTCTTACGTCAAAATTAAAACTGTAAATTATTTGGCTATACACTAAAATTTATAAAATCCCTAAAACAGTACGGAAAGAGCTTCTATTTCCGTATCGTGTACAATACGGAAACAAAGCTATAGAAATTGCGAAATAGAAAAAAATTATTTTGTGGTTCCTTCAAGTACTAAACTCAAATAGTCAATTTTAGCTATTTTCTCTATGTTGAGCCTTCTGAAGGAGTGTAAGGGGACTTCTAATAGATTACTTAACTATCATTCTAAACACTGACATAAAAAAAAAAAAAAGTTAATATCATAAAAATATATAGGACAAAAATTTCATACGGTACTTGATCTCCTAATATTCGCAAATGAAAGAATGTTCTTCAGTCACCGTTGAAAGGATAATAGTTCTCCTAACATTTTTCAACGTTGTTACAGTATCGAACAACAAAGATTTGGGGGTCACAGTAAACAGTACTTTAACTCTTTTCGGTCCAGCAGTACACAAGGTGTACCACCTCTCAAATAGTTTGTATGTGACGGTGGTACCACATATTTGCTGGTATATTGGATTAGACACAGTGGTGCTAGCGATGTATACCATACTACAGTGTGCTACAGTAGAGTGAAATAAATGGTTACATATGGCGCTAGTTTTCAGTATTTGAACTGGTAGTTATTTACAGCTGTTTGTTGTTATTGTCGGCAGAAGTTGTGTACATGTTATTGTGTAATAAACTGTGTTAAACTGTTTGTACTAACTAACTAACAAGATTAGGTGTTGTTTTGCAGTTATTACCATTTGGTAAGTAACCTGACACTAAAGCACAATTCGTTTTACTAATTTTTTGTTCGTAAATGTCAAATAAACATGAATCCCTTATGTGTACCACCATGTCCCCAGGTACTTCATGTTCAATTTTTAACTATGGATTTAACAAAAGAAGATTTCCCCTTCAATTTGATGGATATGACATTTGACGAATTTCAAGCCGAAATATTATCTATGTATAAAGCAATACCATCTGATAACGAATCTGTGTGTGGTGACACAAATCAAGGTCTGATGATGAGATGGAGGAATATATAAATAAACTCCAATCATACTGAAAGACAGTATTGCAAATAATTTAGGCAAATGATTTTTCAGATCCTGAAGATAATATTCCATTTTCTGTGTTAGCGGATGTACTGAGACAGAACAATATGTTGTCGTCGTCGTCAGTTTACATTCCTCCAAAGTGGAGTCATAGTAATACTGTTGAATCATATAAACCATTCATGAAAGAATGTGATGTGTCAGACTATATTAGAAATATAAAAGAACCACACCCTGCAGACATATTTTGACTTTTTTTTAGCGATGAATTGCTAGAACTCATAGTATATCAAACAAACTTGTATGCACAGGAAAAATAGTTGAGGTCAGGAAAACAATTCACACATACCACAAAAACTGAAAAAGAAAATTTCATTTGACTGAATCTCTTGATGGGGATAAAACGACTCGCTATCTACAAGGACTACTGGAGCTCATCTCCTGATCTGCATGATGTCTATGTTTCCAGCGAAATAAATCTGAATAGATTTAGCTGGATGTTAGGAAATCTGCATGTAAACGATAACAGCAGAATATTGCCCAAGCCTGATCCAAATTATGATAAACTGTTCAAGCTCAGACTATTCCTTGACATTTTGTTGATTAATTTTTAGAAAAACTTCACTCCCACAGAATGCATTGCAATAGATGAATCCATGGTGAAATTCAAAGGCCGAAGCACTCCAAAGCAATATATGCCAAAAAAGCCCGTAAAAAGAGGTTACAAGATTTGGATATTAGCTGATCAATCGGAATACGCATGGAATTTCCAAATTTACACTGGTAAGGTCAAAGATTGTGTAGAAAAAAATTTTGGTTCCAGAGTAGTTAAAGATCTATGTAATGATTTACATAATGACTGCCACTATTTATATTTTGACAATTTCTTCTCACTCTGATGGAAGAACTACGAGCAAAAAAAAATTATAGACAAACAATTGAAACGATGTGAATCTGATGTTCACATTAGTGATTTCAACCTCGTAGCTATGAAGTGGAAAGATAACAGGTGTGTCCATGCAGTGTCCAACTTCCATCAACCTGCAGATACGACCCAAATTGAGCGAAGAAATGGCAATATAGTGAAGATTCCATGTCCAAAACTGATAGTGGACTGTAATGCGCACATGAATGCAGTTGATTTATTTGACCAGCAGAAGGCAGTTTGTGAGATAGACAGAAAAAGTAAGAAATGGTGGCACCAAATATTTTGGTACTTTCTGGATGCATGCGTAGTGAATGCGTTTATTGTGTATTTCAAATTAGATACTCCTCCAATAAAAATAAAGAATTTTAGAAGAAAAATCTGCAACGACCTTTTATTCTTATTCTCTCTCAAGAAAAAGAAAAACTCCCACTGTGTGCATCAAAAATCACAAACCATTTGTACCTCCTACTATTCGCACAAAAAACTCAGGGCATAAACCAGTCCGTGGAACTTGAATGCGCTGTAGAGTTTATAGCACTAAAAAACATCAAGTTAGGTCTCCATGGCAATGTGACACATGTAAAGTGCCTCTTTGCCTAAATAATACGAAAATTGCTTTGCATTGTTTTGTTTGCGTACAGTCTGTAGCGCCTGTTTTTTTTTGAAAAAATATAAACAATTTCCAAAAAAAAATTATTTATTATTGAAACTACACCTAAATAATACCTGTATTTCATAGTTCCACAAAAATTATAAAATTAATTTTTTGTGCCATTTGGACAATATGTTTCTCATATATTTCGTGCCACAAAGAGTTAACATGTAGTGATCATGTAGCTTCGGTGTGTAAACGTACAAACTCTAAATTTTACTTCCTTCGATGATCATTTTTCAAAATGTCACGTAGGAGTTACTGTAACGGTCAGTATTTCAGTCATGGGTTAACTTAAATTTTGGTTTTACTGTTATCGTAATAATTGTTAACACCATACAAATAAACAAATCAAGTGTGATATCACTCTGATTTTTTCAAAGTTTGACAAATGACTTTAACTCTTTCAAATTTTTTTCCTATTTTTTTGTTATTGGTCCATGTAAGGAGATGCGTACCAATTTGTTGTGGTTTATAGCATATTTCTACTAAGCCTGTGTTATGTCATTGTAAGAACTTTAAAACGATTTCCAGAATTTTCTTTTGACCACTTTTATTATAAAATTTTTTACCCCTAGTCATTTCGTTTAACGGTTTCCGAGATACAGCCGCTTACCTCGCTTATTTGGACACCTCTGGTACATTCCTGATACTTAAAAGTTGAAGACCAATTTATATTTTAACGCACTTAAGTAAAAAATATCACAGATAATAGGGTTTAGTGTCACAGTTTTTTAGGGGAAAAAAACTTATAAATAAATTACCATTTTTTCAATCAATAAAATATGGCTGCGTCTTCAGTGATTTCATCCAAATAATTTTACTACATTACAATGTGAGGTCGACTACCTAAAAATAATACAATAGGATTTTCAGAATAAATTATTAGTGTTTAAACACAATCGGTTTTTTTCAACTGCTGTTCAAAAAATGTGCTTAGTGGGTCCATGTGTCTATACGTTGAACGTTCAATAGCCTGTAAGAATCCAAATGTCACTAATGAAATATAATGGTACAAAATTTTTAACAAGTGTAATTAAAAAAAAAGTTATTGCAAAATACATTCACAAAAGTTTTTTCACTTCTTCGAGCTTGTCGTTAGTAATAAAACCATAATCAAGTATCTTAAAAAGTACCTTCGCAGTGGAAGTCAAGAAAGAAAAAACAATGAAATTTTAGTGAAGGACTTTTTAACGTTTCTCTTTTTACAAATGGAGGCTTCTTCAGAAGCTAAACTGTCAATTAAGCAATGTTGTCGATTAAAAAACTCCAAATTTTACAATAAACCAAACAACTCATACAATTTTGATAACGGATACAAACCGATACATAAAACTAATCAACGTACCAGGAGTACCCACAAAATTAATTAGTTATGGTTAACTCACTTAAAACTCGATGATTTTAAAATAGTTACATATAATAATAAGACAATTACACCAAATTAAAAGATAAAACAAAAGATTTAAAAAAATGAAGATTAATATATAAAATACGACGCAGCATATACCAAAAGGTATATATAGGTCAAACAAAACAAAAATTAAAAAAACAGAAACAACAATCATAAACATAATTTCAAAATAAAAATTGAGATACCGGATTCTCTACCCATTACGTCAAAGAAAGACATAATTTTAAGTTTGATGCAGTAATGATGGCAGATATAGAACCGAATTTTAAGAAAAGACTGATCTCGGAAATGATATATATTAACATTTATAAAGATAACATTAACTTTAAATATGATACATGTAATTTAAGTAATATATACAAAAAATTAATTTCTAAATTTAAAAAGACTTAATAATACCTACTAACTAATTAATAACTACTTTACCTTTTTAATAACTACCCTCCACCTTTTTAACACTAACATGCATCTGTTACTATTTCACATTCGATCGTCCTAGTAATAATGTGTCTTCTATCTATTTTTAAAGAATTTTATTCAATAATTGACAAGTAATTGATTTTTTAATCTATTAGTTTACCAAACTAAACCCACAAAAAAACTGTACAGGTTCTAAACCATTAATTGTTAAGTAAAGGTTATCTCATATCTTACATGCTTGAATTATAATCTGTCTAGTGACATACCTGTTAATACATAATTTTTTACACGTAAAATGTGTGTCTTACGACATCTCGTATATAAAGAAAGCGTAAATAATAGTATAAACTAAGAAATCCCAACAGCTAACTGTAACGACAATTGAATGTTAATTTGGAATATCGTCATTAAAGCTATCGTATAGAAATACCTGGCTTGTTATTGACACGAGTGTTTTGCTTTGATGACAATATTGAAAATTATTTATACTATTATTTACGTATTCTTTACACACGTAAAACACATATTTCACTTATGTTCATTGCTCCACGAGAGTTTAAAAGACCAACTTTTAGTACAGTTGTATACCGCACTTAAGTATACACCTCTGATGAGCTCATAATAAGAGCAAAATGATCATCAAGTGTCCTTTCGTGCGTGTATACTACTGTACAGAAATACTTGGCTTGTTATCGACACGAGTGTTTTGCATTTAAGGTAATCGCTTTAATGACAATATTGCATGCTAACATTCAATTGAATGAATCTTATTTATTTTGTTTTATATAAATTTTACAGAAGAATTCGGTTTCCTATAAAATACAAAATTAAAGTATAATAGGTACATTTTCTAACTTCCAAACCAACAATACCATTATTTGACAAAGTTAAATTAACTTAAACTTCCATCCCTCTTCTTTCCAACCCTTCCTTTATCTAATCTTGATTATGTTTCTTCTTTCTTCTCTCCATTACCTCTTTCATCCACTCAATCCCTTCCCCTCTTTCACCCAGCAGTTCTCCTCGCTCTCTCTCCTCTTCCATCAGTTCTCCACATTTTTCACTTATGTGTTCCAAGTTGTCCCACCCATCTCCACACATCCTACATATTCTATCCTCGTCCTTCAACCAATATTTGTTTTCTCTTTCCTCATTCCCTATTCTAAATCTTGCTATAATTCTTTTTCTCTTAATCCACTCTCACCAATTAAATATCTAGGTTTTCCTTCTGTCCTTATCTTCCAATATTTTCCATTGTACTTCCCTTCTTTTATTCTTCCCGCTCTTTCTTGCACCTGCGAGTCCACATCCCTTCTTACTATCTCTGCTTCTACCGATCTCCCTTTTCTTCTTATTCTTGTTATTTCTTCTCTTGCGTACTTTGCGTATTTTTTCCATTTTGACCTCCTCCTCCACTATGTATTCCGGTGTTTCTTTTTCTAATCCTAGTGTCCATTTCCAATATTTTTCTTGAATTTTTTCCAGTTCCCTCCATTCTTTCCATCCCCATAATTCCGCTCCATATGTCAAAACACTTCTTACCATCCTATTGAACAGCCATTCTTCTTTTCCCAAATATTCATTCGTCTATGCCCTATAATTGTCTGACTACCTTATTTTCTTTCTGTTCAAGTTCCTTTATATGCTTTCTATTCTTATTCTCATAACTTATAACGTATCCCAGATATTTGTATTTGTCCACTTTTTCTATTTCCTCTTCCCCCACCACCACTTCATTTTCATTCATTTCATTTTCTTCCCTACCACGATCTTTCCCATTTGTTGCTTCTCCAACTCCCTCCTCCATGTCCCCTATATATGCAGCGAATAAACACGGGTTCATCGGGCATCCTTGTCTCAATCCTCTTAGTATTCTGAACCCATCCCCCACTTCACTTTTGACTCTCGCTCTGCATCTTGTTTCGCTATAGCACTCTTCAATCGCCCCTACGAAATTTTCACTTATCCCTTTCATTCTCAAATACCCTACAAACACTCCCTTTATACCTTGTCAAAATCCGCCTTTACGTCAATAAAGATTGCCCACATTTTAGCCCCCTTCTTCTCAATCTGCCTATTTACTACATGTTTTAGAATGTAAATATTGTCGATTGTGCCTCTATTTTTCCTAAAACCTGCTTGCCAATCTGGTAGTAACCCTTTTCCCTCTATTACTTCGACCAATCTCTTTCTTAAAATTTCCCCATACACCTTATACTGTTCTGTAATTTTTTGCCTTTGTCTTGTTCTTGCCCTTATATATCGGACACACTATCGCCTCTTATCACTGCTTTGGGATCCTTCCCTTTCCATATCCTTTCCATCATCCCTCTCAACCTCTCCTTCATTTTCTCCCTCACATACATCCACTGCTCTCTGTGTTCCGTCCGTGCCTCCTGCCTTTCCTTTCTTAATTTTCTGATCGCTTCCTCCATTTCGTCCATTCCTATCTCTCCTTCTCTCGATCTCCGCTCATTTCCTTCGCCCTCTCCTTCCTTTTAATCTTCTATTCCGCCCAGTAGTTCCTTGCAATGTTCCTCCCATTTTTTTGCTTCTGTTCTTATGTCCGACCCTCTTTTCTTTTTCTTATTCTTCCAATAAACTCCCATGCTTGTCTGTCATTTCTGATTTCCTCTATAACCTTTTCTAATTTCGTTCTGTATTCTACCTTTCTTTTTTCACAAACGGTTTTGAGGTTTAACTATAACTTTTTGTACTACTCTATCTCAATTTTGCATTTCTTCCATTGTCTTCCCCTTCTTCTCAAATTCATCTTTGCAATCTGACACTGTCCATTCCACCATTCATACCTTTTCACCTAATTCTTTTACTTCATTGTTATATTCTTTCGTTTCTGCAGCGTCTTCCATTTTCTTTACTATTATTCTTATCTTCCCCTCTATTTCATCTTGTCCTTCCCAGTTCTCTTCTAGTTTGTCTCTACACCTTTCCATACTTTTCCTTGTCCACACTTTCCTTTTCCCCCACTGTTTATCATTCGCACCTTTCGATTTCTTCTCCTCAGTTCTAGTGGTTGGTGATCTGACTCCTCCCCCTTCCCTATCTTAAACTTTTGAATGTCCTCTAACCCTCTTTCATTTGTCACTACGTAATCAATCACCGACTCCCCCTACTCCCTATGAACGTTTATTCTCCTTTTCCTTTATCCTCTATGTTACCGTTTATTATTGTCCATCCTCTTTCATTACACAGTTCAATCAATTTTCTTCCTTGTCTATTTATTTTCTTGTCTTTTGTATTCCTCTTTTTACTTCTCCGTTTATTATCATCTTTTCTTCTTCTTCTCTCTCTTTCAATACCTTTTCAATTTTTTTCTCGTGTTTCATTCATCTCTTTCCCATACACCGTAATTACTTCGTATATCTCACCCCTCTCCGTTTTTACATCCGGTTTTATCAATCCTTCTATATCTTCTGTATGTCTTCTCCTGACTATTTTCCATTCTTCCCACACTCCTACAATTATTCCCCTTTTTGCCGTCCCCTACTCCTTTCTCTCCTTTCCGCGTATTGTATTTGCCATTCAAACTCTTCTGGCATCCTATCTTTCCATTGCTCCCATTCATTCTCTTCCATCCACGTTTCAGTCATCCCAACCATTTTAAATTGTTCTATATATCTCCAAAATCTTCTTCCTTTGTTCTTTATACCCGCCACATTACATAAAAGTATTTTATATCCTCCCTCCCCCTTTTTGCTCTCTTGCTCCCCATTTCTCGCTCCCTCCCCCTTCACCCTTTTACTTTTTCTTGTTTTTGTACTCCACTTTTTAACTCCTTTTCCTCCCACACCCATCTATGCTCTACACCATCTATCCATTCCTTTCCATATCCCACTCTCACTCTCTTCCCTTCTTTCTCTTGTCTTCTTGCTTCCCTTTTTATTACCTCTTGCATTCCCTTTCCTTTCTTGTTAAGTCATCGTCTATAAACATTCTGGTACCTCTCAACTTGTTCTTTTCCCTCATTACCATCTTTTTTTTCTCCTAGCTCCCCAACTTCACTACTATCGCACTTCTCCCCACCTCTTTTCCTACCGTATATGCCTCTTAAACTTCCACCTTTACTCCTATCCTTTCTGTAATTATTTGTTTGACAGTATCCGTAATAGGTTGCTCCATCCTCACCAGTCCTTTAATTACAATATTATTCTTCCTTTTTCAATTGTGGTTACAGTTAACTGTTGGCATTTGTTAGTTTATAATTTTTTATACAGGATTTTGTTATATTCGACCGAATATTAGTGATAAAGGAACATGAACCCTTAAACAGTTTAGTTGTTGAGGTACAGGTTGTTGAAAGTTTAATATAAAAATTAAAAATTTGCAATAAATAAAAATGCCTTAAAATTTTTTTTTTCAAATTTGGTGACCAATATGCTCTTCAAGAAAGTCATATTTTGACATAAACTAAATTTTAAAAAATGTAGTCCATGACGCGCTATAAGGGTTAATGACAACTTTTACCCTTATATTTTTTACGCCACTAGAGCAAATAATTTTTAAAAAATTTTTTAAATTCTCTATTCATTTTTGGTCGAAAAAGTAATGACATTTTATGGTGCTAAAATAACGGGCTTGAAGATATTTGCGTACGGTGCAATTTGCCCGTCGGCGTTTTGCTAAACAATTTGTTTCAATCTATACTATTAATTGGATTTTGAAAAAAGGTTAAGAGTAAATTGTGTAAGAAGTAATACTAACTATTTCAAAAGGCATTTTTAATTTATTGCAAATTTTTAATTTTTATTTTAAACACCCTGTATTTCAGCAACTAAGCCGTTTAAGAGTTTATGTTCCTACATCAAAATTTACCAATTTACGAGACCTTTCTGGGGTAGAACGTTGTCGGTCAAATATAGCAACAACCTGTATACAATTTTGTTTATACTAATGTATTGATTGTAATTTTGTTTTCAACAATACAGATGTCTTGACAAAGACTGGACTAATCCGGTCGAAACGTTAGCTAAATATAAACTTATGGTGTTTGCCTGTAAGCGCTCTTATACTTCTCTAGAAGGCTCAACATATTTATTGGTAAATTAAATAAAATGTTAAGTTAAAAATAAAATAATTAAAATGCAGGCTGATAAAGAAATTAATATGGAAGTGTCAAAATAAATATATGTGTCATGTAAAAATTAAAGATTAGACAGTGAAATGGTTTTGGGGGTCCTGTGTAATACAAACATGAGCTTGAAGGCTGTATTCCGGATGCTCTAGTATCAGTTATTTAAAGCACCTGTAGGGTAAAAGCCGGATGTGTATTATTGAGATGGGCTTGTATGCTACATGCCGGATGCTCTAGTCAGTCTAGTCTCAGCTACTAGAAGCGCTTTCAGGCCGTGGCCGGATGTGCTGGTAACCATGATCATCGATAAGTAGAGTATTATAAGTTTACAGTTGTTAAGTAATGTTGGTAGACAGGGTCTCGGTAAGGGTAGGTCAAAAGATTTATGCTCGGTTGCAGCAACGCATTCTAGGATACATTCTTGTCCTAAGCCAGACCTAAGTCTAAAATCTATTTTAAACTGTTGTACCAACTAAAAATGTCGTTCCTATAATACAAATTGATCACAGATCCTAAATCGTCGATTTCTACGACCGAGGACAAAAATTGTAACCTCAAAAATTTAAAAATTGTTAAGAGAGATGTAAATTTTATGTATTTTAGTAGGTGAAAGTTAGCGAGTTGTTCATGTACAAGCAATTTATGCGTCCGTTATCGAAATTCAAATTATTCTGAAAAACTTCAACTGCATAACTGATTTGAGAATTAATGCAAAAGGAAGAAGATGCTAGTTTTGATCTTCAACAAGTGTTACAGTGTCTAAAAGTAGAAGTTGGACAAAATTATTACAGATCAAATGAGGCTACATTCAATTTAAAGGTTTACAAACTACCAAAAAACAAGGATATTGTTACATGTGGCATAAAACTTATTTTACATTTGAAATAAATCAAACGACGTTTTTGATTGAAAAGCTTCCAATTACAGTTCACAAAAAATTGAAGAAAGCTACTTGTGGACCACTATGAAGTGGTCACCCATTACTTAGTAGTGTGAAAGTGAATTTGGCTAACACACATATTTTAAAATATTTATACAAACATTGGAAATACATTAATACCTATTTCAAAAAATAAATATTGTTCTATAGTACACTAGTACGTTCTCATATTTCAGCAACATGCTACGTGAGTTGTTAATTTCTGCAAAACGCATCCGAAATTTCGCGTCCAGAAAAACGCATCAGTGTGAAACCAGTCTAACACTTTTTCTTAAGTTTACCCAAGGAATACGTATTGTTTGTTTAGTCGTTAAGTATTTATTTACCTAACTAAGTTAGTTTACTTTATTATAATGTGCATAGTCATAACTTACTTCTCTAATTCAATATTCAAAAATAAAGCTGCTGCAACGTAAAGAAATTAATTTTTTTTTGTTAACGCTTACTATTTAAGGAAAACAAATTATTCCAAGTCTAGACATAAATTTATTGCAACAGTCTAAATCCAAAACAGAAACTTAAGTTAGTTTCTTTAAAGTCGAGTTAAGATTGTCTTGACGAGTGGCTACATCGCTACCCATACGAGATGAAACGTGCAAGTGTTAACGTTAAATTTATATGAAAACGCTAACTATCTCCATCTATTATAAAGTAATTCAACAATATTTTTATGTTGCCAGTAGTTATTTGAGCTAAAATAGATCCCAGGTAAAATAGCTTTTATCTACTACTACTATAGAAAATGATGAATAACGCACAATTAGTAGGCTAAGTATGTAATCAAAAACGCACGCTGTGCGTTATGGTAAACAAGTCGCACAGTTAGAGATTTTACTTTTTCAACTAAATAACTACAAGTGAGGTCAAAATCAAAACTTTAAGATACCAGCAATATACCAGGCAAAAACGCATTTTTAAACTAGAAAAAGATTAAAGTAACTATTTAAAAATTAAGCAGATATTACTTCTACGCGCGCCTTAAAGTTAGGCTAGTAAAGTTGTATATAACCTCTTTGTTTTTGCGACGTACAAAATTTGTTTATTAATTATTCTACAAAATAGCAATTTGTTTAAAAGTACGAATTCAGGTAATACAGGAATAAGATAATAAATTTTATTTGGTTATATTTAATTGCATTCTTATGGCAACATTTTGGACGCAATTGTGCAAGCAACTGGAGCATCGAAAACCAATTACTATTTAGAATCAAGGTCGGGTGATTGATTGTAAATAGAAATACATTTGCAAATGCAACTTCAACCCAACACTTAAACTTTCTTCTCAATATTCGGTGGATATTAAAGATGACAAAAATATTAGATATTCGGGAAAGAAAATGTCATTTAGAAGTTTACTGTTACAATGGGATACGTAAGTTTGGTAGTAATATTCTATAATATATTTTCATGTGTTTTATATAGGTAAAAACATGTCATTTTTGGAAGATAATAATGAAACGACATAACATTGCGTCTTTTGCGTTTCTACATACGTTCGATCAGTAATTAAAAATCGGGATGATTATATCTTACAGGTTCGTTCTAAAGATATGAACAATATTCTACTACATAATGTTATGTAAATTCTAGAGCAAACATATATACATACATACTTAAGCTCATATTCTTAAAAACGTGCTAACAGGAAATACTATGTTTAACTTTAATGATGTTATAAAACTACTTAGACTTTGGAAGTGTTTATGAGAAGAAATGAGGAAAAGTTGAATACGACTACATAAATAAGGAACCCGTATGTGACAAACTCAAATATGAAGTGAATGGTGATCCTTAATATATATACTATATTATATGATACACACTAACATAATATATTGCAATCCTAATTACAAAAAGTTGTCAGCGGTATTCAGGTGGTCGTAGATAAAGTATAGTACATAATTCGAATTGTAAAGCAATTACGTACTCCCGTTATTACGCACTCGCCGCTACGCGGCTCGAGCGTAACTTCTCACAGTCGTACGTAATATGCATCTTACAATTCTCGTTACGTAATATACTATTTTTTTATACTCATTACAACGTACGTAATTAAAATTAAGTTGATCACACATTTAGGACTATAAAATACATCCTGGGATACATTGGTGCAATTATTATTAGCTTGATAAATTGGATAATTAGGTGGATGATGCAAAAGTTCATGGGAAGGTAGTGGAGAAGCAAGATGAGCTTCTACCTCCAGTTGTGTCCTAAATAGGTGAGCAAAACACCTTTACTGTTTAGGTTTGATTACAATAAAAGTTGTCATTTGAGAAGCATTAATAAATAATAAATTAAAAAAAAGAAAGTTTTACAGGAGTTTCCAATCAATTTTAAATAGCACATCCAGTTGGTCCACTAATTCCTTCAGACGCCTTGTATATGATTGTACGGAAAGTGTGTATCGAGCAACATCAACAAGGATATTTCTAAAGCTTGTATTACATTATACTTTTTTTGTCTAGAAACTTAACAAGTTTGTAAAGTTGATGAACTTGACAAAACTTTGATAATGTAATACGGAAACTTCGTCCAAATTTTGAAACTAGAAGCGGATCATGTTTTCATCAAAGTTTACTTACTAGATTTGCGCACTGGATCGATTTCAAGATCTACCAACACTTACTCATAAATTAGTTAATTATGTGTTTTTGATGTTTCTTTATTTCTACCACGTGCTTCTACGGTTATAGCGTTAAAACACGGAATATTTTCAAATTTTATGTAAGATGTCTTACAACACACGTTACAATTACAGTCAAAATATTGTTTATTTTTCTTAAATTGGTAATTACTCATTAACACTTCTACAGAGTTTGTGCAATAAAATTATAAAATCGCACAAAAAAAGTTGGAAGGGATTTCTAGGTTAGTATTCCGTCTAGTTTACAAACTTGCCAAAGTTTTCTAGACGAAAAAAGTATAAAGCAATTCAAGCTTAACACCATTTGCCACATTTTTCATCGTACACAACTGATAAGTATTTAGTTTATTATATTTGTAGAAGTCAATTTTTATCAATAAAACACATACTGCGATAAAGTTGTTATTAATAATCTATTACGATTCAGTATTTGAGTTATAACAACCTTCAAAATTAAATTTTGTTTTAATATATTACTATTTTGTGTCGAAAATCTTATACCTTTATTTATTTGACAAGCAAAGCCAGTAGGCTACGTATGCGTTAAGTCACAAAAATCAATTAGCTCCTAAAGAGCAGACAATCAAGAACAATAATTGGTCTCAGCAATTACATTAACATTTATCAGTTGACCAATCAATATAAATGCAGAATACATGGAATTCGTAAAATGAATCTAGAGTACGTGTGCGCTCGCACAAGTCATAACATATAATAAGAGATTGAAAAACAAAGAAAATATCCAAAAAATCGTACATTTCGTTATTTGAAATTTTAATGCTAGCATAAAAAACAAAGGCTTGCCAATAATTATATTTCAAAAACATCATAACTTTTTTTTGTTTTAAATGTCACAGTGAGTCCCATTTTCGTTATAATTGCAGATTATCTCCGTTGTTAGTGAAGATAGAAGATTGCGGTTTGCGCAACCCTGTGCCACTTTTTTAAGAATCGAAAGATTTCTTTGTTTAGAAGAAACAGGGCAAAAATGAAAATTTTAACTTATTGACTATCTCCTGTACCTCTGTAATTTTTAACATATCGAAAAGATAAAAAATGTATTTTATAGATTTTTTACGTAGAATCCAGTCGTCTAGTTAGATTATTTTTATCTTATTTTATGAGATATTACATATTTTTAAATAGGGCACCCGGTATGTTGTTTCAGAATATTAAAGATTTTTCTACATTCAACCATGTATCATACTTGGAGTTTAACGAAAGGTAAATATTTCCTCCTATAAATGATCAATTAATTGGATTGTTCTTCCTTGAGGAGGGACACCAAAAAACCATTAAGACGTTTTTGATGCCCATCCTCAAGGAAGAACTAATCAATTAATTGGAGTTTAACCTTCAATAAATCAATTATGATTAAATAATTAATTTGTATCAAAAATAATTTGATAGATATTACTTAACAGTGACAAAACGAATAATAAAAACTAAGAAAAATGCCAACAGTTAACTGTAACGACGAATAATTTTTGCTAACAAATGTGATAATTGCGATACGAGCGTAACATATATGAAACATCTAGAGAAAATCATTTTGTTACGAGTAATACTTGATGCCAGTAACGGTATATACTGTGTGTCCCATTAAAAAGTTAACATAGGCAATTATTAGGTTAAATTAAAAATTAATCAATATCTTTTTTCTGGCACAATTTTAACACAATATAACAATAAATTACGTTGGATAGATAATATAAATTGATGTTACAATATTTACTAACTGATACCTGTGTTTCTATTGATGAAATTGTAAAATTGCGAATATTTCAAAAACTACAAATTTTTGGAATAAACTACCTTACATGAAATTATTGTTATTTTTATGATAAACGAGATAAGATTATAAAAATAAAACGTATCCGTTTAATAAAATTCGATTTTTGACAAGTTTTTTAATAAAATTGTTACCTTCCTTGTTTGACCACATTGTATTAATATTTATCATAATGGCATAATAATCTGTTAAAATAATTCTTCTACTACAAAAAAGTCACCTCAAATTAAATAATACGAGTTCCCGTATAGGTAAAATTGATACTTCTGTGTTGGCCTGCAAATGTCATTTTTGACATAAAATCTTAAATAAGTCAGAAACGGCTAGACTTATGTAGGTATAAAACCTTCTACATCGAAATTGTTCACAATTTGTCGTAGAATCTAAAAATACAAGAATATAACAGGATGTTCTATTTAAAATAACAAAGGTGATAGTTACTTTTGGTATAACCAAAAGTGCCACCATCTTCAAAATATTTTATCTGAGTTGGCCCTGTTGACATTAGCATGTAAAGTTTTTAGAATGATCAGACGTCTAGTTTCCGAGAAATCAATCGCGGTTATTCAATGTGGGACACCCTGTATATCATTATTGCATTTGATAGTATTTTTAATTTAAAATTAAAGTAAAAACATTACAAGATTTGTTTAGAGACTGGAAAAGTTATTATAAAAAATTATGAAAATTTAATGTTAATGGGATGACGTCAAGCGGATATGACCACAGCCAACCTAAGCCGCGAAGAAATTCAGTGTTTCAAATTGGTGTTGTCTGATTTTGTAAGTTGCAAATTGGGGCGCGTTCGTATGAAGAGAGGATTATTCTAAGAGACATTAGGGTAATTAGAAGAAACAATAGACAACTAAATTAATTAACATTTAAAAAAATAAATGATAACTAGATGCTCGTCCAAAATCGTTTATAATTGCAAAGTTTACGTGACGGAAACCTTGTTTCAAACATATCTATTTTCGTAAAGAGAGCGCATAACGTAATTGGTCGCTTAACGGTGTTAGGATGAATATGTTAAAAAATTAAATATTAAAAACAAAAAATAGAAGCTAAATCTAATCTAATTCTTTTATTCATTGACCCATGTTGTTGAAACGCCAAAAGTGCTATGTATTAAACTACCTAACATAAATATATCTTTATTTTAAGTAAACCTTTTCTTTTTAATTCAAATTGTACCGAGTGGCCCACTAATAAACGCAACTGGCTATATCTGCAAAACTAAAAGTCGTAAGAACCTGGTGTAAAAAATGTTCTGACTAAAGTGGCCAAGAGAAAACATTGAAAATTATTTTCAAGTTTCTACGGTGCCCCCCAGAGAGCGCATTTCACTTCTTAAATATAAGAAGAAATTTGTACGGATTTTGAACAGTATTATATGTGTTTTAAAACTGATGTAAGAATAATACTTTTTGTTTTATGATTTTTATCATATTCCTTAAAAATAGTGGGGGGCAATCATCGATGTCTTCTAATATATATATATAAATAACTTTAAAACGGCTAATTGGATTTCAACAAACTTAGTAGAGTAGAAGGTATTAGACATGCTATTAATGTAACAGTTTTTGTTTTGTTTGCCGCCGCTATATGGCTTTTTTTGACATAACAGCAAATATAACGCATTTTCTCAAAAAAATTAAATGAAATAATATAGTTTTTTTTTTGTAAAAAATAATAACAAAATACATTTCTAAGAATCTAGTAAAAACCGCATCTCAATATCTTTTTCCTAAACTATTTATTATTGTAAACTAAATGTAACAAGACAATTAGCAATAAAAACAAAAATTATAGCAAAATAACTTTAACAAAGTAATTAATAACTCAAAATCAAAAAAATTTGGACATTGATACATCATCTATAACTAGCCCTCTAAATATTTAAAATGACGCCCATCATGTTCAATACAAGATTCAATAATAGCCAATACGTTGGTCTCAATTTGAGCAGCCGAACAGCTACGAATCGCGTTTGAAATTCGTTCAACCATGTTTTCTCTTGTAGTGGGGGATGTCACATAAACTAAGTCTTTCAATCGTCCTCACAAATAAAAATCTAAGCAAGAACGATGTATGATTCCTGTTGTTCGGACGCGATGAATAAGTTTAAGTAAAACTTTAATTCTTGGATGAAGCCTATCAGGATACTCAACCGAATATACTCTATCTGCAAGAGTTGCATTCCACATGTGAAAAAAGCATTTTTTTAAATGTATTGCTCGTAAAAATGTAATGGCACAATTAATATATTTGACACTGAGAAATTATCTTTCAACTTTTTCAAGTTCTGATTTTCAAAGCATACTTGTTTTTTTTAGTTTAGGAAAAAGATATTATAAATTCATTTCATCATTATTTTTACAAAAGAAAACATATTATTTTATTTAATTTTTTTGAGAAAATGCGTTTTTTTGCTGTTATGTCGAAAAACGCCATCTACTGCGGCAAACGAAATAAAAACTGTTACATTAATAGCACGTCTAATAATAATAATAATAATAAGTTCATTAAATAGAATAGCATAAAAAATGTAAGAAATAAAACTAAGTAATACAAAATAAATAAATTAATCTATCTGTCTATTCAATAGGTAAAACTCGTCAAGCCGGTCTTCCGTTTTACCCATAAATGTAATACCTGATAAAATACTCTTTTTAAGGACACCGAGTTTGTTGAAATACGTTTAGCCGTTTTAAAGTTTTTTATATATATTAGAAGACATCGGTGATTGCCCCCCACTACTTTATTTTAAAAGATATGGTAAAAAGTCATGGAACAAAAAGTGCCAATCTTAAATCAGCTTTAGAACACGTAGAATTCTAAGTTATGTTTACTGTTCAAAATCCGTACAAATTTTGATTCTTGTATTTACGAGGTGAAATGCGGGATACCGTAGAAACTTGAAAATAATTTCTAGTGTTTTCTCTTGGCCACCTTAGTAATAAAACTTTTTAACTCAGGTTCTTACGACTTCTAGATTTCTAGATATAGCCAGCTGCCCTTCTTAGTGGGCCACCAGGTACATTACATTAATGACTTTTTTTTTATTTTCTTATCTCACCATGGTAACATTTAATAATAATAATAATAATAATATGATTTATTGTCAAACAGCTACAAAGCCAATTACAGGACAACAATAAATAATTCAGTTTTATGTATACATATGTTATTAGAAATAGCAAAATATTATTAATAGTAATAAAAATGTAAAGAAACTAAAGCTATGTTACTAAAAATTGCAAAATAAATAAATAAATAAATCACTTAACAAGAATGATAATATAAACGAAAAACTGAAATTATATATTATGTGTAATAGTTGATTGTTCAAAAGTAATCACATAATATTCATTGTATGCCTCTAATAGAGTTTTAAGGTTACAATGGAAAATATCAGTATTGCAACAAATATCATTATAATAACCGCACATTGCCATGACTGGGGATTTTTTAAATGTATTGGTTTTAGCAAATTGAGTATAAAAAGTATAATTATTTTTGGTGTTCTTCATAGATGCATAAAAATTCAATTTACCTAGTATAATAGGACAATCAATTTGATTATGTAATAAAAAACACAGACAAACCAATCCTACGTTTTCTTAGGTCAAGAGATAACAAATCAAATTTTCTAAGTAGTTGTTGATGACAAAATGCTCTTTCAGGATAAAATTTATATTTTTTATACCAGAGATATTTTAAAACTTCCTTTGAACTCTCTCAATTTTAATTTTGAGGTGATCATAATAAGGCATCCAAATTATTGCATCGTATTCGAGACGACTTCTGACTAAAGAAAAGTATAACGTTTTCAGTGTATTAAAGTTAGAAAATTGTTTGCAAATTCGAATCATAAATCCAAGCATTTTAGTTGCAGAAGAAACTGTGTTTGATACATGGATATTAAAAAGCAATTCACTGTCAAAATAAATGCCAAGGTCTTTAGTTTCATAACAACGAGAAACAATACGATTATCAATTGTATAGTTATGCAATAAAGGCTTAAGTTTTCTAGAGAATGTCATTATTTTGCATTTTTCGATGTTTAAATTGAGTATGTTTAACTTGCACCATTTTGAGATGGCATTTATATCATATTGTAATTTAGTACAGTCAATAACAGATTTAACAGTAGCAAAAACTTTTACATCATCTGCATACATTAAGGCTTCACAATTAATTCTATCACAAAGGTCATTTATAAACAACAAAAATAAGAGAGGACCCAGGTTTGAGCCTTGTAGTACACCAGATTTTGCTAAAAAACTTTTAGATATGAAGTCATTATATACCACGTATTGTAAGCGATCTTGGAGGTATGATGAAAGAAATGAAATTATTGAGCTGCAAAAACCATACAGTCTTAATTTTTCAAGTAATATCCCATGGCCAATGCAGTCAAAGGCCTTGGAAAAATCGATGTAGATAACATCCACCTGCCCGTGGTTATCTAGTGCCTCAGCCGTAAAATGAGTAAAACAACACAGGTTAGTAAGTGTAGAGCGTTTGTCCACAAAACCATGTTGATGCGGTGATATAAAATATTTAATTTGAAGATATATTTGGTTACACATGCAACTTTCGAACACTTTAGCAAAGTTAGACAATATGGATATAGGTCTATAATTAGTTATTTCAGCAGGGTTTCCCTTTTTGAGGACAGGACATATTCTACTAGTTTTCCAAGTTGTAGGAAAGGTACTCGTTTTTAGACCCAGATTAAAAATGATAAATAATGTTTCAACAAATATCTGACGACAATCTCTGAGAAGAAAGCTAGGAACTTGGTCATTTCCCGACGTTGGCTTACTTTTTAGTTTCAATATTGCAAGAGAAATGTCATCTCTGGATACAGATTTTACATTAACATTAGAAAGATTGCTAGTGTTACTGATGGCATTATGATAACCTGGAGTAGAATTTTGGAAAACACTGCTGAAATAATCAGCGAAAGCATCAACTATTTTGTTTGGATCATTATAAGAGATATCGTGTTTAGACATCTTACCGGGGATCCTAAAACTACACTTTTTGGATTTGACAAATGCCCAAAAGCTTTTGCTGCCATTGTCGATAGCATTTTTTGATAAAAATTGACGATAGGATGTTTTTATTTGAATTTTTACCAGAGATCATAGTCTTCTATATTCTCTTAAATTTGAATCATTATGATTGTTTTTGTATTTATAATAAAAAACGTTCTTAAGTTTAATATTACTGATAATTTCCTTTGTGAACCATTTTGGATATTTTTGCATATTACTTTTCTTTTTAAAGCAAGGTACAAATTCATCAAACACATTGTATAACATGTTATAAAATACATCACACGCAACGTTAACATTGTTACAACTGTTCAATACTGACCAATCGATTAGATTTAGCGCATTATATAGTAACACGAAATTGGCTTTTAAAAGTTGTATCGTTTGTTACCCGCAAAGACTGGAAAATTAGTAGAAACATCAATTTGCAAATTAAATAATATTTCCAATGCAGGGTGGAAAATATCTTCATCAATCAGTGGTTTAAGATCTCGATTTATTTCACAATTAAAACTTGCTAATACAAGATCAAGAAGTCGATTGTTGATATTATAATTGAAGTTCAGCTGGAGCAGATTTAGTACATCAGCATAATATAACAAGAAATACATACAACGTTAAATATAAATAATTACAACGGCAACCTATTATTTCAAATGATGGTAGGAGCTGTAAGAGTATGGACAAATCTAGAACATCAGCTGGAATTTTATTCTTAAGCGCTAGAAGAACACCCCTCCTCTAGATGCACTAGTGGTCTCAAAGTCACGATCGTTACCGTAAACATTATATGTATCTATACAAAAATATTCAGAACTACTAATATCTTTTGAAAGCCATGTCTCGGTTAAAGCGATAATATCATTTTCTTCAAGCGTGCTAAAATATGAATTTTACTATACCGCATTGAATATATAGAACGACTACATTATTTTACGGCGTACAATAATATTATTATTTACGCTCAATTAGTAACTTAGTTTGCCGGTAGAGGTATTAGCACTTTTTAAGCAGAAACGCCATTTAAAATTTAAACTTTTAAAAATGTCGCAAATTGAAGGAACTCCACCTAAAATAAAACAAATCGCCGATGCTTTAGTTGAAAATTTGATCCCCAACAAATCGCGCAAAATATATGATTTTGCTTACAATAAATTTTGAAATGGGCGCAAGAAAATAATATAATCAATTACACAGAAAATGTTATGTTAGCGTATTTTTCCCATTTGGCGGAAACTATGAAAAGTTCGTCATTATGGGCACAATATTCCATGCTAAAGTGCCAATTAAATATTAAACATGACAAACTTAAAAAATTACGCAAAATTAATTTCCTTCTTGAAGCGCCAAGCTGATGGGTATCAACCAAAAAAAGCAAAAATTTTCTCAAAAGAACATTTTAATAACTTTTTACAAAATGCGCCAAACAATGAATATTTGGCCATGAAGGTAATTTCAAATATAACTTTTTCAATCGCTAAAGTAGATACTATTTTCTTAGATCGTATTAATATTCGGAGTTAGTGGGGCATGTCGTTGCGACGAACTAGTCAATTTAAGAATACAGGATATCGAAGACCTGGAACGTATAATACTAGTAAAATTCCTAATACTAAAACGAATAAGTCACGGACATTTACCATAGTTGGAGATTTTATTTAAATTTATGTAGACAATATATGACACTTCGACCTAATGACATCAACATAACAAGATTCTTTTTAAAATACCAAAATGGTAGATGCCACCGTGTCGTTATGGGGATACATAAAATTTCAGGTATACCAAAACCAGTGGCAACTTTTTTAAAACTACCTAATCCAGAGGAATACACTGGTCATACACTGCGACGAACCTCAGCTACATTGTTAGTTGACAATGGTGGAAACATTACCACTCTAAAAAGACACGGTGGATGGAAATCTAACAATGTAGCTGAGGGATACATCGAAGACTCCCTTTCAAACAAACGTGAAATTGCCAATAGAATATTAGGGTGCGATGAAGGTAACACATCTACCGTAACATCAGGTGATCTTAACAGGCCTAGTACTTCCACCGCAACATCGAGCATATCCCAGTCAAGTGAATATAAAATCCATCACGACTATAATGACGTCAATGTCAGTTCTAAAACAGCAAGTAGTGGATTAAATATTATTAACTCGACATTACAAAATTGTACCTTTAATATTACTATAAATAAGAAATAGGTATTTTTTCCACTATATAGTTACTACAAAAGAATGTTTGTTTTAAGTTTTCATCTGAAATAAGAGTTAATTATTATTATTGTTGTATTGTTAAATAATTATAGCTTTCTTTCTTACTCTACAAATTAATACAAAATTTTCCTTTTACAAACCGTGTTAATACACACAACAAAAATAATGTTGTTTGACAGTCATGTTTGACAGTTGTAAAGTTGAGTTAACGCTGTTGCCTATTCATTCTAAAACCACCTCAATTACTTCAAGAATTTGGTTTTTACGCTTGAAGAAAAATAGTATATGCTACACGGAGTCGAACGCCTTTTGTGTTTCGCAAAGTATTTTGCGGCGTCAGCTGCGCTTCGGCCGCAATACCTTCGCTCAACACAAAAGAATGCGTTCTACCCTAGTAGCATAATATACTAATTCGCAGTCACTTACGTTAGAAGCAAATTCAAAACACTTTCCACGAATACTACGCAGATTTTGATAATAACATTTAATGTTGCTGTTGAAGTTGCTTAGTTTTTGTATAATAGTTGGCAATCCTCTTATATATTTAATGAACAAATTTTGTTCACCTTTTGATTTTCTATTGTTTAATTGTTCCACAACATCTTTATACTTCTTTCGCTGCATAGGTGTTTCATCCAAACTAAGTCGTATGTTGGGAAAATTATTTCTTAGTTTACTCTCTTATTTTTGATTAGGTAAATGGCGTCGTTTTTTGAATTTAATTGAACTTTTAACGGTCTAATCTTGTTTGTTGAATTTCCAATACGATACGCTTTAACATTATTCACGTTAAGGTCTGGGTGTATACTTTTAAATATATCAATTGCTTTATCAATGTCATTGCATTCTCGCCGGGTTGCAAATTGTAAATAATTATATTATTTGCCCTTCTCTGTCTATCGTTAATTTCGCTAATTATAAATTCTGAATCATTTACACACGTTACTCATTCAAATTTAAAATTTATAATAACTTTCCTTCAATTTAGATCATTGCACTATCTATCGAATATTTGCAACAGTAATAATAATTTTCATGTTTTATTCTTAACTTCAAGAATAAATCTAAAAGTATTTAATATACCAAAGCAGAGAAAATTGAATACTCTGAAATCCACAGAAACAAATAAATGTAGAAAACATGTACGGGGTGAATCAAAGATAAATATATAGTTTCAACAATAAAATATGCACATTATATTTGTTTAATATAATAGGGAGGATTAATATATCGTATCGAATCGTTGCTGTGACAAGACGTGTTCTACATTTTCTGCCAAACAAAATTAAAGAACAAGTTGCGGGTTTTTTTTCCCAAGTTCTGTTATGGATCCGAAAGTGAAAGAACTAAAAAGTACATTAAGTAAATATGGAATAGAAACAAAAAATCTTCGAAAGTCTTCATTAATAGAACTTCTTAATTTTGTGGAAAATAGTGCAGTTTTTAACAAAAAAAGTACAACAGAAACCTCTCTTAAAAATGACGCGGACATAAAAAATGACAACAGGCAATTAATAATGTTGTGTGATGAGTGTTCAAAATTAAAATCAAAAATTAATATTCAAGTGGAAGAAATAAGTGTTTTAAATTCCGAATGTGAAAAATTAAAAAACGAATTAAAAATATTATTCTGTGAAAAAAAGGTACCACTAACGATAGAAGCGAATGCAGGTAAATTATATGACAATGCAGAGATTACCAGCAAATCCAACGTATTAATATTAGCTGATAGTCATGGTCGTGGACTTAGTGATAAGCTACGAAGGTTCAATATCTATAAGAAATATAACATATCAGTATTTTTCAAACCGAATGCAAGCTACGATCAAATTGTAAATAACATAGCAAATTTAACAAAAAATTTTGGCAGTGAAGATTATGTAATCATTATAGGTGGATCAAACAATATTACGCATACAAATTTTAAAGATACTATTACTCAAATATCAAATAAATGTTCTCAGACAAATGTAATATTTACTACTGTGCCGTATCGATACGATAAATCTGAAGAGAACTGGGCAATATTTAAAGCAAACAAAATGATCTGCGAAACAGTGACAAACATTCAAAAATATAGCAATCAATTAAATGTAATTGACGTTAACAGAAATGTTTCTTTTAGTGACTACTCAAAACATGGTTTACATTTAAATAATAAAGGTAAAATAAAATTGTGCATGAATTTAATCAATTTCTTAAAAAATTTAAGCGTAGCAATTTTAACTACAATTTAGTGAACGTATTGGACTATTTTACAAATTTCGGAGAAAACAAAAGTCACAAACAATTAATCAAAAAACACCAGAATACAGCAATGAGATTTTAATGAAAATTGACGAAAATGTTACAAGTATTTCTTTTTTAGAAAAAAATTAAAACCTACTTGTATTGACTATGTAAACAACCCTCTAAATAGCTACATTGATACTAGTGACACTATTAGAATAATGCATTTTAACACTCAATCTCTTGTAAACAAGAAAAATATAATCGAATTAAGTATAAATCTATTAAAAGTTGATATTTTATGTATCAGCGAACATTGGGTATCAAATAGTATTAATGTTAATAATTGTCAAAACATATTAGAGTTAAGTGGACTTAATGTTGTAACATGTTTTTGTAGGAATAAGTATTTACATGGTGGTACGGCAATATATATTTGTGACAGACTTAAAACGTTTACTAAAGTTATTCCGTATGTGGCAAGTTATGCTGTAGAATTGGATTTCGAATGCTGTGGAATAGCCATAGGTGATGATATGTGTGTTGTGTGTATTTACAGATCTACAAGCCAAAAGAACCTTAAAATATTTTTAAATCAATTTACATCATTAATAAATAAATTAAGAAAAAATTACAAATACATTTATTTGTTAGGAGACCTCAACATAGACCAATCAAAAGAAAGTCACAATAAAACTAGTTTCTTTGATGTCCTATCATCGTTTAACTTAACTTCTTTTTGTAAAGAATATACGAGAATAGTTACTAATTTTGTTGGTACATCCAAATCTTGTATAGATTATTTTATATGCAGTCAACCCAAAATGGTTATGTTATTTGAAAATATTAATCTCGGTGTCTCTGATCATCTTGCGCAACTGATACAAATTATAGACGGAAAAAATAATGATTGTAATTTTAAGAAAAAAAAGGAAACTATAATTTTAAAACGTAAATTTACATTTCACACTTTAGAGATATTTCGAATAACGCTTTTAGATTACTTACCTAATGCTTTTCACAATAGCGAGGAGGTAGACAACCTCTTTGAACATTTTTGGGTATACTTTTTGTTTCACTTTAATAATTGTTTTCCAATGCAAAACAACAAAACAATCTAAGGGTGACAATTCTAGGATTCTATTTAGTAAAGAACTACAAAAGGATTATAATAAATTAAAAGACTTATATTGGTTAAAAAATTATTTCTACAATACGCACTTACAAAGCTCTTATAAAAATCTTAAATATACAGTGAATTCCGAAATAAAAATGGAAAAAATAAAAGAAGTTAATAAAAAAATCAATTTATCATCAAATAAATTAAAAACTTTATGGTCGATGGTAAATAAAGGCAGAAATTCTACAAAAACTAACGTATGTACTCTTTTCAAAACGAATCATAATTTCACTAACGACCCTAACGAAATAGTTAATTTATTTGGTGAACATTTTCTCAATCAGTCACTAAAAAGATAGAGTCTCATTTTAAAAACAGGTTATCCATTAAATGTACAACTTCAACTTTAAGTACCAAAACAATGGCATTCATTCCGGTATCTTCTGAAGAAATATGTAAAATTATTAAGTCATTTAAAAATAAAAAATCTACTGGAATAGATGAAATTCCAATTTTGGTATTGAAACATTGCTGTGTAGAGGTATCGAGTGTGCTGTCTAAGATTTTGAATCTATCAGTGGTAGCAGGCAAATTTCCAAAAGTTTTAAAATCTTCTGTGATAGTTCCAATTCACAAAAAAGGATCAGTAGAAGAAATTAGTAACTATAGACCAATTTCCTTGCTATCTTGCTTTTCAAAAGTATTAGAAAAAGCTTTCTGTTCTCAATTATCGAGCTTTCTAAATAACAATAAAATAATTTGCAAAAATCAGTACGCGTACAAACAAGGTTATTCAACAGAAACAGCTACAACCGCTTTCATTGAAAACATAAACAACCACTTAGAAAAACATAACTTTACGATCTCATTATTTTTTGACCTGACTAGCGCATTTGATGCCGTTAATATTAAGTTTGTTGCAGATAAATTATACAGCTTAGGTATAAGAGGCTGTATTAATACGTGGCTTATTTCATTCCTGTCAGATCGTAACTTTAAAGTAAAATACAAGAACACTTTTTCTAACAGCTTTAACGTAGACATGGGTGCCCCTCAAGGTAGCATTTTAGGACCAATAATTTTTTCTATTTACATTAACGATCTCCTGACTTTATCACAAAAGGCGACGTATTCATGTACGCTGATGATACAACGATTACTGTTACTGGAGACACTTTAACTGAACTAAACGATAAAGTGAAAATTGTACTATCAGAATTTGATACCTGGTGTAAACAAAATACATTAATTATTAATCCTGCCAAAACTCAATGTATTCATTTTCGTACCAAAGTAAAAAAACAAATATCAACAAAATACATTCTACATGATAAACAAATAAGCATGACAAACACAGCTAACTTCTTGGGTACTGCAGTGGACTATTGTCTGCAGTGGGACGCACAAAATGATGTGGTATGCAAAAAATAAACAGCCACCACTATCTGATTTGTAACCTAAGTAGGTCGTTCACAACAGAGTATTTGTTAAATGTTTATTATGGAATAGTTTATCCTACATTGTCTTATAATATTATCGTATGGGGACAATCGATCTATTCACAAAGAGTTTTTATAAACCAAAAAAGAATTATAAGACGTATTTTCAATTTAAAACCTTTACAGTCTTGCAGAGATTATTTTATTAATTATAGAATTTTGACTTTTAGTTCTATATATTTATACAAAATATTATTATATATTCATATCAACATTAACTTTTATCAACATCATACAACACACATAACTATAAAACTAGGAAAGATAGTATTCAATTAACTAAGCACAAGTATACCTTTTATGAGAAGTCTCCAATATATGCCGGCTCTAAATTATATAATCTTCTTCCAAATTACTTAAAATCATTTAATAAAGAAAAATTTACAACTTCACTGAAAAATATCCTACAGAAACATGCGTTCTACAGCATTCAAGAATTTATTGCTTTTTGTCGATGTTCTAAATAAGTGTGTATTCTTCGTTAAATATCCTTTGTTGTATAATTTTGACTAATGCTTATTAATCGTTCGATATTTATTTGTATTTTACTTACGTAAGGGTATACCAACCGTAATACCTTTTGACAAACACATATATGTATGATATAGCATACATACACATGTGAATAAAGTTTATTATTATTATTATTATTATTATTATTATTATTATTATTAATAGAAGACAAAACAAAGTTACAAAGTAGCAGTTTTACAACCGCTGATAAATCTGCATCCAACAAAGTTACTCGCCTACAATAAAAGAAAAAAAATTTGTTTTAGGATTCTCGTAAAAATTATTTCTTACCCTTCCGTTTAGAAAAACTACAAAATGAACAAAAAACTACCTGACTTTTCAAAAAATATTTAATTGTTAATTAGCTACTTAAAAGCTTTATACCAATATACTTATACTTTATAACTAATTAAATCTGCACCAGCATGGAAAACGCTAAAGGGAATTTCTGTTTCACAATTATGTTCCCCGTCTACCCGTTATATGTTGTCAATTACTTTTGAGACACCCTGTATAACATGTAGATTTTTAATAATGGATTATTCTTTGGCGATTCCCTTCGAAGTACTTAAAACACGTTCATTATCTGCGTAGTTTGCCAAGCTGATCTTTAAAAAATGAGATAATCATGGATCAATAAACAACGTGTAAAAAAGTATTAGCTAAATGAATCAGATAATTAAAGATCTTAGAAATGTTTTATTTTGGCTTGAACCGCTTTATACACTTATTTACGTGCGCGTACAAATACCACCCTCACAAATTAACATTTTGGAATTTATTTGCATTTCAATACTTTACACAATACGATAATAGTGCTACAAATACGCATATTTGGCGGTATCGTGTTGAAGTTTGTGGGTCACACAATATTACACGATGCGTCAGACGAAGCAATTAGCAAAATTTTCAAGTCTGTTTCCATGCGTTTTGCTGACAGTAAACTTGACGTGCAAAGCATTTAATACTCGTAATATGATTTTTCTCTCTTTTTCCATACAATACCCTGTTCTAGCATCGAAGTGGTATGTGAATGTTAGAATAAGTCGTTCGCGTGCTAGAATAGACTAGTAAAATGAGTGATTGGTGTGTTAAGACGTTACCGTGATTGTGGACCTTAAGCAAAAAAACTCAACGTGAACAGTTTTCTGAAACTAAGGGACAAGTATTTTATAAATGCAAATAATCTCCCATCTATTTATTGATTGATATAGTAGTATTTAACAACCAAATAAAAAATAAAAAATAGTGTAAAAAACTGGAACAGAAGATCCTTCACTCATTATGTTTTTTTAATTTGCCGCTGCGCAGATAGTTTTCTAAATTCAAATTCGTTCAAATGAAAGTGAGCCAATGCGAATGTATGACAAACATAGTACTTTATTTATAAGTAGTTTTTATGAACATTGAGACATTAGTCCTATTGACAAATAAGCCGCGTGATTTCCGTCTCATACAATCATTTGGGTTGCTGATTCAAATAGTCGATAACTGATTCCTTCACGGCGTTGTCTGACATGAATCTGGTATACTCAGTATACTATTGGCGCGGAGTAATAAACCTGTCAGAATTATTGAATCTCCCGTATTGCAGTGGCGTAGGTACCTGATACGTTTGGAAAATCCCTAGATGGGTCGATATGCTGCAAGAGCGGCACAATGATCGTATCTTGGTTAAAATTTATTGGTTTTTACTTAACCGTAGAAGTACCGCTTTCACAAGAAAATAAAGAATTATTTCAAGCAATTATGATTTATTAGTCCGCGCCAATAGTATACAGACTTTACCCTTGAGATGTTCTTTCAGTTTCCCGAAAATGTGAAAGTGGCAGTGGAAAAGGCTGCAACATCGTCCAAACAGCCTAGATTTGTCGCCATGCGACTTTCACATTTTCGGCAACTAAAAAAACTTCTCAAGGGCACCAGATTCGTATCAGAAGATGCCGTGACGAACTCAGTTACAGACACAGAGTTTTATGAGACCGGAATCACGCGGCTTGTTTGTCAAATGTCGCAATGTTCATGGAAACTACTTCTAAATAAAGTACTCTGTCATTGGTTCACTTTCATTTGACTCGCCCTCGTACTATTTTCAACTCGCTCTGTAATGTTATTATGTACTAGTAGTAAAAAATGCGGATTTTTTTCAATAATGGTGTTAAGCTTACCTAGTGGTAAAAATGTAAACGATTTGAACTTGAGTGTTTACCAACAACAGATAATATTTCTGAAAATACCTAACTGGAGTTTATACTATTGGAGTTTGTATAGGTGAGATTATTCATCAACTTTTGTGTTTACTTAACTGATTACACGTCAGTTTACTTTAGTGAAATATTTACATTATAACATGCATTGTGAAAAAATAACAATGAAACAATTATAAAATACTTTCACTTAAAATTAAATACTTATGTTAGTACTCATAAAAATGCAAAAAAAACCTGTATTACAACAGCTTAATTGTAACTTTTCTGCCTTTGGGTAGTATTCGTTATTTACATGATCTAATTATAAAAGTAAGTAGGTTGGTATTGTAATATTGTGGTCTTCCATAATTCAGTACTTGCGTGTTTATAAAAATCGATAATCCTAGAAATACCGGAATTTGTACAGTTAATATATGCAAACTTATATGATACATTTATAAAACCGAAAAATTAAAATCAATAACTGTAATGTTCCCACACGACGCATTAATGTAATTAATTTTTTTTCAATTATTAACAAGAACATCAATCATATAAAAAATGATAAATTGTAGGAATTTGTAATAAGTTTATTTTATCGAACCCACCTGGCATCGGTTGGCTTATATGTGACGTCGTATTTGTATACGTTATCTACAGACGTAGACCAAGAAACTCTAACAGAAGTCGGATTAAGAAACGTAACTGTAATATTTTCAGGAACACCGGGGCCTCCGGGCATCGAACCTGTAACAAAAAGTTTTTTGTAATACCGTTAGGTATCTTTATATATATATATATAAAAATAATAAACCAAAAATATTTTTTTAATACACAACATGGTGCTAATTTTAGCTGTAGCTTTTGCTATGTTCTTCAAGATTATAATTTAAAAACATTTCGGTTTATAAGATACTAATTCAAATTTATTAAGTAGTTATCAATTAAAATTACTTAGTATATTTTTATGAATTTTCTTTATTGACAGTAGGTAGGTGTAATATTGATTTAGCTGCACGTACAAACAAAAAAAGGCTAATTTTGGTACTGTAAATAATACAAAACTGGGTCAATTCTTAAAATATTGTATATTATTTATTTCTAAGATTTTATATTTTTTGCCCCAGAAAACTGAATGTATACCACAACTATGACAAGTGCAATGATAATTTAGGTAGTATTTGAGTGCTATTTTTGCAACATATTTCAAAAATTTGCGGACAAATAGTGTTATCATCTAACAAAAAGGTGATTCTTTGATTATTGATGCTTGCAATTGTAGAACCTTTTGCAAATTTAGGACATGCAATTTGGAATAGTTTTTTAAGTGTACCTACGCTTAGTTGTCACCAACGATCGAAGAATCAACTTTTTTTAACCTGTTAGAAAATTTTTGAAGCGAATAGATTACTATTCGGATGCGCTACAATAGCACAATATTGTGGCAATAGATGTACCAATCTTATGTACCTCTAGATAGGCGGCTTGGAATAGGAGGTAGGCAACACACATTACTTAACAAAATTTTGTAAAATAACCATAACTTTTGAGTAAGATTACGACTTTAAAAATTAATTCTTGATAGCGGTCAATGTCTCAACACAATGATTTATAATAACTAATGGATCGTACGCATTCCTTTTTTCTATTTTGATTTTTTTATTATCTATACAGGGTGTCCACCAGAACGCCATCGATAGATTATAGAAAAACTATACATGGGAAAATTTGAAATTTGGTAGTATACTAACATCGACGGGGCAGTTCCGCTAAAATGTTTTCAAGATTAGACACTTCCGGTTATACCGGAAGTATGTGTGAACTTGTTTATTTTAAATAGAACACCCTATATATTATTCTATTTTTTGAATTTTTGCCCAAAATTCTAGACAAATTTTGTGTATAATGTTTTATACCTAAGTCTAACTGTTTTGGACTTATTTTAAATTTTATGTCAAAAATGACGTTTTCAGGCCTAAACAAAATTATAAAATTTTCCTATACTAATGCTTTTATTATTCAATTGAAATAGGTTTCCTTGTAGCAGGGGACCTATTTTAGTGGGCTATTTCGATATTTTGATAATAAATTAATACAGGGCGATAAAAAAGGATTAAAATTAAATTCAAAAAACACGTCAAAAGTCATTTTTTAAAATGCAAACACCATGTTTTTATAACTTTATTTTATTTAGCATCAAAAATAAGGTTGACTTTGTACAAGGTTGTCTATTCAAAAATTCATGGTTTTGAAATATTGGCAATTTAACTTTGTTTTTGTTGCACAAATGCTATTGTATATCTTTAATATGAATGGTTATTCATAGTTAGCCATGATGGCGTTAGAAAACAATCATCTGTCAAGGATATGTCAAACTGTTAAAAATTTTCAATAATCATGCCGGGACGCTTAAATTATACAAACAAAGATTACTTAAATTTATTTATTATTTATGGACAATGTGATAAAGTTATATTAAGAACATGTGTTACAGTTAATTGTACCGACTGTGAGTGTTAAAGTGCATATTGTTACCAAAGCGATAACTTTAAATGCTTGAAACACACGTGTGTCGATAAAGCCAGGTGTTCTTTTCGTTGCGTGTGTAATACTGTACAAGTAATTACTTGGATTTATCGACACACGTGTGTTTCAAGCATAATAAGTTATCGCTTTAATAACGATATGCAATTTAACACTCACAGTCGGTACAGTTAACTGTTGACATTTCTTAGTTTGATACACACAGTTTGACATATCCTTGACAGATGATTGTTTTCTAACGCCATCATGGCCAACTAGAAATAACCACTCGTATTAAAAGAAGTCAATAGCATTTGTTCAACAAAAAAATGTTAAATTGCCAATATTTCGAAAACCACGAATTTTTTGAATAGACAATCTTGTACAAAGTCAACCTTATTTTTGAAGCTAAATAAGATAAAATTATAAAAACATAGTGCTTGAATTTAAAAAAAAATGATTTTTGACGTGCATTTGAATTTAATTTTAAACCTTTTTTTTTATCGCCCTGTATTAATTTATTATCAAAATACCGACATAGCCCACTAAAATAGGTCCCCTGCTACAAGAAAACCTATTCCAATTAAATAATAAAGGCATTAATATAGGAAAATTTTATAATTTTGTTTAGGCCTGTAAAACGTCATTTTTGACATAAAATTTAAAATAAGTCCAAAACAGTTAGGCTTAGGTATTGGACATTATACACAAAATGTGTCTACAATTTTATGCAAAATCCAAAAATGGAATAATATATAGGGTGTTCCATTTAAAATAAGCAACTTGATACCTACTTCTGGTATAACCGGAAGTGACACTATTTTGAAAATATTTTAACGGAACTGCCCCAGTCGATGTTAGTATACTACCAAATTTTTCCCATGTACAGTTTTCCTATAATCTATCGATGGCGTTCCCGGTGGGACACCCTGTAGAAGTGAATCTTTGGTTTGTAATTATTTGAAATATATCAGTTCCTGTACATAAAAATAAAAATCTAAATCCATACGTTTACCCTTCTAAAGTCTGTATACTATTGGCGCGGAGTAATAAATCATAATTGGTTAAAATAATTTTTATTTTCTTGTGAAAGCGGTACTTCTACGGTTAAGTAAAAACCAATAAATTCTAACCAAAATGCAGCATATCGACCCATCTAGGGTCTGAGAACAATAGTTTAATCTGTGTAAACACGTTGCCATCAGTCCAGGTACTGACGAAACGAGAATCATAGCTGTAGATGTGGGTATTATACCAAAATACAAAAATAATGGTATATAATACGTACGAAGTAAAATTTGTAATGTGATCTACTATACAAATAAAATAAATAACATATAACCACATAATAATTCATATCAAGGTAGATTTTACTATTATAATATATTTACCTACTAAAAATATGATTTTCCAAACGTATCAGGTACCTACACCACTGCAATACGGGAGATGCGATAATTCTGACAGGTTTATTACTCCGCGCCAATAGTTTACTGAGTATATGTAATTCGATTCAATTAGAACTTTTTTAACAAATTCCGGTTTTCGATTTTTTACTCAAAAATTTCAAAAAATTGTAATATATTTAAAGACCTAGACAACCAACAGTACAAAACGCCTCTCGTTACATTTCAGTTTTGACTACTATAATCTGCTTATAAGTAACAAAGAAACCGAGTCCAGAACAGTATTTTTTATTTATTGTTTGCGTTAGTTAGTTGAAGTAAAATAGCGGAAAGTGAAGACAGTGCGTCATTTCTTAAGTTCTGTGTTTGCTATAAATCTGTCGTTATTAAAAAAGTTAAATGTGCAAATTGTGAAAAGTATTACCACATAAGTTGTGCAAATAAAAAATTTTTGTAAAAATAGACGAATTTACAGTGATTTGCTGTGAGAGGTCATCAGAAGAATTCTTAAACGACAATGATAAAAAAGATGGTGCATTGTGCGACAGTGAAGTAAAAAAAATTTTTTAAAATAAACGCTTTGTTACTCAACTAGTAAGTAGTAAAGAACAAATCGTAAAATTGCAAACTGAATTGTTAGAAACAAAGATATCCACAAAAACATAACCGCTAAAAATATTAAAAAAAGAAAACCCGCATTAGGAACAAATACAACCAATAACCTTTGTATTGCAGCAGCACCAAAAAAAGCTTGTGCTTTTATCGTGAGACTTGCACTTTCGGTAACCGAAAAGAATATACTCGAACACCTTAAAACAATAATAAATGATGAGGATGTTGAATGTTGAAAACTGGATACTAAAGGAAAAAATTATGTTTCCGAGTGGCAGTAAACATGAAACATGCAACTGCTTTAGTGGATCCAAATAATTGGCCTGAACACACTCGTGTAGACCGCTACAATTTTCGTTTTGCTTACCATAAATAATCAAACGACTAAAAATAGAGAGTTACTCTTATCCAAGTCAAATTTTAGTGTATTTCATATAAATATTCAAAGCATTCGCAACAATCTGTTGGACTTAAAAACTTTTTTAAATTTTAGTACAACATAATATAACGTTGTTGCTATCAGTGAACATTAGTTAAATAGTGAACAATTGAACGCATTAACATGCGGAAAGTGGTCCATGGCAACATCATTTACTCGATCTAGTTATTTACATCGGGGTGTATTAATAATGGTTATAAGAAGGGAAGAATTTCTTATATTAAAAGAAATAAATAAAAACTCTATTGAAAACCATATAGAAGTATGCGGGATTAACTACAGTAAATTAAATTGTAATGTAGTCTGAGTCTACAGACCACCCTTAAAGTCTGTCCAGAAACGAAGCGAAGTAATAAATTGAAATAGTTCATTTGTGTTACATATAAGCGGTACACGATTTTGTATGAAATACATAAAAGATTTTAAAACTAGTTTTAGGATATACCGCTTCCATAATATAGTGTTACAACGTAAGTTACTTATGAATAGCTCCTAATCCGTTAACAATGGGACGTACCTGTTCTTGAGGTCTAAACTAAAGACCATAGGCGTGTGCATGGGTTTTGCTGACAAAAAAAATTACCATTGCGTTTTATTGTGTTTTATTGAAAGTAATTTTAAACATATCATTGTAATTGTAAAAGACATCTTTTGTTAGAAACCATTTTATAGAGTTAGAAAATAATAAGATATAGAAAATAATAAATATATAATTTTAAAATACAGTTATTCTGAAAATTTATCTGTTTCTTCGGAAGAAGTATCATTTGACCCTATTGAAATTACAATAGGCTCTATAGTAACTTCTATCAAATTGTCAAGTTCCCACATTTTTTGTTCCTCTTATATTATGTGTTCGATACACTTTTTCCATTTTTTTGCAGTCACATCACTTAAAAAAGTCATTAAAAATTGTTGAACGTCACTTAATTTAAACGTGGTATTATTTCTCGCTACTGCACCCTTCACCTGCGCCCATATTAATTCTATAGGGTTTAATTCACAATGGTATGGCGGTAAGCGTAGAACAAAAATATCACGTTTTGCTGCCATTTCGTCAACTGCATATTTTTTAAACTTTCTCCTAACACTTTGTACTAGACTTAGTAGTTCCCTTTTTACCATATCATTTTCGAAAGCAATATTTTTTGAGGAAAGCCATTCTATTATAACGTGTTTTTTCAGGAAGTTGTCTAGAATAGTAGCTGGCATTGTCCATAACAATTACAGAACCCTTTGGAATTAAATCTAACATTTGTTCAAAATATTCCTCAAAAACATCCCCATTCATATCCTCGTGGTAATCACCGGTATTTTTCGATTCAAGTAGCAGTAAACCTCCCTCTACAAATCCTTCGTCACGTTCTATATGCATAACAATTAAGCGTCGCCCTTTTCTTGAAGGAGGTCTTAAACCTATAGATAATCCTTCTAAAAAAGCCTGTCGTCCACTGGTTAAATTTTTGTCTTGCCACATTTTTCCCACATTATAACCTTCATTTACCCACGTTTCGTATAAATAATAAATTTTCTTGCCTTCAGAACGTAATTTAGAGATATTTCGTAGGTAATTTCTTCTCCAACATACAATTTTTTCCCTATCAATGAGAGCTGAATTCCTATTCATTTTTTCCCATGAAAAATTCAATTCGTGCAAAACTTGCCACAACATTGTTCTACTTAAATTGGGTATACCCTCTTCCTCTTTCACAACTGACACAATTTTATTTAATGTGGGTATTTCTTTTTTAAAATAAAACGAATGCACTATTCTTCTAATTGTACTTTTCACATATTCGGGTATTTCAGTTTTTTTTCTACCATGAGATAAACTAGGCTCACGCACAGAAACTTTGTCTTCACGCAAAAGTCTTAATATTGTTATTTTTCCAATGCCAGTCATATGTGAACACATATCAACTGTCTCTTGAACTGTTTTCAACGGATTATGGCATTTCAAATAATTGTACATATTGAACACCATAGTTGGCAGAAAGCGCAGACCTCTTCGCGCGTTTCCTTGGAATAAATTTAGTACTCGATGCCATTCCAATGAAACTCAATACTGCAGCCTAAGTACACCTTATAATATACCGATATGATATGACAATAATCATTAGTTAGGCTATCGTTATAATTACATACCATATTTCTCCCCTAATTATTTCATTAAAAACACATTAAAATCTATTAAAGTGTTATTCCAAATACAGTACATACTTTCTAGTACAATTATTAGTAATTAATTAGTTAAAATTCCTAAAAATGTGATCGATAATGATATTAGCAATTTCTGATAAACAAAATGAATCACTAGTGGTGGCCAAAAATTAACTCACGTATTATTTGATAAAAATTTTAAATTGGGTTTTCATATAAAGTTTTTATCAGGAAAGCTTCGTTAAAAAGTTACAGGGTGGTAAACTTAAAAAAAATTGTAATTTTTAGAATACCTTAAAAACTAGTGACTATAATAAACCGAAATGTTTAGACAAACCCATGTGTCAAATTTCAGTTTATTACAGTCAGTAGTTTATACCATTGCATGGAAGTAGGTGGAGGTCAATTTGAACATTTAATAAAATGAAATGTGTCAAAATAATTAATTACTGATGAAAGGTTACACATCTTCTACATTTTTAACCCCTTTTTCGAAAAAGTAGTAATACATCGGTACGCCATTGGAATCTGTTAAACATGTTGATTTATTACTTCGCTTCGTTTCTGGACAGACTTTAGATGATTTTGAGGTATTTATGCCTGACTGCCTTAGATAATAAATTGAATAGATTAAAATAGCAGGTAAAAAAATATAATTTTAGGAGATTTTAATGTAAGATTTTGTACTACTTACGCTCATGCTACTAAATTATGCAATCATTTTATGACGTTTGGGTATGTGCAAACCATATTTAATGCAACCAGACTTAAAAATTGAATGGACAACGTATTTACAAACCTTAGTTTAGACTACATCCACAATTCAATGCGATATCTCTGACCACCATAGTCAGCAGATAATCGCAAATTTACAATCTCAATATGTAGACAAACTTAATTCAAAGTATGTACGGTCAATTACCTTACGTGACCAACAGAAAACACCAAAAACTGCACCAAAAACTTTACTCGGACACGTGTTTCAACAGCTAAGCTGTCATCATCAGCGATACCGATACTAAAATTAAAAACAACTGGAAGCTTATATATACTATTTGCTTATCCAGCATCGTTAAACTTAATTGATTCTTAGATAAGCTTAAATAATTCCAAAAATCCTAATGGACCCTTATCATCATAATTCATAAGCAAATTTTTGTTTTTAAAAATTTCTAAACTTTCATAAGAATCAAGTTCGTTTTTATTATCTACCCTCTTAACTAATTCAACGTCGCCTACTCTATGGCCATTTTCAAGCATAAGCATGGCAACATCGGACCTATCTGTGCGATGATATTTGACATGAGCTACGTGCTCTTTAAAACGAGTTTTAATAGGTCTCTTGGTTTGCTCTATATATACTTGGTTACAGTCTTTAAAATTAATTTTATATAGCCCCGATTTATCACACATCTCTATTGGATGTTATGGATTGCCTAAAAGATTTTGCTAGATTGGATTGTTACTACTAGAGGTTACTGTTTTATAATCAAATTTTGAAAATATTTTTTGGAGACCTTTTGCGTATGTGGGATAATTTGGTAATTTGACATATTTCTTATCTATTTTGCTATTACTAGTTCCTAATGTTGTAATGTTTCTAATGTTTAACTTATGTTTATGTTTTCTAATTATGTTTGTGAAAATTGATTCTTGAAAACCATTGTATGATGCAATTTGCTTAATATTTCGCAGTTCTTTTTCAAAGTTTTGTTTTGACAATGGGAAATGTAATAATCTGTGAATAAAAAGTTGAAAGATGCAAGTTTATGTTGGAATCATTTGTTATAAACCTCATAGTGTTAGTGTCTTTACGATAAATATCTACATCTAGTTTGTTGCCATTTCTTGTCACTAAAGTGTCTAAGAAAGGTAACTTAAGGTTTGTTTCTGTTTTATAGGTAAACTTGATCGTCTCAAATTTTGAATTTAAAATTTCTACAAATTGCTGAGAGCTGTAAACTTTAGTGTCGATGACTGCAAAAACGTCATTTACATATCTACACCAAATTCTAGGAAAATATTCTAAATTATTTTTTAAATCAGTTTCAAATTTACCCATGAACAGGTTAGCCATAAACGGAGATAAGCTGTTACCCATTGTTGTACCATAATTTTGTTGATAAATATTATTGTTAATTTAAAAGTAGGTTTGACTCATACATAATCTTGCTAATTTAATAAAATTATCTACTTCTGAATTGTCTAAATGGTTTTGGTGTAACATATCTTTCAAATAATCTAAAGTGGTATCTATCGGAACGCTTGGAAACAATGAACAGACATCGAATGAAACTAAAACTTCGTTCTCAGTCAGCTCAATGTTTTTAATTTTTTCAATAAAATCGTATGAATTTTGAACACTGAAATTTGATTGTTGATATTCAAAACTGTTGAATTTATTTGACAATCATTTAGATATCAGATAAGTAGGAGCATTAATACCTGAAACAATGGGACGCATTGCTTTTCCGGGTTTATGTATCTTAGGTAAACAATACATTCTAGGAAGAACCGGGTTAGATACCGTTAGTCTAAACCTAACTCTATGGGTAGCAGCAATCATTTTGGGAAGAGGATTTTTAGATATTAATGAATAGGGGCCTTCATTAAGCATCACCTGATCTGACTCAAAATAATCCTCTTTGTCCAAAATAACTACTTTATTGCTTTATCTGCTTTGAGATAATAACAACTTTTCTCTTTAAGATTTTTAACAATGTTTATTTCTCTCGCGTTAAATTTAAATTTTGGTAACTGCTGAATATTATCTGAAATTTGAATTTTACAGCCATTCCTAATGAATTTTTTAGAGTTATCATCTAAAAGTTTGATCGAACTTTCAATTCCTAAATAATCTTATCTATGGGGGATTTGTTAAATTTGAGGTTATATTTCGAGCCTTTATTTAACAAAGTTAATTCGTCATTGTTAAAAATCTCCGAGGATTTGTTTACCACTATGTTAGATTTTTGGGGATCAAGTTTGTGCACCTCTTTTTCTTTTTTAGATAATTCTGTGAACTTTTGTTGTGGGTCATCTTTTCTTGCCAAAATTTGTGTTGAATAATTTCATTAATATGGTGCAAAAACTTAATCCATTCAACATACTCGTCATCATTTAATCCTGAAGTCAGTTTTAAATGTAACTCATATGCTTCTAACTCTAATTTACCTAATTTACCATAATGACATTTAATTTCCAAATTTAACCATTTACGCTTAGCAAATTCAAGCGCCTTTTAACATGAATATGAATTAAAATTTGCATAAACTTTAATAAATTTTGGAAAAACACCTACTTTGCGGCAAGATTTAAGAAATTCAATGTCACATTTAACAAAAGAAATCTTACTTTTAATCTTGAAGAACCTGTTCGGTAGTGAGGACCTAGAAGCCATCTTGATCAAAGGAAAGGAACACCAATTAGACGCTGCAGTTGGTGTTCCTTTCCTTGATTACGTGACCAATTTATTTTGTTCAATAAATTAAGTAATATGAATTAGAACTTTATAGACAATTCTTCCGATAATGCCAATAATAAGTTTAACGTATTTCATGAATATTTTGAAGATGTATTCAACAAATCATTTCCATATAGAAATCGTGATGGCGGAATTCAGTGGTTTAATAATAAACAAAGAAATATGTGCAAAACGTTAAACTTACTAAATGTTATGACCTCTAATTTTCCAACTGAAGAATTGCTTATAAAAAAAAATTTACACAATCGCTTATAAGAAACAGTTAAAACGAGCTAAGATAGAAGCTACTGATAGACTCATACACTACATCTTTATGAGATATCATAAACAAGCACTAACAGTAATAAAAAAGTTCACACGATAACACCATCTTTTCAGCAGATGATTTTAACAATTACTTTGTCAATGTGGAGATTGACATTGCAAAAAACTTACCTGTTTTTAATAGTAATCACATAAATAAAATCTCCCATCATTTCTCGTTTTAAATTTAAACCAGTTACTTTTTTGCAAATTCGAAATATTTTAACATCCATCATATCTAGCAAATCCAAAAATATTTATGGTCTTTGTTCATGTAACAAAAAATAATATATCAAATCTGGTATATTCATTAACCAAATTGATTAACTTTTGTATAGATGAATCCAACTTCCAAGATAAGCTAAAAATTCTATCGGTCTTACCAATTCACAAAAACGATGACAAAAATTACATATACAATTATAGGACAATTTCTATTCTACCGGCTTTCTCAAAAATTTTCGAAAAAGTCATGGCTATACAAATTGCAAGTTATTTTGATGTAAATCATTTGTTTAATGAAAGCCAGTTTGGCTTTAGGAAATGCAGAAACATTGCTAACGCTAAATTGTTGACTTTGCAAGTAATGTATTACGTGGTTTTGAGAACGGTGACCATACATTATCTTTATTTTTTGATTTATCAAAGGTTTTCAATTGTGTATGTCATAAAACCTTACTAGACAAATTATCAGTTTATAATTTTGACCAACTAGCACTGATGTAATATCATCATATCTAGAAAACCGTCACCAAATCGTTAATTATAATGGTAAATCTACTCAACTTCCTATCAGTATCGGATTACCACAAGGAAGTATTCTAGGTCCATTGCTGTTTTTAATATTTGTAAACTCATGTCCAAATTGTATAGAAGATGACACACATATAGTTGAATTTGCTGACGATACTACATTAACTATTAGAGAAAAAAATATTACACAAAAAGCACATTTGCTTTTAACTACTTCAAAAAGTAAATGCTACTCGTATTTAGATTAAGAGATACTAGTTTAAAAAATTTTGATAAATATGTCCGCTTTCTGGGTGTATACTTAGACAGTAAATTAAATTGGCCTCACCACACAGACATATTACCTAACAAGTTAAGTAAAAATATTTATGTTCTTAGAACCTTACAATCAAAAGTATCTCCTAAAATATTACGAACAGCGTACTTTGTCTTGTGTCAATCGATAATATCTTATGCAATTCTGGCTTGGGTACACTCTACAGATTATCACCGAATATTTCGGCTACAAAGGCGATCAATTAGAATAGCAGCTAATTACATAACTTTAACAAGACTCATTTCAAAACTTTTTAACGTTATGTAATTTAATTTTTTAAATGCATTTAATAATACTATAATAATTATATAATAATTAAAGTTAAATAAATATTGTATTTGATACTTTATTTAATAATAATAATAATAATAAGTCTTTATTCCACAACCTAGTCACAACTAAACGTATACATCTCCAAAATAGAATACGTGAACAAGTATGTATGACAAGACAGTGGAATCACAAGGCGCAGTTCAGTAGACACTGCTTTCCAACTGAACCTTGAATAATTAAACAACAGATTAAACTTAATACCTAAATAATAAACTCTTGTAAGTAACCCTAAGATTAATTAAATTAACATTGTATAGTAGACACAAACAAAAGAATATTGAAAAACTAAGAACGCACGAGCAATTCTAAAGTCGTGAGCTATCGACAAAAAGAAAATTTAAATTTAAAGAAAATTTAACATTATTCGCTTGCTAAAATTTTTGAATACTTTTTTTTGAAAAACAATGGTGTTAAAACTTTGATTGATTGTGGAAGATTGTTGTAAAGTTTGGCTATGTTTTATTGGAACGATCTCTCAAAAAGTGCAGTTTTATGACACGGAGGTGTAATTAGACCTTTAAATCTTAAATTTAAATTATGTACATCAATTCTAAATTGTATCTTATTGTATAAATATGGAGGCTTCCTTTCAACAATAATTTTATGATATAAGGATGCTGTACGAATCAAACGTCTATCTCTCATATTCAGCCATAAACAGCTCATAATCCTACTGCAAGTATCAGAATCCAAACAAGGAAAATATATTTCTAAACAATAAGAGAAATGCGAGAGTATCAATGATTCGCACAACATCCTTTTTATCGAGAAATCCAAATAATATTGGCGAGGGTACAGTAATTTCAGACTAATATAAGCTCTTTGTATACATTTATTAATATGTTCTCTGGATCTAAAGTATTATCTAATATCAAACCTAGATTCTTCATGATATTTTTTAGAGGCAGAACCGTATTATTAATTGTAACATGAATCATATTTAGATTTATCGGGATTAAGTGTCAATGCATGTTTGGATGATATCTGAGCTAACCGATTTAGATCTTGACCTAGTAGTTGTAGGGTTACATTTAAGTCCGATGAATTGAAGGACTGATATATTTGTATGTCATACATGTGCATTTTACTAAATTTGATGTAATTTGGAAAATTTGAGGTGTAGATAGTATACAATAACGGGCCTAGAATTGAACCGTGCGGTACTCCTTGAGGTATTTCCCGAGGTAGAGAGATTTTATTTTCAATTTTTACACATTGATATCGTTTATTAAGATAACTACGTAGTAACGTTCTTGCATTAGATGAGAACCCAAGAAAACGAAATTTAGAGCTCAGTAGTTAATGATTTATAGAGTCAAATGCTTTCCTGTAATCCAGTAGTGTCAAAATAGTAAGTTTTTCATTGTCAGTTGCTTGTAATATGTCATCAGTTATATTGAGAAGGGCAGTAGTACAGCTGTGAGATGGACGGAAACCTGACTGGTTTTCCAGAATTAAACTGAATGTGTGCACATAAAATCTTATCTGGTCACCAATAATCTTTTCCAAAACTTTAGAAAAAGTTAGAAGAATACTTATAGGCCTAAAATCTGAGTATTTTTGTGGATCTGCAGTCTTAGGTAAAGGAGAAACTAAAGCAATTTTCCAACAATCCGGAAAAATCATGTCAGTAAGGTACACATTAATAATGTGTGTTAAATATTTACTAATTAAGAGATAAAATAAGTCTATCATTCTTAAATTTATACCGTCAGACCCAGTTGCATTTGTTTTTATTTTGTTTAGCACTTTAACAACAGTTTCTTCCGTAACAGATTAAATTCGCACGCTACATTTATATGTTTATTTTTCAAGTAATAGTTTTTCACTGCTGTATCAACTGAAAGTATTTTTACGCTATAACTAAAATAATTATTAAATTCATCGGGTTGACATAACTCGTTAGGTATGTTATAAGTTAAGGAGTTCCGGATATTTAAAGTTTTAAGAGATCGCCAAATTTGTTTGGGATTTTGATTTTTAGTTTTATATAAATAATACGCTTTTTTTCATTAATTATACTTTGGTTAGTTAAATTTCGCAGTGATTTATAGTATTCCCAGTGATTTAATTTTTTTAATTTTTTAAACCTCATTTTAGCTTAACTCTTATTTTTATCATGCAATATTTCTTTAGATACCGCCTGCTTCAAGCAACGAAAAAAAAAGATGGCTTACTGCAGCTTTCTGATTACGTGGTCTCCGTGGTGTTTAAAAGTGAGACATGTGTCCAAATAAATTCCAAGAAATTTGACATGAGGTGCAAACTGAAGTTGATAGTTTAATGATCTTAAAGAAAATTAATTTGGAACAGAGCCAATAATTGAGAGACCAATCAGAATTATTAGATTAAAAGATAAATTAAAATTTTACAAATTTAAAATTTATAATTTTTTATTAAAATTAATTATAAATACTACAAAAACAAACTGTAATAATTACAATGTATCTTTATGTTTTAGAGACTTTAGTTGATTTAGAAGTTAGGCTTCGCTGTTACTGATTTTAAACGTATCACTGTCTTCTTCGGTCTTTTTACAGTTTAGTATTTTGAAATTTGTATCTTTGTCATCATCTGTGTCGCTCTCGAGTGAATGCAAATCATTTAATCTGAGAAACTCTCAGAATTTGTTGTTTATCTACCATTGCTTCAAATTAGGGTAGAGCAATTTTTCTTTAATCTCATAAGTCAATTAAAAGAGGTGACTTTATGCCAAAAAGTTTATATAGAGATGTGTCTGAAAATGCATCGTTTTGTATACACATAGTGTTGAAATTAAAAAATAAATTGAATTTTTTTATTTGTTAGAGAACGGTTTTTTAAAACTACAATGTTATAATAGATTACGGCGAAATGCAATAAGAGGTGCATTTTGTACGCTATTTGTTGCTCTTTCTGAAAATAGTATCATTTAACACACCTTTTTTTAGAAAGAGAGAAGATCTCATCTGCCTCTCCCCCAACTCCGCTCCGGTTACAGATATAAAGAAATGCTCTATGTCAGATTATTAGCCTTAATATATTATAACATTTTTCCAAATTCAAAAATCGATCTATAAAAAATAAAAAAAAGTGTGCTTTGTAAAGAAATGTATGTACTCATATCTAGACGGCAAACGAGTAGAAAAAATTGATTAAAACTTAATGTTTTGGGTTTTCTAATCAATTTAAATTTTTTAAAAAATGCTGTATTCAATTCTTTAAGTTCTTGTTTCGATTTCCACTTCTATTTTATGTTCTTCTTTCAATAATTCTAATAATGTTATTGTCTTTTCGCTGTATTTTGGAATACATTTTCTCTAAAAATTCAAAAACTCAAAAAATCCTCTCAACATTCTAACATTCTTTGGTCTCTTATACTTTTTGAATTTTTTAATTCTTTCTTCGTTTATAGTAATTACTTTTGTAGTAAATTCGAATCTTACTTTGTACTCTTTTGAATGAACTCGCATTTTTTAAAATCCAGCTTCATTCCTGAATATTCTAGTTTCTTAAATATTACTTCAATGTGTTGGTAATACTTTTTGAAATTCTTGCTAAATATTAATATGTTGTCAATAGAATAAATACAAAATTCTTCACAATTCTTTAAAATTTTCTGCATAACTCTAACTAACGCTGACGATGAGGTGGGCAACCCGAATGATGCAACTTTAAATTGATAAACAAAATCATCTACTGTGACATTTACGTTGTAAACGTATCCGTTATTCCTAGTAATACTTCCTCTATTCATGTAATTGCCTCTGCCTCAATCTTCTCTTCCTCTATTTATATGTCTTGTCTTCTTTTTTTTTCTGTCCTGCTTCTCCTCAGTTATTTTTTTATTATACATTTCACCCGTGTTCTTTTTGTCATTCCAGTCCCTTCCATAATTTTGTTGATTGTCACTCATATGATACTCATCATTCCTGTATTTTCTATGATTTTGATCATCTTGATCTCTCCTTCCTTGATGACATGATTACTCTCTTGGTTGTTGTATCTTTTACATCCTTCATTATACTTCCTTTGATTGCCGTTGTATTCCTTTTTGAAAATTATCGTTTCATCAAAACATTTTAAAATCTGTGTCTAAATTTTCTAAACCAATTCTTCTATTAACGTCCTCTTCAAAATGTTGCCCTATATAATATATTATCTCTTCTACTTCTATCGGTGGGTGTAATTGATTGACTTGATTCATTATTTTTAAAGCGTAATCTTGTCTCAAATTTTCATAACCTTTGTATTTTCTGATGATAAAAATTCTTCTTACTTTGTTCCATTCTTCCCCAAAATTTATTTAAAAACATTTCTTTAAAATCCTTCAACGTCTCCATATCTTGTTGTACCATTGAGAACCAAATTTTTGCGTTTTTTTTCATTGCTTTTCTTATTAGTACTTTATTTCGGTTGATATGTTATATTTTTCCTATCCCTTGTTCTAAATCTCTAATAAACATACTCGGATTTGAACAATTATCTCCATAAAATTTTAGTCCTTCTATATCATTGAATATGTGGTTAGGTTATACCTTTACTAATTGAAACAATTACTTGTTTAAACGTGAAACCAAAATGTATCATTTACAATCTGTGTAAATGTATTTGAATAACTACTCTATGCAACGTAATCAATGAATTTAAAGCAAAATTTTATTTAATTTGAGTAATTGCATATAAATACTTGCAAAATTTTCTTTATTATTTAATAATTTTAATTGTTAATTACTTTTAATTTTTGTACTTACCTTTGAAATACATTAAATATTATGCGATGGTTGCATTTTATGTTGAATAATATAATTTTATATTGAATGTGAGCATGAGACTTTCTTTGTTTAAATTCTTTAGTTGATAATATCCCTAAGGCTTGGATTCTTAATAACAATAGCGTGGTTTATGGTTTAACAAAATCTTAATTTATAGAAAAATAATCAACGGCATAATTCTTACAAATATGAATATAATCCTAAATAACGTTACGTGCACGGCTTTGCGCAATTTATAAATCGTTACAATTTTATCTAATTTTAATACACAGATTTAAATATACTAACTTAAACTAACCTGGTAAATCTACATGACGTGTACATGCGACCTTCAACGGTTTGCGGCAGTGACTTCTTAAACTGCTTGCTCAAGTTTTCCTTATTGTTCTATTTTGCTTTTAAATTGTACATGCTTTCTTCATCAACAACTTTATGTATTTTTGATATTAATACTACTTCGCGGGCTTACAACACTTCGCGGGCTTTTTCAACAATGCATTTAAACCATTTTTACAATAGCTGGGTTATTTAATAACATAACAACAACACTTCTTTTAATAATTAACGAAGAAAATTGCGTATTATTTGTTTAATGCACGGATTCAAAATTATACGTCCATCATTCTTTACTCACCGAGAGCGTCTCCTTCCCCACTTTCACTTCACTCGATCATGTACGCACAAAAATCGAATTATCTTCTTAACATTATATTATATCTTACTGCTAGACATTATATCTCTATTTACATCTATACATTAGAATTGTGACATTATACAATCACTGCAGTATGTTTAAATATACAAAAAAATAAATCTTAGAATTTAATTATTTTTAAACAAAGTAGTCATCTGATAAGGTTAGGTTAGAATTGAAGGTATTAAACACTGGTTGTATGCAAAGAGTTGTTGTAACGGCGTTCCAGACGTAGATAATCTACGTGTCCCGCGGCGGTCACGCGTTTTTACTACGTTTGACATTTCAATCAATTAGATTATGCAGATATGTAGGATTCGCGCGTATGAGGCACGCTTCCCTAGGGAAACAAATTTAGGTGCGTTCGTGCACAAATGCCGTGTGTCACGCGACACAATGCGCTTTGTTTAAAACCAACCTAAGAAGTTTTCATTTCTGTTAATTTTTAGGTTATATTTATATCAAGTTGTAATGTAGAGTTAAATTAAATCAATTTATTTCACGACCTGCCTAGCTCAGTTTTTATTAGGACACTCGGTCTTTACGCACACAATTTCATCAAAATAAACATTGGTAGTTACCAATAAGTGTTGCAACATCTATTGTTGACTCGTGCTAACGTAACACCTCCGAAAATGCATTTGGATTAAAGTAAATTTGTTGACAGATGTATAAGCAGTTACATAAGTCGATCCTTCCATTATTATTGCCAACTAAGTGTTGTAAAAAATATTAGCTATATATTTTTGTTTTTAATTTGTAGCGCAATTCTATGAAGAACTTTTTGTGTCACAGGTGAGAAAAGGTTACGATCCACTAAAAAGATTTTGTTTTCATTAACGCCTATTGAATAAAAACTTTGAAATAATATGCAACTTAACAATAGCTTGAATACTTCTGAATTAGATGATAATTGCTTGGGATGTATAGAAATCTTGTTTGTAACAATTTTGCAGAAATTAGACTTGATGAAGATTAAAGATATGCAGCAACAGTACAATATTGATACATTTTCCGTGTATGACTGTTACAGTTCTGACCACAAAAATGAGTACTGACAACTAGATCATGTATCGCATCAACAATGGATAAAATCAATAATATATTCAAGTTTATCCTATTTATTAGTGGTCATTATTATCTCATGTTATTATAAATATTTGTAATCATACGCTGAAGGAAATAAACGAGGATACATACAGCCACTTTGCTTTCAATATTACATTTTTTTAACAAAACAAGTGTAATTTGAATAACATTGTAAATGAAATTAGTAAAAGCCAAAATTTTTTTTTTGTTACTGAAAAAAGTATTCAATTTGTAATCATCACATTAACCTTTTTTAGGATAATGAAAGAAATCAAATCATCACAATTAAATGTGCCATAAATGTACATTAACAAAAATCATTTGTATATGTTGCCGTTAAAACAAGATAGATAAATAAGTAAAATAGTTATATGGCGTTTTCATATCTTAAAGTTTACATAATAAAAACACAACATAGATACAACATAAACATCGAATAAAATTCGTTATTGCATTAATTAATTAAATTGCTACAAAATTGAATCTAATATAATTTTATAACAAAAATCTTTCGAAAACCAAATATTACGCCGCGGGAATAGAAAATCAAATTATAATATATTAGTTATACATGAATTGTGTTACTAAACTTGAAGGCAGCTTTATAAAGTTACTTGTTGTACTTTATTTAGTATAGCAAAGGGTTTCGCAACAAACGGAAATGAAGTGGAAAGCGACATTTATGTAGAAACCATAAAAAGGTTGTTTCCCATTTCGATTTCCTGCGGATGCCTTTTACTGGTAGAGAACTTTTATTAAAATGATTGAAGAATGAGTATTCAAGTCTATTGAAATTTATGATTGATTTCCCGTGTTATTTATGTTCAGCAAGTAAAGAATTTCTTTCTCGCATTTCGTAAATTAAAGTTAAAAATATATTTCATTCCTATATTTAAAAAAAGCAGTTATGTAGAAAAAACAATACCAATACGTATTCATTGTGCTATGACATATACAAATAAAGCTTTGTCTACTATGCATATTTATTTCTTTATATACAGCTGTTTCTATACGTTTACGGATTGTTAAACATTATCTTCTACGATTTCGTTATTAGTTTCTGTGACAACATTTGCTACTTCTGTAGTAAAGTGTATTTATGTTAAAATTTCTTAGTATATTTAGCAAATAAAGTGTGTTAATTTTTTTGGAGTATACTGCACATTGAATTACATATGTTCGTAATGAAAATTACATAGTAGGCCAATTTTATTTTTTACTGAATATTTGTTGATATTTGCATTTTGGTAGTCTTTTTTTCATATTGTATGACCTTAACATGACAATAGAATTTGAAATACAAAGGAAAACTCAAGAAATTTTAATTTGAACACACACTTACTTTTGGTTTACTTATGTTATTTTGTAAAATTCACATCATCTGCAAGCATCAGAGCCTTCAATTGTTTGAGTTTGACAATCATTAATGTATCAATATTGTAATTTTAAGAACTATCCATGTATGACATAAAAACTACAAAGTACCATTAAACAAATTGACAATAACGTCATATCTTTGGTATTTCCTTATATTTGCATAAATATATAATGTAAATGTCCAAAAAACCGCAGCCTTTGTGGCATATGTTAATTGCTTGATAAATAATATAGGCCAACTACAGATTAGAAAAAGTATTAAAAATGAATTGAAACTTTTCTTTGAATCACCTCATAACTATCATTTTTAAGGGTAAAAAAATATTAAGGGTCTACATTAATGACTTGTATCGTGTACACCTAACAAAATAAATAAAAATATGAATTTAATTTACTCTGTGTTAAAATATGTACTTGTTTTGCTATATGAGTAATTATGTAGGTAGGTAATTGTTTTACCGATATGCGTAAATCAAGTGGATTTTACCTTGATTAATGAAGTTTAATTACCACAACCCTTCGTATATGAACCTTTTTAATTAAATTTAAAAGTTAATGTGGTAATTACTTTTATAACAATTTATTTGATTCCAACCATATTTTTTTTTAATTAAACAGTAAATATCTCACTACGTTGTATTAAGAAAATCGTATAACTTATTTAAAATATATTTTCTGAAATTTCAATGATTTCAGAAAAATTCTGTAAAACCAAAACTATTTTGAAGTGTCAGTAGGTACTGATAAATATTTATACCGTTTTATATCGAACAACGAAATCGTGTAGATTTGCGCAACAGCGTGCTCAAGCATGTACGTGTCCTAAAGTTTTAGTTTCTAAATGGCTAACGCTTGCATGTACGTGTTTGCACTTAAACTATACGTCCTGCACTATTTAGTAACAAACCACGAAATGTGGCGTGTCGTTTTTAATCAGAAATGAGTTTTAACAGCAATGGTTTAAAAATTAAAGCTCCTCCTGCATGATAAATTGAACAGTTCCCAGTACATTAAACAAAGAGGTATAAAAGTAACTTTTCCCAGAAAAGTTATTTATATTCCCGGTAAGTTTCAATAAAAAACACAAATAAAGTTATTCGGTTATTTTACATGAAATATGTTTATAATCGCAATTCTTTTAAAAACTCTCAAAACGTAAAGAGATTTACAAAAACAAGGTACATTTTATGCTTTACTGCTGTATAATTTCATAAATTCTTAAATTTATTTTAAATATTTTTGGCGATGTTACCGTAAATAACCGAGTATATGTGGTGCGTTTTAGTGAGAACGGTTTCCCTTCGAAGTCCCATTTTTAATCGGTGACCGGTTACAATTTTGTAACCCTGGTCAGAGAAGTGAGTTAATGGTGGTTAAAAGAGACATAACCTAAAAATGGCTGAAAATTCTGAGTTGTTAGAAATTACTGTAAACAATACTTCCATAGGTATATTATTCTACCTCTATCATAACCAACATAAATACGAAAAATACTTTTATTATATCATTCATGACAGTCTGTTTTATATTTTTCACTTCTTGTATGTCGCAGCAGGAGATTACGTACGTACACATAACATAACGAAACACAAAATAATTTATCAACAAAATACGTAATAAGTAAAGATGAAGATACTGACGTGGAGGTAGAAGAAACTGGTAAGAATCAACAAAATAACTTAAATAGACAATAGAGATACAATTTGCCGTTAGAATTACAAAAAAATATGCTTGTCATTTTTGCGAGAGTGTAAACGGTAACAACTCCGTGGAGGAAAATCTTAAAAATGACAAACCAACCGTAACCAAAATGTTTAACCGGTTATTCACGTTCACGTCGCTAAAAAAACTTCTTTTACCTTTACTGCAAACGTGGTAAAGAACACACACATAAAAATAACTGCCATACATATTGCGGTGGATTACCAACTTCACATATAAAAAAAATATGCTTTAGCTGTAAGACAGATTTTTAATTTGTAATCTCAGGTCTGTGAGTCCGTTCCCAAATAAAAATTAGTTATATACATATAATTTAATTAATTTTACACAAAAGGTTTCTTTTACAAAAATTTTACATATTTGATTTTATTTGTCATACGACGTATGAATAAAGAGTTTAATTCAAAAATAACAAAACAAATAAGTTGTTATAACCGACCTTGTATCGATGAGAAATTAACACCTGCGTGTCAATCTTTATTGTATTCTAATTGTCGGGTGCACCAATTAATTTTGTTGTACCTGTTAAGTAATTAATTGTTGTAACACTTTTTACTTATTATTGTCAAAGGAATATTTTATTTTATTTAACCGTTGACGGTTTTGAGTTGCATTTCAAACTCTATGCGTGTTGCTTCTTTGATTCTTGAGGTACGAATTCTTTCCTTCGCGTTGGAACTTGAATTAACCTTCTTTCACTTTCGTCACTTCAAATGTTAGTTTTTAAATGTTTTCCTTACTTTTGCTTCCACATTAAGATTGTCTCGTCTCACTCTTTAACCTTGCAGCACTCAAACTGTTTCGTTATGTTTTTCGCACACAGTTATTTTTATAATGGAAACTAATTTTGATACACTTTTTACAAGCGTTCATCATATTATTGCTACATAAAACATACTTATTATTTTTGTTTCTTTAATTAAATAGAAATTAATTCTTTATGTACAAATCAAATTCTTTGATTTATATTAATTAATTATGGTTTATAAAATATAGATTGGCATTTCAGAAAACTGTTAACTATAAATTAAATTTAATTTTCTTTCTTCTTTAAATGTAAACTCTCAATCCAAATTTTTATTCGTTCATTTCTTGTTTAAGCATAATTTTTGTTTATTTATTCAAAAAAATAACTTTTTCACTGCAATATATACTAAAAACTTAATTTCAAATACAAAAATAACAGTTTATCCAATTTAGGTCTGGAGGTCGAAGTTGGCCATATCACGAAAACACTTTCCTTATTTGATCTCTAAATGTACTGGTGAAAATGTTTCTTGAGACCTTTACAGCTTCTGTTACATTACGGTAGAATTATAGTGGAGGATGCCTTGTACTGTACCGGGTGACAAACTAAGAATAGACGCCGGCTATATCTGGGAAACTATAAATCTGACAATACTGAAAAAAAATGCTAACAGGTAAGTCGGCTACGAGAAAAAGCTGAAATTAATTTCAAGTTTGAAAGTTGGCCGCTAGGGGACGCAACTGATATGGCCAATCATAAAATTCGCTGTTTGTACAAAATATGCAAATATAGGTATATTTTAAATATTGCCATAATAATGATTGCAAAATTTCTGATTTTGCTCCGGGAATTTGCTCTGTCCTATAAAATATAGTGGTGGGAGAACTTTAAATGGAAATAACTCCGGTATAAGTTAACGGAATCGAACGAACTACGTCTCCTTTAAAAAGACCCTATTTACCTAATAATATGCTTAATAATAGGTGTAAACTATGACGTGGTAGCTAGAGGGTGCTGTTTGACATTACAACAATTATTGCGCATTATCATGAGATTTTTAAATAGCACCCTATGTATTTATTTATATGGTTAACAATCGGCACAAATTGCCACTTCCTATCTTTTTTCAAACCAAAGATATCAATAAAACAAATAACAATCAATCCAACGTTTTCGATGCACTTAATTATCTAAAACCTACAATGTATGCAAGAGAAGAGAATAAAATGGTAATTAATAATTACTTCTTAGCGAAGGCACCCGTCATAAACATTAGTAGGCTGTGAATCAAAATTGAAAGCAATACGTCAAGATATTGAAGCAATTGAATTTCTTTCAATGTCATTTAGTTGCTATTTTTCAAAGCTTGTTCTAAATTTTGTTATTGTGAGTCATTGTTTGAGTTGTTCATGTAGTTTGAGTTTTTCTTGTTGTTGTTCGTGTTACGTTAGTGTTGTTAGTATTAGTATTAGTTAGTCTTAGTGGTGTTTAGCGGGCGTCCATTCTTAGTTGGCCACTCTGTACATATCATATGTCGTGTCGTATGCCAATCAAATTATACTCTCCAAAATGCAATAATTAGCAAGTCAAAACTTATGTAAAGATTTATAGAAATATATACTTGGTTTGACAATAATTAAATATTCAAGGTTATTTGGTTAATGATAAAATTCGACTTTACTTTTCAAGGTTACAAATATAGCTTATTTTAAAAAAAAAAACTTACTTAAACTATGTTTTTACTTTTTACATACAATCAATCCAAACTGGTATGAAAAATGTGAAATAAATTTTACAAGCACGCTTCTTTGCTCATGAAACTGTGGATAACACTTATATTTAATAATAAACCTTATCTTGGAAACATATCAACAATTTTCAAATTTTAAAGATAAAAATTGAATAGAAAACAAACAGAATTACTACAGTCGCAATACGCACATATAATTTTTTTTTTAAATTTATGGGCTAATAATTATTAATATTCTGGCTACGAAAACAAGAATCAATCTTACAAACTATGATAATCGACAATACATATTCAAAGCTTTTTGATTTCGTGTGAGTCATATATATATATATATATATATCTGTACTTGGAATTAAAAGAAACCAAATTAGAACATTAGTTTTTATTATTTTTTAGGTTGTAGTTACATTCCGTTTTAATGCAGAGTAAAAATAATTAAATCCATTAAATTCTATAGCCGACTTAGTCCAGTATTTTATTTAAACACTCATTCTACCAATAAGTGTACCTATCAATCGATCAAGTATTATATTTTCTGGACTTTGGTTCCTTAAAGGATTCTTTAATTTTGGTTTAGTTTGGCACTGTTTGTAATTAGGTTTTCGAAAATAAACAATATATTATAGTTTACTAAAGTGGATAATGGTGTGATTCCAAATTTGTTGTGAAAAGAATCGGAGTGCTAAAATTTACTATTTTATATAATGCCGTGAGAACTAAATTTTGGACTCGAGTTAGTGGCTTGATAGTGGCAAGGAATCCAGGACCTCAAGCAGCAAGGCAGTACTGTAGATGGGACTGCCCGAGGGGGGCATATTATATAATTTTTTTTTAAGTTTATTGTCGAACAAATATATATACATATAAAAATGAATCCCTATATCACTTGGTCACGCCATCACGCGTGAACGGCTGGACCGATTTGACTATTTTTTTTTATTGTGTTTGTTATTGTCAGGAAAAGGTTCTTATGACAGAAAAAATTTAAAAAACTGCGCGGAAAATTAGAAAATTTAAGAATCCTTATTTAAGAAAACTTAACAACCATATAATATTATTTCTAATCTAACCTTAGAGCTTTGGACAATATAAACTTTTTTAATGTAACATCATGACATTTGACATAGAATTGACAGAATGTGTGCTGCAAATATCATCAAAGAGGATGTAAAAAACTGAATATCGTTTAAAATAAATGCTTCGATCGAAGTTATTTTATTGATAGAAAATACATGTAAAATAATTAATTTATAATTTCCCACAAAAAAAATGCAAGAAAACGGAATTTCTTAGTGTACATCACGGTTAGTTCAGAGCCATTACGCCTAATATTAAAAGTTCGATTTAATATAGAAATGTTGCGTTTAAGCCCTATCGAGCTGCATTAAATTATAACGTAGAAATCGAGTACAGGTGGTCTACCACCGACTCCGTGACTTTCTCACCAGTGAGTTTTGTCACCAAAATGACGTCATTTCGGTGAGAAGTCGGAAAACGCTACTATTGACTGAAGTGACTTTTGTCACCGATGACAAAACACGATCAAAACGAGTAAGTTTTTTCGAGCGCTTTATTTTAAGTGAGATTTAGAAAATTAAATCGAAATAAAAGATTAAGGCGAGCTGAAAGTAATAATATAATAACATAGTCATTTCAAACCAGTTAATGTTTCATATTTTCAGTTGACTTTTATGAAATATCGAACAAAATTTGAAAATAAAAACTTTTTTTTGTGTTCTCGTCGTACCTTTACAAGTAGTTATATTAGTGCACTCAATAAACTGTTAAGTGTGTAATAAGTTGCATACGGCGTTGCGCAGAAGAATGAACGCCTGCAAACAGTAGACAAAAGATTACTGCGTCTAATGGTTTTAACCTTTTAAGGCTGTTTTATAACTCGGGATAATTTCAGATTTCTAGTAGGCGGTCCCTTATTTTTATTTCTTGTTACATAAATAGCTATTTGTTGTTTTTTTGTTTTTAAAACTGTTTAAAAATGCACGTTATGTACAAAAAAATTGACATCAACAATTCAACAATATATTATTTATCTATTAATATTAATCGGCTTCAAGTCTGGCCTGTTGCGCTAGAAAAATTCGCCCGCGAGTACATTTATTTCACAATTTCTAAAATCTTTCAGTATTTATCGTTTACTTAATGTTAATTTTACTCATTGATTTTAAGTAAAATTAAAAAAGTAGGGTTGTCAGAAATTATTATCTATGTCAACGCAAGAGTCGGAATTTGGGCTTATAAGGAAATCCATTTTCGATTATTTTACGTTTTAGTTAAATTAAATACAACAAAGACGAAAATTTAAAAAATTGCTCCTGCAAGACATAAATAATAATGTTAGCTATATGTTTGTGCAAAATCAGGAAAACATTTCTAAAAATAAGCGAGATAAATTTATATAAACTTTATAGCTCCCTGACAGAACAGCCTTAACCCATTCGCAATTGCAACGGCTTGTGCTTTGTGAAACTCGTTAGTTCTGTGAAAACTAAGCAAAACTTGTGCAAACAATGGATGATCTTATGGTATTAAATTTAATTCACGATTTAGAAGATGAAGAAGAACGACATCCTCGACTTGTGAGGCGCGGAAACCCCTTGTAGGAATTGCCAGACAATCAGTTTATCAAACTGTTTCGGGTGTCCAAAGAATTATTTAATTTTATTGTGCATCTTGTTGAACCTTATATGCGTTCAAAAAGAAGACCCAGTGATTTGTCCATTCATACTCGAGTAACCAATAACAAATAATTTTGTCTGTTTTCAAAGTATGTGTTCAAATTTTAGGTCTTTTTATGCTGCTGGCAGCTATCAAGCTGATGTGGGGTATAACGTTTTCATAGGCATATTCCAGCAAAGTGTTAGCAATGCATTGCATGAAGTCACCGATGCCTTAAACCAACCCGATCTTATAAACACTTATATTAAGTTTCCGAACAATTTAGAAGCATTTAGAGACGCCAGACAGAAGTGAGCAAAGTTCATGCACTTTTTAATTTTTGACTTAAAACTTTCTTAGATTTTACACTGAATATCGTGTTCCTGGAATTGTCGGTTGCATTGACTACACCCACATCGCCATTGTCCCCTCAGCAAAGAACAATCCCGAATTGCCAGAACATATTTTTGTCAATCGTAAAGGTTATCATTCACTGAATTGTCAGCTGGTGAGATAGAAACAAACAGTTTATTGGGTGATTAGTTTATATATATTTTGTTGTTTCAGATTTGTGATATTAATCTAAAAATACTGAATGTTGTGGTAAATTACCCGGGCAGTACCCACGATTCATTTGTATGGAACAATAGTCAAGTGCAGCAGTTATTAAGGTAATTGCATAATGAAGGTCATAACTATTTTTACTTAATTGGTACTAAATGGTATTTGTTTTAAATAATATAAGTTATACATGTTGTTTTACAGGTGATTCTGGCTATGCTCTTCGACCATGGCTCTTTACACCTTTTATACCTGAACCACAGCAAAATACTCCAGAATGGAGATATAATGAAACATAAAAGGAATTAGGAGCCTTATAGAAAGATACAATGGACTTTTAAAAGCACGATTTCGATGTTGATTTAAACATCGTGTGCTTCATTATACTCCAGAAGTAGCTGGTAAAATTGTTAATGCCTGTGTTGTACCTCACAATTTGTGTGTTGACTACAACATTCCACCTCCAGAGGGTGAAGAAGATATTGACGTGGATGATGGTATTTTTTTATTATTTATTTTATTTTAATTAAGTAATAAAATTGTAATTTTTTTGTCATTTTTAGATATTATGCATGAAATGGGCGATATTGGTGATTTTGCAGGGGCGAATCCAGAATTAGAGGCTGGGAGAGCTGCTAGGTGAAGGTTAATTAGAGCAAGGTTTCAAAATAATTAAGTAAGTCGAATTTTTTTCTGTATGTTGCTTTTGAAGTTTTTGTTCTTATATATTTACTGTATTATTATTATTTTTAGGATTGCGGCCGGTGCGGGAATTCATTTCTTCTGGGGGATAAACATGAAGAACTGTTGATGAATTTTTAAAACATTAAGAATAAAACTATCCCGGTTCGTCACTATGGGTTTTTACCAGAAAGGCCGGTGTAACAAATTTTGTGTATTCCCTGCGGACAAAGTTGTTAACCCGTTAGACTGCTGGACAATATTAAAATGTAGTGTGTATATCTCGATTTTAATCAGGGCTATCGACAAGTGTGTTTTTTGAAATTGGTTTGCAGAAATCCAACCTTTGTACTTGACTTCTAATATATGAAATGAAACTAGAAAAAAACTCCAACAATTCTATTTTGCACTAGAAGAAAAACAAGAACAAAGAAACAAGAAACAGACTATAACGACTATTTACAACTACGAAAAATAATAAAATAAATAAACTAGCAACTACCATCTAACAACTAAAGAAAAACTATTTACAATGGCCGCAAAAGAATTGCATTTGCAATGGCTTTAATGCTGTCGTTCATAGACCGCATTATCACCAATTCTTCGGCATAATATTTTTCGCGCATTTCCAATCTTTTTTTCTAAATATTTTGCGTGTTCAGCATATGATACTTGTGCAGGTGGGATTTTTGATATGCGAGGAGATAAACGTGGAAATCTTGGTATAGCAAACTCTGCTGGTAAATAAACGGTTTTGGTTGAACCACAGGAACTGGGTATCGGAGATGGAGGATTGTTGAAGGAACATGAGGGACCCACAAACTTTACTTATGGGGTGGGTATTTGCAACCCTTGTACTGCAGCTGGTGACAATATTGCTGCAATATTTTTTTTAACCTTGGTCAAGGGTTGAAAATTACCCAACCCTCTCTCTGTTATTTGCAGGGGCTTTTTCTTTGGTTCGGGCACGTAAATCTTGCCATGTCTGTTCAATTCAAATAAAAGAGTATTTTAAAGTGTTCGTTATTTTAATTAATATACCCTATATTTTTTAATTAAATCGGTCAGTGACTTAAATTAATAAAAATATTGCTTAGGTATACATACTGACAAACGACTTAGGTTTTGAAAAAAATCGACTTTTTTTAAACAAATTTAAGGTTATGTTTGTTGACTGTGAAAATGTTCTTTCCACGACTCCATAAATAAATAATATTAACAACAAAAATCTTTCAAATGGAGCAGTAAAGACAAAATTTTTTTCTCCACGCTTTCTCCTTTTGTGGCCCTATAGTGCTATTTAAAGTTTGAGAAACATTTTCTTTTCTTGTAAAAATACTAGAAAATTTCCCCGAAATTAATTCCATGTGATTTTGCAAGAATTCTATCAGAATGGCTCTTTGGTCTTCAGTAATTTTCATTTTTATTTTTACTTTTAAAGCGACAGTTTGAGTTTAAAACCAACTGACATATTCATGTTACTGTTGCTAAGCAACGAGCACGAAGGTGCAATGTTGCCAGATCTAACTCGTGACAAAACTCACCGGTGAGTTTTGTCATCTCACGCGGTGTCAATATTAGCCCTTTCTAAAAATGAGTGAGAAATTTCACGTGACTTTTATCACCCGGTGACAAAACTCACCGAAGTCGGTGGTAGACCCCCAGTTCACAACAAATCGTTGCTATTGGACCAATAAACGTTGTATGCCGATATTGCAAGAATTTAAGTTTAAAAATGAAACTCCTGGATTGTGTTTCGCGAGCGGTCAAGTCAAATTGACGCCATTTGGTACCGCCACCAGAACCATACATTCATTGGTTTCCGGAAATGAGCCAAATTCTAAACATTTTTTGACTTATATTCAGCAATACACTAAGTTGTTTTCAAATAACGTCATTTGATGCAATAAAAGTTATTCAAGAAAATTTTATGCCAACATTTAAGATTCATAGTCAAATATATCATTTAACAGGTTCCTTATTGCCAACGCCGAATAGTGACTACAAACTCTTGCAAATTTATTTTATGGGCGATTCAGCAAGACAAGTCGATCAGCGTTGTGTACACAATCATTCGGTGAAAAGACCAATTGTGGAACAACTCCAAACGTTTTTTCATCAACATAACGAATTGGTTGCATTATTCACGACCGCGTTGGACCGTATGCCGTATGATAATCACAAAATTGTCATCAAAGCTGATAAGACGCCTGTAGGACAACACACGAGTCGTTTTAATGCGCCAACAATTGACGAAGTCGCTATTGTTGTCCGTGAGTGAAAACTTAGAAAACCGAAATATTGTTTTACATAGGCGTAGCAATCAACTGCAGAGTGTGTCTGAAACACATCGATCATATGATGCGCTACAATATCCTATCTTATTTTAGCAAGGTGAAGATAGATATAATTTTTCAATAAAGATGATAAATTCAGTTACAGGTTCCGAAACTAACAAAAAAATTAGTTCAATGAATTATTATTCATACAGACTGATGGTTCGGGAAAATGAGAACAATCAAATGTCGGCGTCTCTTCCACCAATATGCTGTGGATATGTACGTGAATATTGATACTGAGCGATTGTCATTTATCAGGTTGAACCAAGCAAAACTGCGTTCTGAAGAATATATTCATTTACGGGATGCTATCAGTAATGATTGAAATGCTCAGAATGTAGATAGTACAACTATTCTCTCAGCAACATACGTCGGAAATCCGCGACATATGCATGAATACGCTCAAGATGCTATGTCGTATGTACATCATTATGGCACACCAGATTTGTTTATAACGTTCACATGCAATCCACAGTGGGCACAAATTCGACAAGAATTATTTCTTGGCCAATCACTTATTGATCGCCACGACATTACCGCAAGGGTGTTAAAAAAAAGTTAAAATCACGCATGGACTTCATTGTTAAGCATCGCGTATTCGGCGAGACGCGCTGTTGGATGTATTCAGTCGAGTGGCAAAAACGCGGATTGCCACATGCACAGTTGCACACATCCTCATTTGGTTGGTAGAGAGGATACAACCAAATGAAATTGACAATGTGATATTTGCGGAAATTCCCGATAATGATAAAGATCCATTGTTAAATGAAATTGTTACAAAAAATATGATTTATGGTCCCTGTTGAATATTAAATCCAAATTCTCCGTGTATGGTTGATAGAAAATGTTCAAAACGCTTTCCAAAACAATTAATAGTAGAAACTGTTAGTGGAAATGATGGTTATCCACTTTATCGCCGGCGATCCACTGATGACAACGGGAGGTCAACAGTAGTCAAAGTGAATCAACAGTAAATTGAAGTTGATAATCGTTGGGTTGTTCCGTTTTTCCGTTACTCTCCAAAACATTCAAAGTACACATAAATGTTAAATATTGCCATTCCGTAAAATAGATAAAATATATCTGAAAGTACGTGAACATGGCTGTGTTCGAAGTTGCTGCCGAAAATTCAAACGATGAAATCACTCATTTTTAAATAGGACGCTATGTCAGTAGTAACGAGGCGATGTGGCGTATTTTTTCGTTTTCAATACATGAAAGACTTCCCACTGTAGTTCACTTGGCCGTACATCTGGAAAATGGTCAAATGGCGTACTCTACAACGGAAAACGTATTACAACGAGTTGAGATGCCGCTATCCACGACATTGACCAGCTTCTTTGAAATGTGCCAGCTTGATGACTTTACTAGAACACTGCTTTATTCCGAAATGCCACAATATTATACCTGGAATCAATCGTTAAAGAAATTTCAACGACGGAAACATCATTCCAACATCTGCGAACTGTTGATGGTGTATTGTGCGGCACATACAGAAAAGCCTTGAACGTTTGGGATTGCTAGAGAATGACATTCATTAGGACCACACTTTTGAGGATGCTGTAATTTCGTCAAATGCTAAACAAATACGAAAATTGTTTTCCATAATTTTATCTACATGTTTCCCATCAACACCGATTGATTTATGGAACAAATATAAAGATCACATGGCTGAAGATATATTACATCAGAAGCGTCTTAGAACATCAAATGAGAATTTGCAAATTAACGAAGAAATGTACAATGAAGCATTAATTTTAATTGAAAACATGTGCTTGATGCTTACCAACAAAGGATTAAAACAATTAGGAATGACAACGCCCAATCGCCCAATGCACGACGCATTTAATCAAGAGTTGAGACGCGAAACCCAATACGATTCCGAGGCATTCAAAGAAACTGTTCTAAGAAACGTTCCTCTTTTAAATGAGCAACAAAAATATGCCTAAGAAACGCTAATGAAAGTAGTGAACGATGGAACTAGCGGATTTTTTTTTGAGATGCTCCCGGTGGGACTGGGAAAACGTTTTTAATATCATTGATTTTGGCAACGATTCGATCGCAAAATGGTATCGCACTTGCACTTGCTTCATCAGGTATTGCAGCTACGTTGTTGGATGGCGGTCGAACAGCTCATTCCGCACTCAAGTTGCCGTTGAACTTGCAAATAAATAAAACACTAACTTGCAAGCTTTCGAGAAATTGTGCAATGGCAAAAGTGTTGCAGCAGAGCAAACTAATAGTTTGGGATGAGTGCACGATGACACACAAAAAATCTTTGGAAGCATTAGAACGCACGTTGCAAGATTTACAAAAGAACCAAAACAGGTTTGGTGGTGCAATGATTTTATTGGCAGGTGAGTTTCGCCAAACACTCACAGTAATAACACGATCAACGCCAGTTGACGAACTTAACGCATGTTTAAAGTCATCTATTTTATGGAAAGACGTTACAACGCTCAAATTAAATATGAACATGCGAGTCGAATTGCAGTACGACCTTCTGGAGAAGTTTTTTTCAAACAATTGCTCGATATTGGTAATGGTAAAATACCTGTTTACTCATCTTCTGGATACATCATATTTCCTACGAATTTTTGTCACTTTACTGAAAGTAAGACCGAACTCATCAAGAAGGTTTTCCCAAACATTGCTCAAAATCACAAAGATCATGTATGGTTAAGCGAAAGTGTTATATTGGCTGCAAAAAACGTTGATGTCAACGAAATGAATTTTCAGATTCAAAACAAAATAGTTGGCGAATTAATGACATACAATTCAATTGATTTCGTTACTAACCAAGATAATGTTGTCAACTATCTAACTGAGTTTTTAAATTTGCTGGATTTGCTTGGATTACCACCTCATAATCTGCATTAAAAATCGGATTAGTAATCATTATGTTGCGGAATATAAACCAGCAACGTCTTTGTAATGGCACCCGACTTGCGGTGAAGAAATTAATCAACAAAGTCATCGAAGCCACAATTTCGAAAGGGAAGTACAAAGGCGAAGACGTTTTGATTCCACAAATTCCTTTGATTCCGAACGACATGCCATTCGACGGTTGCAATTTCCAGTGCCGTTAGCATTCGCAATGTCGATAAATAAATCTCAAGGACACTCGCTAAGTGTTTGTGCCATCAATCTTGAAAATCCATGTTTTTCACATGGCCAGTTATATGTCGCCTGTTCCCGTGTCGGAATGCCAACAAAACTATTTATATACGCGCAAGAACAAAAACTAAGAATATTGTATATCATAAAGCATTAGAATAATAAACACACTTTTTTTTATTAATCATACCAATTCGAATTAAATAATCATCGTTAAGACAGGACAACGTCAGCTAATATGTTATATTTCAATGTGTGGGTTTCAATTTAAATTATCATTAATTGAAATTTGGAATATTTCTGCATAGAGGAATTACAGAGTCTAGAAAAGATATACAAGCAACGATGTAAAAAAGGAAAAAAGAGAATGAAAAAGAGCTGGAAGAGGAAATGAACAAAATAAAAACGAAGGAGAAACATGGGCATTTATAAATAAAAAGTAACATAGGAAAAAGCAGAAGAAACAAGATAGATAAGAATAAATGGAGGGAATATTGTATGGAATTATTAAGAGGAAATAAAGAAAATATAGATGAAGCTGGAGGAAATAAAGTAAGAAAGAGGAGGAACGAGGGAAAAATAGAAAAAAAAAGTAGAAGAGCTTTGGCACTGTTTCTAGATTTAAAAGCAGCATTTGATAACGTGAATAGGAGGAAACTGTAGGAGGAATTGAGGAGAAAGAAGATAATAGAAGATTTGATAGAGGCGATGGAAGAATTATACGAGGAGACAAGATGCAGAACAAAGGAAGTTTGGGAAAGGCGTTCTGGGCGAAGAAAGGTTTAAGGCAGGGATGTCCTTTAAGCCCGAGTCTATTTTCATTATATATAGGAGATCTGGAAGAGGTTATGAGAAAATAACAAATAGGAGGATTGGTAATGGGAAGGGTTAAAGTCTGAGTGTTGGCATATGCTGACGATATAGTGGTGTTAGCGAGGGATAAATGTGAAATGCGGGGAGCAATAGGTGTGGTAAAAAACTATATAGAAGGGAAAGATTTAAGAGCAAATATGGATAAGAGAAAGTTAGTGATGTTCCAAAAAAGAAGAGAGGCGAAAGAAAAAAAATAAATATGGAGATGGGGAGAAGAGCAAATAGAAAGTGCAAGGAAAATAAGATATTTAGAGTATGAAATAACGTACAACAACAAGGATGGGAGACATATTGAGAATTGGCAAAAAGGGAAATAAAATGCTAGGGCAAGTGTGGGGATTAGGAGAAAGAGTGTTTGGAGCAAATATAGAAAAAAGAAGATGGTTATTTAAAAAGTTAATAAAACGTGTAATAGTGTACGGGGCAGAGTTATGGGGTTGGAGGGAGTGGTAAAAATTAGAAAAAATACAAGAAAAGTATTGGTGATGGACATTGGGGTTGAATAGGGAGACACCAGGCTATATTGTAGGAGAAGAAGTAAAGTTAGAAAAAATTATGGTACCCACGGGGAGAATCGCAATGAAATATGAGCAAGGAATAAGTACTCGTGTAAGGGAGGACAATGAAAGAATGTTGGAGAAAAGTGAAGAAACAAAAAATAAGTTTTTGGCAAGAAGTTAGAACGAAGGCTTCTACACTGCACAAAGAATGTATAAGACGCCACCTAGTATTTCATATAAGAGGTCGTCTAGAGCCACTAGGAACTCGTAGACACAAGAAACAAACCGTAAGTTGGTAGAAATATGTAATTATAGCGACTAGACTTTAATCACAACGCACATAGAAATACATACACACAAAAATATAACACGGTTTAAAGAAATGCACAATATTCAGTTACAAAATAATACTAACTCAGGAGAGCGAGTTAAGAATCAAGTAATAATTTAGACACGAGAACCTGAATAGGTAGCTGTCGTAGTGTACTATAAAAATTTTGACAGTTGTAGCACCGATCGTTCCTTGCAAGCGACCCACCAGTTTTGCGTGGCGATTATCGTTCTTAATTTACTTGAAAACAAATTACGTGAGGTACCGGACCTTGGCCGATTATTTAAATAGTTGATTTAATAACATCAGTTATTTTTTCGTCAATTTTACGTAATTTGACATCCACAAATGATTTACTTCGGATATGATAATGCCGTGATTTTTTGTTAATATTACGTTGTGTGCAGGAAATACTCGACGTAATTGAATCCCAATATGTAACGTAAAAATTAAGACATCTTGTTTACTGGAGAGTTTTCTGCCGAAAATTGAAATCATACCATGGGTTCTCAGTTTGAAAGTGTTAGCTGTTTACATTCAATCGCATTACTCAAGATTACGTGAGTATCAGTTTAGTTGTTTAGCTCAAAATACTAATAATACTTGGATTAATTTATTTACTTCTTGCTCTTCTACAATTTGAAGAAGTTTGTAGGTGCATTCTAAGGCACCAAACAAAAACGTTTAGAAAAAAGGTACAGCTAAAGCATACACCAAAATTTATTTGGAGTGCTCCTCATCACCAATGTACAATTAACGCCTGTTGATTGACATCAGTTAACTGTTATCCATTGTTGATTGTGTACCACCAAGAATTACCAAGATTTCGTCAGTCTACACAGTTGTAGTGGCGTGCAAGGTACAAATATCAAATATCTATGCAGAATTATCATGTTGATGATAGAGTTAGCACAAAAGCAACCAATTTTGACAAAAAACTTAAGTATATCTGGTGTAAGTCTGTGCTCGGAGAAAATGATTTGAGTAGTTCCGTGTGTTACGGAACTATGAAGGAGATAAATGGCTCTGATTCAACTGTTCTGTGGGGTCTAAATAATGAGAAGACCAAAATTTGTACAAGTTTACTAATAAAGCATGTACTGTAACATTTAATATCATTTCACCAATAATAAGATGTCTTATAAGTATTACTCATTATAATCTAATCTAGAGTTTTTAACTAATTTTTAGCTACAGAAAAAATCAACAAAGAAAGAATAATGATACAAACAGTAGGAATGAAAAAGTTGCATCTTGAAGTCAAGAAGCCAGTACAAGCGAACAAAATACATCAAATCAGTTTAAAATTTCATCATCTTCTTCTTCAAGTGGAGATGAGGATTTGGACTACGATGATGACGTGAATAATAAAAAAAAGAAAACGATTTACATGGAAGGAATGCCCAATTAGTTCCTATAATTAATAATAATAGTTGTGCATAATACCACTAGGAAACTCGGTAAGCACACCAAAGTTGATCAGATTACCGATATAAAATATACACCAATATTATATGTTGATTACTAAGAAAAACTTGAGATATGGTTATTGTTTTCCCGTACGAGGAAATTGATACTTTCCTTGAAGCTTGAAACAAAAACCTAGATCCAGAGACGAAACAAATAAGCAAATCTGAGTTTTCTAAAGTTATTGTATTTCTATATGCCATGAGCACCAACATTCTTTACACAAGACGCGATGTTGGTCAATAAAAAATGAAAATCAAATATTTCCTGTTCCATCATTCGGAAAACGCTTTGGCATGGTATACCACAGATTTGAATTTATTCTCAATAATTTAGCCTTTCTTGGGATTGAGGATAATGACTTCAGATAAAAGCCTATCAAAGACTTTATAAATATGATACATGCAAAAGTGAATGACGTTTTTAGACCAGGTTACAAGCTGTGTGCAGATGAGCCAATGTTCGTTTGATACGGCAGGGGAAATTATAATAAAACCACAATGCCGGCCGTTATAAAAATTAAAAGAAAGCCGAAGGAGTTCGGTTGCGAAGCTGAAACTTTAGCAGATGTTGATAGTAACATAATAATTTAAACAGAACTAAATAAAGGTAAAGATGTAATGAGTCAAAAAAAGTGGCAGTCTGAACTAGGTGCCGGAACAGAACCAATTTTGCGACTATCATGGCACAGGAAGAATTATCGTAACCGATTCTTGGTTTGTCTCTGTTCAAACAACAGCGGAGTTGGAAAAGAAAGGTCTCCTTTTTATAGGGATTATCCAGACAGTAACAGAGCAATTTCCAATTAAAATGTTTAAAGAAAAATCTCCAGAAAAAAGGGAAGCTAACATGGTCGCCCAAACAACTATCAATGACGTGAATCTTATCACCTGCAGTTGGCGCGATAAGAAAATAAATACTTTTGTGAGGTAATGTAGTACAACATTAGATGGCAGCCCTGCCAAAAATGAAATATGGATAAAAATCTTAGCCAGCAAACCTGATTTATTTTTCTTTAATAAGATTTTAATAAAGAATAAATAGAAAATATAAAAAAAATCTAACCCGCTAATAGAATATGTTCTGTACTGCCGGAAGCGGACAAGTCCTTCTAGCAGGACTGCTTTTATTTAGAAACAGCGTGTTGCAGGCAGAACCGTTGGGTTTGTCCAGTTGTCCTTCTGAAAGCTCCTTCCAGCAGGACAAGTGCCTGAACGTTCTATCAACGTTTGAGCAGATGCGCCCGTAAAAGTTGCGTCATCATTGACTGCAATTCTATACCTCTAAGGTTAATTAAGCTTCGAGCAATTAAGCAAATTCCATATTGAAACGTTTAAAATCCAATGTACAGATTACCTACACGATTTTGGGGACTTTAATTATAGTAGGTAGCAATCGATTAATGGTGTACAGTTTACGTACGGCGAAATGAATAAATAGAATATAGTTTAGTCTAAGCTTTACTGGCACATAAGATAAATGGGAATTTACAAATTAATTGTAACCGTTGGCGTTGTAACAAGCTTAATTTTGCACAAACTAAAAATTCAAAAACACTTAAAATTGTTTGCAGACGACAGTTGTAGTGTAATTTAGCTTATAAAGCATTTTACGTTAAGTTTAGAGCACGTCAAACATCCTTAATGAATAATAAGTCAAGAGTAAACAACAGAAGAGTTAACGTAAATGAACGAATCTTGTACAGTTCATATTTTGTTAAGAAATTGGTTGTTGTTGTATATTTTACAAGCATTGATCGCTCTTAGGTCGAATAAAAACACACTTTGATAATAAAATGGACTGTATGAATAAAGAAATCTATTTGTCAACTTTACATCAAAAACTCAATTCATTTACTATTTACGTAACTAACCATTTTGCAAAAACATAATTATATCAACTAAATAAATACATAATTTGAATTAATTAATTAAAAATGGCCTAAACAATTATATTAACAAGTTTTTGTTACTACTTTGAAATACGAAATTAAACATTTACAAAATATTTTTATGCTGAGTGTTGAATAAAGCAACTCAGATTATAGCCAATCCTATTTATTTATGAAAGCATTAACTTAGAATAGCCAAAAAATTATAGTAGATGGCACTGTTTGTGTTTACCACAAGGTGTCATTACCAGTCACTCATTACTTGGTTTTGTGAGATTTAACTAATTGAGCGACGCAATATATTGCTTAAACATGTTATTAATATTAATATTACTTACCTACTATTTGAGCTCCGTTTAACAATATAACCGCAGCCAATAAGATCATTATTAGCCACACGCAGTATCCGGTGTCGCCCCTAACATGGCGTCTCTTGAGTTTTCAATGTGCCAAGCCAAGACGACAATATACACTTACGGCCATTTTCCAATTTACGTATTTCAAAGAGAAATCTGCAAAGAAAACAATTGAATCAAAGTTTTGCAAAACTGCCTATCAAAGTCATATTTAAAATAAAGCAGGTACACAAGTTTCTGAAGACGATGTAAACCATATTTAGACAAAGTTTTAAATTCCACATTAGAAAGCATTTAAACATCTTTAAAACTAAGCTTAACTAGTTAAAATTAATGCTTTCGGTTGCCCTAAAACAAAATTTGTATGTACCTCATTTGAAAAGTTTAACATGCCGAACCTTATGCGGTTTATATAGAAAGTATCGATCGTTTTCTTTTGTTTATAAGAAACACCCACAGCTTTTATGTAATTTTATTAATAAATACTGCATAGGTTTTTTAGAAACTTATAAAGTTTTATTATACTTATTTGTACGAAAGCACTTCATATATGTATTTTTTTATTTCTCACATTTATTTTCATATCTTTCATACAAAAGCAATTTCCAGATTGAATGTTTTTATTGTTTGCAATTTTTTTATATTGTTAGAAATGCTTCTTTATAATGGTAGTATGGTATCACGATTGTCCAAAATAATGTAACAGAGATATATTAAAAAAACCCAGAATACCTTTGTTTAGCTGACGCTTAAACAATCGCAATTTGATTTTGATGAAGTATGTTGCGAAATGAGCAAAGTTTTGACAATTTTCACGTTCCGCTAAGAAAGAGAAAGGAGAAAATGGGTTTGGTTATCTGCTCTCTGACTTAAATCCTTTAAAAAATTAATGTACTTATTTATAACATTTAAGTCATGCAATTTCTTAAAATGAAAATGATAACAAGGAAATGTGTCTATAAGTAAAGTTTTTATGTAAAAACCAATATGTAATATAAGCATGATGAAATAGCAAAGAAACAAACGTTGTTTGTGAACACATAATAACAAAAAATATATTCAGTGTCCCAAAGATGTCCAATTCATGAGTGCTCCGACAACTCTTTGGCCAGTGGGGTGAGTGTAGATTTCAATCAAAAAAAGAATTATACTTTTATGGGCAGAAATGAGCCCAGTGGACAAAATTAAGAGAAATGAATAGACACCAATGTAAATTTCAAGCAACAACGTAGTTATTTATGAAAATAAGCTTTCGCGGTTGTTGTCACTAAGATTATTATCTTTCGGGTTGAGGTTTGTCTTTCTTTCTTTCGTTCTCTGCTTGACGTTTCGCTAACCATGCTGTTACCTTCTTCAGAAGTTCCTCTAAAGACTGATGTTGTTGTCTTCTGCTCCTCGTTATATACCTATGTTTCGCTACGGTTGGTTGATGTCGATCAGTGACTGGTGGTTGGTTTTCGATGGTTGGTTGATCTTCTGTTTGGTGTTGACTAATTTTGTGGTGACATTTGTTATCTTTGTTTTTGTGAAGAGTTAGTTTCCACGTGTTGCTTAATCGGTAACCATCTTCTCGATTGAAGTTATTTTTATTTTTCATAATTTCTAAGGATTCTGTGATAATCCATGGATAGTAGTTGTTAGTCCTTGATAGAACTTTAGCTTCCTCGAAATTGATGATGTGTTTTCCTTTTTCGTGTAGATGTTCTGCGATTGCTCATTTATCTACCGTTCTGGACTTGGCGTCTCGGTGATGTTCTTTTAATCTACATTTTATGTTGCATCCGGTTTGACCAATGCAGACCTTTCTACATAAACAGTCAATTTGGTAGACCCCTTTTGTTGAGAGTTTCGGCAGGTTATCTTTATTAGAAGGTAGTAGTTGCTGGATTTTTCTAACCGTTCCAAACCTGATACCAATATTCTTCTTCTCTATTGATTTTCTTAATTTGTCAGTTACACTAGCAATGAATGGCAAACGAGCGTAGGTGGTGACCTGTTCCTCCTCTTTTTCGGATTGCCTACGACAGGCGGCTCTTACTTCTTTCCTGGTATAGCCGTTCTTCATTAGGGCTTGTTGGACTGTCGAAGTTCTTCTGCCTTGTGAACCTCGTCAGGAATCTTGTTAGCTCTATGCAATAAAGTTTTGATTAGAGACCGCTTCTGCTGTGGATGATGGTGTGATGTGGCATGGAGGTATCGGTCGGTGTGTGTCTTTTTACAATATACACTATGAACCAACTTGTTATTATCCCCTCGTTTTACTAGAACAGCCAGGAAGGAAAGCTCTTTATTCTCTTCTGTCTCCATGGTAAACTTAATCTTTTCGTGTATCTGAATCAGCATTTTGGTTTCTTTTCGCTGGATTGAATAGCTTCTTACTCGAATGCTTCCATAAAGATATTCGTAATAACCGGTGATAATGGTGATCCCATGGCTGCACCTGATTTTTGTTCGTAGAAATCTCCGTTCTATAGAAAGAAAGTTGTATTCAAACATATTCTTGCTAGCTCTGGTATGTCTTCTCTTAACCCATGGGTTGTGCACAGTTGTTTTATGATATTGTGTGTATCGTCGACTGGTACGTTAGTGAATAGCGATTGTACATCAAAACTATATCGTCATTGGTTACGTCCAGAGTCATCAGTAATTCGACGAAGTGTTTGGAGTTCTTCACAAAAGATTCAGTTTTTCCCACGTACGGTTGTAGAAACTTAGCCACGTAACGGGCCAGTTCATAAGTTGGAGATCCACATGTGCTGACAATTGGCCTTAGGGGGTTACCAAATTTGTGAATTTTTGGTAATCCGTATAGTCTAGGTGACCTGGTCCCGGAAGGTAGCAGTTGACGATGTTGATCGACTGGTATAGCTGAATGTTTGATTGCGGCTCTCGTTTGTTTTTCAATTTTGTTGGTTGGATCTCCTTTTAACTTGGTGTAAAGTTGTGGATCCAGTAGTAATTTGATCTTCATTTTGTAGTCTTCGGTGTTCAACCCGTCACTGATCGCCATCAACCAACCGTAGTATATAACGAGCAGCAGAAGACAACAACATCAGTCTTTAGAGTAACTTCTGAAGAAGCTAACAGCATGGTTAGCGAAACGTCAAGCAGAGAACGAAGGAAAGAAAGACGAACACGGCTCAACCCGAAAAATAATAATCTTGACGTAGTTATTTATTCTCATTTACGCAAAATAAAAATTAAGAAATTTAATAACAACAAAAAAATTACCTGTTCGAGGATGTTTGCCTCACAAAATGTAAATTAAAATATTAATGTAAATAAAATTGGCGACAATGTGGGTTGCTTACAAACGTTTGTATTATAACCTCCAATGTTTGGCTTAGATTTAAATTCATTACAGCTGTTGTTAGTTTCGTAATTTGTCTTATTCATTTTGTTTTGCAAATTTCTTTGGGAGCTGACACGTGTACAAATAAAATTTTATAATCAGTGATCTGAACAAACATCAACGTCTAAGTGAAAATTAAATAGGTAATTAAATGTATTTACAAGAAAATCTTAGATAGAACTATTCTTATGCAACAGGATTAAAATAACGCTGTTGATAGAAAAAAGGAAAAATCAATTTAAAACAAATATTTCTTAATTTGATAAATACGACGACAATAAATGAAAGTTTACAAATCTCTCTCCATTAACTTATTTTCTTTATTAAGTATGTTACTGGAGCGACACTACTAATTACCCACCCCGTGATCAGTAGGTATAGGCTCAGCTCCGAATGTATACAGGTAGCAAATTCAGGGCCAGTAGGCCTCACGGATTACTAGTTTTTAAATTGGAAAAGTTTGGCATTTCAGGTAATGTATTAACTTGGATGAGGCATTTTTATCAAATAGATTATTTGTAGTAAAAGTAAACAAAAAATTTTCAGACAGGTTTCCTGTTAGCAGGGTTCAGTTCTAGGACAAGTATTATTTCTGGCTTATACGGCAAAATTGTTAAATAACATTCGTAGTCCGCACTCAGCTTATGCAGATGACTTGAAAATATTAGGCCCTTCCTGTAAATTTAGCAAGATGCTACAACCTACACTTGATTTTATAGCAGACTGGAGTGACACCTGGAAAATACTATTAAACTTAGAGAAATGTTCTCTGATTCCCTTTGGCAGCTCAAACCCAAAACATGTTTATTCAATAAATAATAAAGCTATTTCTGTGGTGTCATTCCAGCTCGATTTAGAAGTTTTAGTTGATACTAAATTGTCGTTCTCATTGTGTTAAAGTTACGAAAAAGGCTTTTGGGTTATTATTTAATATGAAAACAACTATTGTCAATCCATCTCCAAAATTATGTGCAAAACTTTTTATTACTTACATCAGACTTCACTTTAAATATGCCGCATCGGTGTGACGTCCTCACTACCTTAAAGATCAAAACTTGTTAAATAGACTCCAACATGCTGTAACAAGGTAGCCACGAGGCTTTGCTCAATTATCATATGCAGAACACCTAAATAAATTAAACTTCCTTCTTTAGATCAAAGACAAGATAGGGGTGATTTGATACAACTATTTAGAAAAACCCATGACTTATTTTCCAATATATCTAAGGATTATCGAACAGTCGAATTTGATTCACGACTTTGAGAACATACATTTAAACTAAAAAAGGAACCATTTAAATGGAATAATTTATCAAATGAAATTTTTGAATGCACTACAGTGGCTTCTTTTAAAAAAACTTTATAGCAAATAATCAAATTAGAATAAAAAATAAAATCTTAAATCTTGCTATATATAGGTTTGCCTCGGCAAGTAGTTCTTTCCCCTGGCACAAGAAAGCAGAAGAATATGGCAACAAGAAAAAGTAATAATAGTTCCAATCATCATCTCTGTTATCGGAATAACACCCCACACATTCACCAACAGTCTACAACAACTCAATCTATCACCCCACATTCACTCACACATTCAAAAAGCAGTAATTCTCAACACAACAATAGTCAGAAAGTTTCTTCAACAATAGTCCAATAGATACACTGGCTCGAACTTGGCATAGCCCGTTCAAGCTAGCACAAAACCAGACTGTTTACACCCCAGCACCCCAATATGTGGAAGTGGTAGATAATAAGAAAACAAACGACATACTAAAATTTAAACACTTTTGAAGTAGAGGAAGGGGATTGTGGGGGCTTTTTATGGAAAAAATGCGGTTTTTGTCGATTTCCGGCAAAGTTTGACCTCCTGTCAAAAAATGTTTTATGACAAAGTTGTAAATATTAAAAATATCTAAAACTTTTGAAGATATCATTTCTTACATAATCAAAAGTAAAATTAAATAATGAAACTTAAGTAATTGTATGCAGTTATTAAAAAATGACGTTTCGAAAACGCGTTTTTTCACTTTTTTTGATTTCTGGAGCAGGTTTTACAGTGAAATCAATTTTGTCTTAAACTATGTGAAAGTAGACATTTTAACGAGTAGAAATTCAATGTCACTTGTTTAAAAATCTTAAATTTTGACGTAAGTATTTTTGGTTCAAAATGAGGGTAATTTTTTGATTTTTCGCCGATATAACCTCGAAAAATAAATTTTTTCTTTCGCCAAAATTACAGCTTTTTAGACCATAAAAAGAAAAAATTTTTACCAACTTTGGTAAAAATAAATTTTTAGCGCGCGAGAAAAATATAAAAAAATCCAGTTTTTCAATTTTCGGAAATAATTTTAGGTTATATAAAAAATAATATTTACAAAAGTTTTAGATATTTTAATATCTACAACTTTGTCATGAAACATTTTTCGATAGGTCAAACTTCGCCGGAAATTGACAAAAACCGCATTCTCTCTATAAAATGCTTGCCCCAACTCCCTTTACAAGTAAGAAAAATCGTTGGGAACTGTACGATAAAAATCTCTAATTTTAGGAAAAACTTTCTTCACACAAAACTACAAGATAGAAGATAATTTTTTTTTTGAACGAATACGGATAATCCCTGTTTTTAATTAATAAAAAAACAAAATGCTATTCCAGTATCAATAGATATCAATTTAAAAAAGAAAGAAGGCAATACAAAATACAACCAATAGAAATAAATAATTATAGAGTGATTTAGACAAACATGTATCTATAAAAAAAGGATATATATGTTTAACTTTGACTCTTTACAACTTGAACAAAGATAAAGAATTATTGCAACCTTGTGAGGACTACAATTTTGTACATCTTTCTGTTTTAAAAGGAACACTAAAAACTAAATTTTGTTAAGTTGAAATAATTTTTGAAATCTGTAGTATGTAAGATTCCGGTTCTGAACTTTTAACATTCCGAAAAAAGTAAGCGCATTTACAATATATAAAATTTTTCAAATTAAACAGTATGAAAGTGATAATTGCACCACAATTTCTGTAAACAGTACAGTTTGCACATTGTAAAGCGGGCTTAAGGGTATCATTTACAATTCTAACAGCAGGTAGTCTCAGCAGGGGTTATCTTATAGAAGGACTGTAGAATGAATCATTACACTAAGCACGTTTTAGAAAATAGGTAATTTACGTTGCTTACTTAATTTTTTTCTTTAAAGAATATATTTGAAGGTATCGCTAATTAAACACCATAGCTCGATTAATTATCGAATCAAAATTTTGTTTAGGAAATGTTTACAAAATAAAATTAGAAATAATTTTGATTTAAAAACGTCTACAAGCAATAACTTTTAAATTAAATCAAAAACTAAACATGGTTATTTGGGTTGACTGATTATTACTTATTTTTAAATAAATCTAACCTACTAATTATTGTAAGTTATTAAAAAAAATCATTAAACTCTCTATTCATAATATTTAGTCCTTACAAAATGTATATTTTATGACGTTTCATTTTTTCTGTAGTTAATATAAAAAGTGAAAATAAAAACTAAGGCAATTCTTATTGTCAACGTATATATTTAGTTTTTGACAAGAATTTATTACATAATTATAATTAAGATACCAAGTTATAGTTTAAAATTAAATGAAAACGTTTTTTTTAAATAAAGGTATTACTATATAAATAAATATAAGAAATCAATAATGGGTGTGACCTCCATTATTATTGATACATTCTTGGAGGCGTCTGCTCATTGACGCTATCAAGGTATCAATATAATTAATATTAATCGTTTCCCATGCGGTATCAATGGCTGCAATTAGTGCATTACGGTTTACTGGTATAAAATTTGGCCCTTGTTGTCTTCGGATAACAGCAAGTATTCGAGCCCAAACATTTTCGATAATGTTAAAATCTGGGCTTTTTGCTGGCCAGGGTAACAGCTCCAAGTTATTTTCTTGTATCAATTGCGCAAAAATTGCATTATGCCTTTTGTTAATTATTTGAAAATTATTTTGTGCTTGTTCTTGTTTGTACTACTTCTGTTTATTCAAGTTCTATTTTTATTTCTATTTTCTGGTAGTTAAACATAAAATACTTGCTTTCCCTGAAATGTTTTTATATTATTTACTTCAAATGTATAAACGCAAACTGTTAGTTATATTATTCAAATGTCTCGAACATTATCATTTAGATGCACATGGCATTTAGTGTCAATTAATGAATTTCAAAAGTGAAATGTGTGTCTAACGACGTCTCGTGTTATAAAGGGACACGTATATATAGTAACAAACTAAGTAATGCCAACAGATGTTTTGAATGCAAATCCTTATCTAAGCGATAACTTAGAATGCAATAAACACTCGTGTCAATAAAGCCAAGAATTTCTGTACAGTAGCATACACGCACGAAAAGAACACCTGGTGGGCATTGCGCTTTTATTATAAGCTTTTTAAGGAGTGTATACTTAAGTGCGGTGTACAACTGTACAAGTACTTGTAAGAGTGTTCTAAGTTATCGCTTAGATGACGATTTGCATTTAAAACATTTAATCGTCGTTACAGTTATCTGTTGGAATTACTTAGTTAATGAATTTTATTTAGTTACTTGCAATGTATTTACATGCATATATTTCTGTCGCGGTCTATTTATTTTGGCTGCCAATACCAGCAGTCAAGTTACCAAACAAATGCATATCTGGATGCGTAGATCGGCATTCCGGACTTTACATTCAAACATATACTTTGAACTCAACACATTCGACGCTTTAGTCTATTTTCAATTTCAATTTTTGCCAAATATTAATGTGTGCAAGAATATTAATTACATTGAACACATTTTATAGGAAAGAATTATGCTTTTTCCGCAAACGATTTTTGTTGTTTGGGTTTAGTATAAGACTGATCTTCGGAGAAAGCTGCAACAACGTACCAAAAAATGCTTATTAGGATGATGCCTGTTAGGATACCATTGGGCATACATTCTTGACGCTAATACACAGTTTTCTTTAGACTGACCGATTATCAAGATCATATCAATTCGTTCTTCCTAGGAGTAAGTTCTCATTTTAACTAATGAAATGTAACAATCTCAAAAACTTTAAACAACTTTAATGATTTGACTAACAAGTAGTGCCACTGACAAATCTTTTTTGAAATAATTAATGCCATCTTGGTCACAGCCGATTATTATTAAAAAATAGTAAGATAGGTATAGCAGATTAAAGTAAAATATAAAAACGCCGTTTGTAAAAGCATGAGAGATAGGTATAGGAATCCCTAATATAGTTTTAAGGGTAATCTAGGTTTGCGGTACAACCTTATCATTAGAATGCTTATGAAATTCCACGTTCAACGGCACATAAAAAATTAGGTGATGCCATTTAAAAAGTTATCTATGAATTTAGGAGATCAATTTAAATAATTAAATACCTAAAACTTAGCAAAGGTTAGAAAAGGGGAACCACTAGCTTTAGTTAACGCCATTTAATGCATATTAAAGCTACGAAATCGCAGTTGCATAAATTCCCGGATAACTGAGTTATTTAATTTTTCGAAGAAAGTTCAATAATGCAAAAACCCTCCATTTTTGACACTATGTATAATGCATAAAGTTACATTATAATTTCTCAAGGAATCTAAATTTATAATAAAATTGGGTAGTTCTATTTAAAAAAAACATAACTTTGGTATGTCGAATTATATGGAATACCGGTATAAAAGGAAAATAATTTTAACATGTGCAGCTCATTGATTGGCATAACTTTCATTCGAAAGTTTTCTAGCCCCAATATTTTCCGAGATATCCACTTTCCTCGCATTAATAGGCCACCCTGTATACATCTATGGTAGTGGGAATTACACAAAATTAGCAACGTTTCACAACAAATAAATTGTTAAAGTTGGAAGACGCAAATGAATATAATGGGCATTGTCTCTGTCGAACATCTGCTACACTTCTTGTTAATTCTGGGGAACACATAACCTGCCTGAAGCGGCATGGGGGATGAACGTCAAACACTGTAGCAAAAGGATATATAGAAGAATCGGTCAGCCACAAGAAAGTTGTAGAAGAAAAATTTTGAGACTGGATGAACAGAGTACTAGTGCAGCACAAGGAAGATGTACCAAGGTAAATTTTGAGACTAGATGAGCCGTTTACTAGTAGAACTCAAGAAGCTTTAGAAGAACTACCCAATGATATTGATACAAATGCAGACGGTGTGACTAATGTTGTCATAAATGACACGATAAGAATTTGAATGCTAACAGCAAACCATTAACTCACTTTTCAAAAGTTTAAATTGCACTTTCAATTTAACTTTAAAAATTAAAATTGTTGTAGGTATTAATAAAGATATTAGTAATATGAATCTTTTTAATTCAATAATCATTGAAAGGTATAATTATTTTCATTTTAAATCCTACACTTAAAAATGATCTATGTTACCCTGACCACGTAACCTTTTTGAACAGTTTCAAAAACGTCAAGTTTACATTTCAATGGGATTAAAACTGACAGATTTTGTGACGTCTGTAGAAAAACTAAATTTTCCGCCGTTAAACTTCTAAACTCTGAACGTTCCTACCCAAAAACACCATACGTATTTAATACGTTAGCAAACGCACATGCGACCAGCAACAGCTGCGTTTGTTGACTAAATTTTGACTACAAACCCACTGTTCCTGTAGGCTGTGTTACAAATTGGATAATTATATCCGTAGATGTTCCGTATGATATTGTTGTTTCAAAAAATCGTTAGTCAATAACGATATGCATATTTTACATTATCAGTCATGCTATCTATACTATAGTTGTTTTAATTGAATATATTTCTATAACCCGTCAGATCATTCTACACAAAATTTAATATACATGATATTTTAATTGCCAGGTAGATTTTGTAAGAAACATTACTTAGTTGGTTTGATAAACGAATTCTTTCCAGAACATTAAAACTTAATTTTTTTCTCTTAAGTTAACGTACTTTAGTCCAAGAATGTCAAAAAATGAAAACAGAAATTTAACGAATCTTTACTCAAGTCGTCGTAGGTCAGATAATTACAGTGCTCTCCGCGCGAAAATACTTTTTGTCTAGAGTTCAAATCCCCTTGCAGGCAACAAAACAATTTACCACAGTTACCTATATTGATTCTAAAATAACGCGATAGATGGACATAAAAGTTCCATTCTAGCAAAAAAATCGAATACGCGAATTAAAAAAAGCTAATAAACGGATAAAAATGATAAATTTAAATTATAAGCCGATTATTTTGATCAGTATCATATCGTAGTTTATTAACGGAATTATAAGAAACAGAAACTCGGTTTGTTTATTTTAGAAAATCATGTTATACATTGATTACTAAAGTAGACTGATCAATGTGTATTCTACATTATTTCTGTAAGTAGAGGAGAAAAACATAGAACGTTTTAGAGATGTTTTCAGTACGCAATACAAACATACAAGCATCAACAGAAACTTAACATGAAACAAGAAAACGTTTGAATTGCATTACAACGATGTAACAGGATTTTTTGGGTACTTTTTTTTCACAATATGGATACATTCGACTGTTATTTTGCACTTGTTGAATATTTTACATAATCTCTTCTTCATATGACTTCAGTTTAATCAACACATGTCAGTCAATTTTGAGAGTTGTCATTCAGCGAACGTCTACGATTTTATATTTACACTAAGTAATATGCATTTGTTATTTTCTTCTTTATTCTATAAGAAACATTCGGGAACATTGTTGCACTTTAATCTTGTTGAATGTTATAATTTAGTAGTTATTTATTGTACACGGTGAACAAATAAGAATGCAAAGTGTTATATCTCAGGAACTACTCATTGCAGAGACTTGTGGTAAAAATTTCATGACAAAAGTGGCCATAAGAAAAAGCTGGAAATTATTTTCAAACTATTAAGATGGCCGCTAGGGGGCGTAGCCGCCATCTTGAATTTAAAAATTTGGATTTAGTCAGGTTTTCGCTATATTAACACAACAAATAAATAAATGCTTTCTATAGTTGAGAAAATCCTCATCTTTTTTATTTAACACTTTTTTTCCTATCTCTATAAATAAAGTGAAGAGGGTCTTTGAAAATGCTTGTAAACAAATGCCAACAATTTCAAAATGGCCGAACATAATTTAATGAGCTTGGTGTCGTTGAAAAGAGCTTTCCTTAGGTTACAATTTTGACCGTATTTATGGTTATCGTAATTTGCCATGTCGCCGCTAGAGGGCATTTTTCGAATTTATCACGGAAATTGCGATTTTTCTCGGAAAACTTAAATCAGAATGGTATAATTTTCTTATCATAAAAAATAGTAAAATTAAGCCCAAATAAGCGGGTAAAACCGCACCTCGATATCTTATTCCTAACCTAAAATATCTATATTTCGATCAGATTTTCAATTTTTCTTAAAAATTTTGGATAAAAATACCGTATATTCTGAAATTTATTCGAAAAGTGTAATGAATTGCAAAGAAGAACAGAATAAATCTCATCATCTTTACCACGACAAGGTCAAAATCAGTCGATTTTTGAATTTAAAATAACAACGGACAAGGGTTGTTTTTTACGAGTAACTTTATTTTCTCTATCAAACTCAAAATCCGTAAAAAAAAAACATAAATAACTTCGATAGTCATCAATTTAGTACTTTTATTGAGTAATTTTCAGTATAATTTAAAGGGCATAATGAGGTAATGATAATAAATGAAGAAGTCCTGCATTTCTTAAATTTGAAAAAGAAGTATGCAATTATATCTATGTGGTCTAAGTACTCATGGCTGAAGGTCGCAACAAAGGTCAATAAAAACAAAAACATTGAAAAGAATGGTAGTCATTAGTGATTGGACTTTTGAATAAACCAGTGTTTATTCCGGCAGCATTTCGTGTGCTAAAGGTGCACACTTCATCAGGCCTTCTAAACATAAGATGACGTGTGCACCTTTAGCTACAAGCTTCGTTGCCGAAATAAACACTTGAATGGTTTATATACTAATACTAATAACTATATACTAATTATTATATTAAGAAATAAATAATTATGTAACATAAAGTATAGTAGGTTACTGCCTATTTGAAGAGTGAGTCAAGAAAACGCAATTTTTTGACAAGCGCAAGCGATAAAAAATATCTGAAGATTAAGGTAATAAGTATCTCTTACCTTTTTATATTACCAGATATATACTTTGAAATATTTTAGGTTGCACTAATGACGAGGTTCTGTGGTGGTTGTCGTTACTGTAAATTGACGTATTTGAAAATCAGTGATGTAGAAGACAGGGGCGCAACTTTTTCACAAAATCTAATTATTATAATTTCCTTGAAATCTCTGTCTGTCTGTCTGTTCATCTCCTCCGAGGTGTTTCAAAAAAAAATTGAATACACCATTCGCTAGAGGATTTTAAGAAACTCTGGAGGCAAGGATTATTGCAACTCTAACTTAACCTCCTGGGGGGCTGGCACCACCCACTCTCCCCTAACTTCAAAATTAATTTTTGTTTTATTATCAAATATGTCTTTTGTATGCATCATTTTCACCTATGACCTTAAGCTCAAAAGTTATAGGTCAAAATTCATGCGTCCGTAGGACGTGCTTAAAGACTAGTTTCTCATACATTGGTACAAGTTTATATATTATACACATAACATTTTATATTATTTTCTGTGTCTTTTTTTAGAGAATTTTAAATACGCATTTTTAAGTAGCAAGTGGAATTTAAAAAAAAATGCGACTTTAGTGTAGAACTTTTTTTTTTTTAACATTCTGTAAAAACATTTTTAGAAGATGCAAGTATTGATTAAACTAATATTTAAAATTTTCTCATCTATGCCTTATCATTCTCTTATAAAGAAATATACTCGGATTTTGAGAATTATAGTGTTTCCACCTCCATTCTTTAAGTAATGTAATAATTGCTATAAAACAATACCAGGAAATGTTTTTTTGAATTGGCAACAGATTTGCGGTTTTATGTTGGAACACAATTTTGAATACAAATGTGTCATCAAATTATCACGGATTATTAATTCATCTATTGTTATTTTTTAAAAGTAACACATACTTCTAAAGCATTAGCTATTAAAATGAATGTAAACAGTTCTCATCAATTTTAATGATGTGGAAACTCTGATTATCTATGATCAGAGTTTCCACATCATCTTAACATTGTTTTTATCATAAAAAATTTTCAACTAGATATAAAATAAAATATTTTAGACGTGTAAGTAATATTGGCGCATATCTATAAAATCGATGTAATAGAATTATTTATTGGGATAAATGTATTTGAGATACAATAGTGCTTATTATGCATCGTGCATAAAAGAATTTTTTAAAGTACATTTTAGAATTATTGGACATTTAAAAAATTTATAGTCTCGTTTATATTAATATTCTGCTGTAGTTCGGCGTATAAAGAAACTCGGTTAAGTTATTGCTTTAAAATATTTGAAAAAGTCGAAGCAAAAATTGTATTTTTTATATTAGTTAATGTACCAACTAATAGAAAATATTAATTAGCAAAAAATGTTTAAATGAGAGCTATAAAAAAACAATGTTATAGTAAAATAGAGAAAAAAAAGTCATGTTTCGTTTGTGTTACATGCAAGTTTTTTTCTAATTTGGATGTTACCGTTGTTACCATTTCTAAAATCTCTTTCAAAATAGTCTAACCAGTTCTATACTGTGAAATGCTAAATAAACATTTCCTAGAGTTTATTGAAGTTGTATTTCCGGATATAATTCTTTCACACAATAATTTCTTACGTTTAGGAGATGTTGACATCGATCTCTTACATCCGACCATATACACACAACGTTATATTTCAAATTAAGGTAAGCTGGAATTGACGCATGTTATTGGTGAACCTACACGTATATGTAATTCTTCATCTACCTTAATTGATCATATTATTGTTGTTGAAGATTCTTCTGTAATCGAATCTGGGATGATAGATCTTCATGGGCTGTCTTACCATTCGTTAATATTGCGATGACAAAGGGGTAAATTTATTTTTTTGTTGTTTTATATTTGAGCGCCAACCACTTTATCAACCAATTTAATTTTTGGCTTTATCTCAAGGGTATATCTTTTTACCGGAAAACAAAAGTATTTTCACATGCACGCGTATTTCTTCAACTTTTTCAAATAATTCCTTTACTAACTTTGACTTATTTGCCTTTTTCCTTTTCATTAAAACTCTTTCTTGGCTCAACAACAATTTATTTTAATTAACACCGTTTAAAATTTTATTTACAAACCTTGCCAAATGCTAAGTAGCAATTTTCACGTGCCCAAAATACGCGCAAGTCTACACTTCGTGCACGTTGCTTATTTACAGAATTTCTTAACCTATTGAAACTACAACTACTTTTACAAACTTATTCTTACTTAAATCTAAATCAACCTGGTTGATTGAGTATTTCTTTATGTACCCGATGCTTCCGGTGTTCCTTTATTTTCTTTGCAGGTTACTACCACTTCGTTTTCAATTTTGCGCAGCCTTGACTGTTCATTCATCTTGAGTTCATGGACCTTCTCTTTTCCGGATCCCTTTCACTGGTGAGTATTTACTTTCACCCCTTTATTTGTTTAGTTTGATGTACTACTTCAACTTCTCACTTGGCTTTGCACTTAGCAATTTTTATTAATTTTGAATTGTTTTATTGTGACGTCATCTATTTATTTTTTGCGGTATTTTTTCTTCGCACCGATGTACGCCTTCACGCTGTGTATTTTCAACAACCCTGGGCGTCTCTTCCGCACGTCTATTTATTACTTCCGGATCTATGCCAACTTCTTTATCAATTTATTTAAATAAATTCATTACCCCGCGGCGGTTTTTGTATTGCCATCTACCGGATGTTTATTTGAACCCTTAGTTTTTCTGCAGTTTTCTTTTAATTTTTATAATTAATTTTCTTAATTATTTGTTAATTACTGTCATTCCTTTTCTGTTTTCTGTCCTTCCTTCCTTGTCTTTCATTTTTTGAAAGAATATTGCGCCGCTTTGCAATTTGTCTCTAAATTTTGTTTGTATTCATAACCCAACTTTTTATAATTAAATTCGTTAAAACCACGCATTTTCACCATTTACATCTTTGTTTATGGTTTACATTGTCTATCACTCACTTTTATTTATACCACTTTGTCATTTTTATCACTCTCACCTCACATTTTGTGTCCTGGTAAATGACCTTGACCTATTATTTTTTCGATAATTATGGGACTGGCTCAAAATGCAATTACATCGCAATATATGTATCGCTTAATTATACAATTGATCCAGGTATGAGTCCGAAAAAATTCAGACACTTTAACGGCATACAAACAAATTTATTCTTATAATCTCATAAGCCTCCAGCACCTTAGCTAACAGACAATATTAAATTAATGATGAAATTACGAGATAGAGCTCTGTTGCGATTTAAGCGTCACTGGGCCTCTTGTGTTTGGGATTATTACAAATCTTTGCGTGATTTTGTTAATACATCTGTACGTATGGAAAAGAGAACTTATTTTGAGCATATGGTTTCTTATAATAAGGGTGATACTCGTAAACTCTGGCAGACAATTAAACAGTTAAATGCCCACGCGCCATCATCAAACAATTTGCCTTCTCATCTTCGTGATCCTGATGTAATTAATCTGTCTTTTTCTGCCTCTCACAAAAATCCAAGGAATGTTTCTGCTAATTTATTGTCATATTATAATAACAACATCAAAACTGAAATTACAAAAGTGTTTTCTTTTACTCTTGTTTCTGAGATCGAAATTGAAGAGGTATACTTAGCATCTAGTCGAATGTAGTAGGACTTCACGAACTGAGTATTCAAATGATACAGTTTTGTTGTCCTTTTATAGTGCCTGCAGTAACAAACCTTATAAATTTATGTCTACTTGAAAGTACTTTCCTACTTTATGGAAGATTGTCTTGTCATTGCCAAAAAAAAAGTGTGAAGAATTAAGTGATCTCCGCTCTATTATCATTCTTTCACCTTTATCAAAATTTTAAAACAAATTGTAGCTAAGCAAATTAGTACTTACCTTAATAAATTCAATATACTCCCACAAGTTCAGTCCGGTTTTAGACCGTATACAGTTGCGTTCTGCTTTAGCTTCTGTCACTGATGATATTATTACGGCATTAGATTCTGGTTTTAATACGCCTCTGATTCTGCTTGATTTTTCGAAAGCATTTGACACAATTAATCACGACCTTTATTGGCTAGTGTATTTTCTGTAATTTTTTAAAAGAATTTTTAAACAGTAGATTTCAATGTACTAAAGTTGATGATAAATTGTCAGTATCTTCAACAATGTTTTTTGGTGTCCCGCAGGCATCAGTTCTTGAACTTTTATTTATTTCTACGTATACATGTAATATATTCCAGTCCTTAAACTATTGAAAATTCCACCTATATGCTGATAACTCGCAACTATATTTTTTTGGTCAAGACATATAACATGTTAAATGCCCAACAGTTTATAAACACTGATTATTGCAATCTCTTACAAACTACTGACAATCATAACCTTTGTATGAATCCTTCTAAATCACCTGTTCTATTACTTTGTAGCAAGGCTGACAGAAAATTTGTTGAATCCAACATGAATATCTTTCTAGCGAATAATGTACTTTTATTTAACCACGAAGCGAAAATTTAGGTTAAAAAATCGTATTCGTCTCTCAGAGCTATGTATCCTTTTCGTCAATATCTTTCTCTGTTTGTTCGTCGACTTCTCACAGATACTCTAGTTTTAAGCCATTTCAATTAATGCGATGTTATATACGGTCCCTGTCTAGACGGTCATGAAGTCAATCGAATCAAAAGTGCAAAATAGCTGCTTGCGTTTTATTCACGGTATAGGTCGCCATCAACGCATCTCATTTACTCTGCGAACTACGCACTAATTAAAAATGACTCAAAGAAGGTGTTTACATTTTTGTACGTTTGCCCATCGTGTAATTTTATACAAACCCCCTTACTTGTATAATTTGTATCTTCGTCATCGCGGTATGATTTCCATTCCACGACATAGAAAGACTTTGTTTAGTCTTTTTCCTACAACATCGCTTTGATCTATAATACATTAGATAATGCCTGGAAGATCCTCATGCCAGTAACGTTTACCACACGCCTCAAATACATGCTAATGGGTTAACTTCTTTTTCACCTTCAATGTTAACTAATTAAAATATACATGTGTCTTGTTTGCTATTGCTACCTTGGTACTAAATAAATTTTAAATTTTTGATTCGTGTTTTAATACTTTAATACTTAAGAAACATTAAGGACATAAAAATAGAAAAAAATAAATAAGTAAAAATTAATAGTTAAATTGTATTTGAGGCCTGGATGAAAACCAATGCACTTGCTTCGGCAGATGAATTGACCAGGCTCTCTTTGGCAGACAGTCATGTAAAATTTAGACATGTTTCTGTATATAATCTTTCAATAAACTAAATTATTATGCATTCTTAGTTATCGGTTAGATAACGATTTGCATTTAAATATTCAATGTCGTTACAGTTATCTGTTGGCGTTACTTAGTTTGTACTATTTATACGTGTCCCTATTACACAGATGTAGTAAGACACACATTTCACTTATATTATTATTAGTATTATTATTATTATTATAAATTTAAAATAAATAAAGTAGTAACAAAACATTGTTACTGTTAAAGCTAGTTTATACTCTATGGTGACCACAGTCAAAAGTCTTTGATTTCAATTTAATGGTGGTGCTAAAACCTCTTCTAAAATATTTACAGTATTACGCATTAAATAATGTAACTACAATCTAAAACTTTATGCACGTGTAGTCGTAAAAATTTAAACGAATTTGCCATCAACTCGATAACAGTAAACTAGCATTTTTGACCACACTTTTATTATCCACCGTTTGATTATTACGCTTAACATTAAAGTATGAAATTCAATTTGTCAATATCAATTGTTTGTAAAACTATTTATTAGTAGATATTATTATTATGTAAACGTAAAACTGCTAAAAAACAGATAATTAATTTTCAATTAAAAATCATAGTTTAAAACTTATTTTTAAATAAAATTTAAAAAGGTTTAGAGAATGTTCTACGCATTATCATTTCAATAATACATTTTTATAATTATTTAACCCGCCAAAGTGTTAGTAGGTAATATGTTAACAACTAAATTAATAATAGTTATTTATTATCAAAGGGTGTAAAGTAACACTAAGGACAACAATCATGTGAGGGCTTAAAGATTACTTTATTCACAATCACTATTGTAACGTGTGAATTGCAACCTTTCAAAAGGTTTGAAAGTTTGCCGTTATTAACTGCAATGACTTTCCCAAGGGTTGAGTAAACAGCTGTTCACTATCAACCCAAGAGAAAAGAGAGAAAGAAATAAAAAGGAACAAGTTTCAGTGTTGCCAATATTAATTTAGCCTGTCAGAAATTTCCGTCGATCGTTGGTTATGATAATAAATGTCCGACAAAGTTTACCTAAATTATTGTAGAACGCAAGTATTATAACTGTTTTTTTATCTTTAAAGAGTACTTATATTGTAGAGTCGCTGTTTTCAGTTTATATTATTTCATAACCTAAAAATATATAATTGTTTTTTAATTTTGTAGGTCGAAGCATGTAGGAAAGAAACGTTGATGTTTCATTTCATTAACAGTACAAGTCGGTGTTGCTCGAAATAATACAGGGTCATGTTAATTAGGAACAAACCCATACGTTTTTTTGCACTAACTAAATAAACCACATAAAACGGTTTTGGCAACTGGATGTATGTGTTTAACCAGAAATGCAACGGGGAGAAAGAATTCAAAGAAACAATCCTATTTAATTAATAAAAAAATGTATAACAATAAAAAAGTATCTTAAAGTATTTTCAATTAGATCCATTCGAGGGTTCATTTCTAATGATTTATGGTTACGTTAGAATTACCGGATGCATTAATAACAAAGGATATTCCTTGTTTTGTTTGGCTGCTGCATACACTAAATTCATTAGAGCTACTTGGCCCGCTGTCATGAGTTGTGCTTGACAACATAACGGCAACTTTTTTTTTGCCTTCTAACGAATTTTCCACATATGACTCTACCACCGCACTAGACTTCCAACCGCCTAACCGTTTTAACTTTGCAGAATATCACCACCATTATCAGCTAGTAATGTAGCTGCAGTTCGTCGAAAGCAGTGTCCGGTAAATGTTGCTGGCTCTTTTAATTTTAAATATGTTGCAATTTTTTTGAAATGATGCAATTGTGTTATGCCCAAAAGGCTGTTTTGTAATTTTGTTGTATCGAACTTGCATAAATAACCTGTTATTTTTAATGCTTCTACGCATATTTATAAGGCTGTTTTAATATGTTTATTATCGATTCTGGATTAGAGACCATAAATGCTCGTGAATGGTGTGTCTTCAAATCTGGAATTGAAACAGTGACTATATCTTCCAGAAAATTTATGTAGCCAATGGTCATTTTAAAAGCTCGTCACTTCGACAAGCTCTGGAAGTACCCAATATCAAACCTACCTGAAATTGTAAAATAATAGTATATTATACACCAGGTTGTGAAGTCAGTCATTATTGCCTTAGCACCAGTTTATTTCGCGAGGGGCGGTAGCCCTCCGTAAATAAGGTGCGTAGGCAATAATGGACCCACAACCATGGTGTATATACTATTTTTCCACTACTAGCCAAATTTAAGCCAAAAAAATTTTTTTCTTGTAAAAATCAAGTAGCACAGGAATGCAAATAAATCAAAAGCATTAAAAGCTACATACGTTGATAAACCAACTGCAACTGATTCACTAAACACTTGTGTGGTATATTTCACCTTCATTTTCTGAAAATTATTCGAGTAATATGTAAATTAGTTGATTTAAGAGCCAATCGCAGCGGTTTAGATTTGTCTGACATGTAGAAATTTTAATGTCTTTCCAAGATGCTTTTTGTTATTAAAGATTATATCGTATTTAATCAAGTTATTTTGCACCGACTTCAATAAATAGGGGACATCGAAGAAATAATAGATTTTCTTATCGTTTACGAGAAGGTATGGTTTTTCCGGTGATACATCTATTCTTTTAATTAGGTTTCGAAAATTTTACTATTGCCCTAACATTGGCACCGCATTGTAGTTGTAGCTTTTCTATGCAGTTTAATACTATCGACTTCAGTTTGTCACCTTTATATCGTATTTGTAAAGATGAAGCACAAGGGTTGTTTAACTCTGTATATCTCCTACTTCTTAGTGGTTTCTTTTTAAGTCCACTTGGGCTGTCACAATTTGTGCTCTGCTTTCGGGAAGTAATCGTTGGGAGATGTTAACTTCAATTGAAGTGCTTTCTTTTCACGTTGCAATTTAAGAATGTTCCTCCGTAATTTTCTTTACCTAAGAGTATTTGAGCTGCAAGTTTGAGTAGTTTTGGTATAGCTAGAGATGTTAACGGGCATTTATTGCTTCGCCAATATACCTTGCATCATTTTAATATTAGGTTTCAGAAATTGACACTTGTAATTCATTTAGGAATGGCAAGTGTTCGCCACATACTGTTAAAGTTTTTAGAGTCGACATTTTTATGCAACAGATCGGACCTTCCAGATTCTGTTAACCATTCAAAACACCTACAACAAAATGTTTGTAATTTACTTAAAATTCTTCATGTAACTTAACTCGCCTGGTTAAATCTCCTTTGGGAAACCTGAAAAACAGATTCTACCATCATATTTAATAAATAAATAAATTCAGGTTATGTATTTGCGGTTATGGGATGGAGGCGCAAATTTTAAACTAATGGCATTTTTTTATTCAAATAATTTTATCGTGTTAGGTAATTTTAAGCAGCAAATACGTTAAAGATAATCACCTGGATATACAAAATTAGTATTTCACTCGTTTTTGTTAAACAACTATTCTTAGATTCTCAAAAAATTGAATTTGTCCATTATTAACCTAGGTTAAAAATAGAAAAAATTATTAACCACTAATAGAAATTCAACTTCTCAGTTGGCTAGGAGACGCAACAATTGTCCACTTCACAGCTAGTAGTGGAAAATACAGTACAGTATACACCAAGGTTATGAAAGTATGTCATTGTTGCATTAGCACCAGTTTATTTCGCGAGGGTCGCAGCCGAGAGCAAGTAAAGCGTAGGCAACAATGGACTTCACAACCATGGTGTATACTACTATTTTCTCACTACTAGCCAAAATTAAAACAAAAATTAAAAATTAACATTTTTCTTGAAAAAATCGAGTAGCTTTACAGGAATGCAAATTTTGCCTTTCAGTAATAAAAGCAAAAATCTAGTAGTCTGATAAAGATTGACATTTCACCTTATCTCTCATTTATCCACTTAATAAGTTATTTTTCAAACCGTTTGTGATAAATTATCGTATTTCGGGTGTCTTTTTAATATGGATATAATTTTTAGTAAAAATTGTTTTATATTCCTCTGTGTATCTCCTATTTCTTAATGGTTTATTTTCTTAGTCCACTTAGGTTTTCTTTCTGCTACGGTTTCCAGGAAGAAAATGATCACGTAACACTGTTTAAACCTTGCAGTCGTGCCTTCGTTTGGTGTTGATAACGTCAATTGATGCGCTTCTTCTCACGTTTTGTTTGGGTTTCAGTTGGAGATGTTAACGGGCATTTATTTCCATCGAGTTCTGAAAACACTTGTAGAAAACATCTAAAAATTTCATTTATTGCTTCGCCAATATACCTTGCATCGTTTGAAAATTGGGTTTCAGGAATTCACACTTGTAATTGATTTAGTAATCGTAATGGCAATGTGGCATTAGAATATAACCAGGGCCTCGCATACTTTCTTGGATACAAAAAATAGTCAACATTTTTGCAACAGATCGAACGTTCCACAGTCTGTTACGCATTCAAAACACCTACAACAAAATGTTTGAAATTTACTTAAAATTCTTCATGTACCTTAACTCGCCTGTTTAGATTTAACCTTTCCTTCCTGAAAAACTTGCAGCAACAAACGTACAGTTCAAATTTTTTTTTTTATTCATGTTTACCACGCACACAAATTTTTTACACAATCACTAAATTAAAATTTCATTTAACAATTAAATTGTTAATATAAAACAGAAATAACACAGCTAATTACAATTAAAAATAATAAATAAATTCAGGTTATGTATCTTATGGTTACGGGGGATATCATCAGTCATTGATTGGGCGCAATTTTAAACTAATGACATTTTTATTCAAATAATGTTATCGTGTTAGGTAATTTTCAGCAGCAAATACATTAAAGATGATCTCCTGGAAATATAAAATTATGTTGCACTCGTTTTGTTAAATAACTATCCTTGCATTCTCAAAAATTGGAATTTGTTCATTATTGACCTAGGTCAACAATAAAAAAAATTAACCAGTAGTAGAAATTCAATTTCTCAGTCGTCTAGGAGACACTAATAATGGTCCACTTCATAGCTAGTAGTGGGAAAAAATTATTTGTCACTTTGATAAGTAATAAACTAAGGAACTTCTTTGGAATGTGTTTACCCGAAGGTTAGTATAAGTTTAGTTTTAGATTGCACACTTAAGTTAGGTTATTTAAGTTTATTTATAAGTTCTTAGCTTTAAGTTGCACCCTTAAGTTAAGTTATTTTTAGTTTAGTTATAGGTTCTTTGGATACACATCCATTCCGAAGAGGTTCAAACTACTTACTTTTTGTGGAAGAAAGTCTAATGGTGCGTCTTTCAAAACCACATTGATTTCAATTCTAGAAAACGTACTTGATTTTTGGTTTTGTTTTTCAAATATGCTATTAGTTTAGAAATATCTATATTTTCATTGATATCCAATGTTGTTCGTAGCATTGAATATGTTGCCCATAATGTTGAAGGCTTTTTGGATTTAGCCAGGTCGCTAAAATAGGCAAGCACAATATTTTCTGATGTCTTCTGCTGTACATTTTTGGTAGCGCACCAATCTTTATAATCTCTGTAGACTTTTTGATAACGACTTTTTGCTTTTCTCCGTAACAAATTTTGAACCGCTTCGTTGGCCACTTCCATTAATTCTGGAGGAGTGCCTAGCTCCATTTACTTTCTGAACTTTGAGACATTTTAGTTCTCGAATTTTATACACAATGATTAGTGAATTTCAAGCTAAACGGAATTTGTTTTTTGTTTTTCTAAGTGAACTTGATCAAAGCATTAGTTTTGTAACAAATTGATACTGATTGTGATTGATACTAATCAACTATACATTAATTTTAAATGTCGATTAAATTTCTCTATTGTTGTTGTGTTAATAAATTTTCAACAAAGTAATTACCTAAATTACTGTAGAATTCAAGTAATATAACTGGTTTTTATCTTTAAAGAGTACTTATATTGTAGTTTCAGTTTATATTATTTTACTTCAAAAATGTAATTGTGAATAAAATAGTATACATACCTCGGTAGAAATTTCATTTCATCCTCGCGCTCTATCCGACCTCCAGGCTTCTCCTGTCGGTCGGATATAATGAACTTTGGATGAAATGAAACATTCCACCTCGCATGTAATATACTATTACACCTGTGATACATACAAATTTTTTGCACTTGTTAGTAATATTAAGTCGAAACAGATTTACTTTTTTAGGAAAGTTTGATTATTACAACATAAAAAAAGTTTTGTTAATCTTAGCTTTTAAATTAATTTAAGATACGAGATAAAAATTTCAAAAAACCGAAAAATTAAATTTAAATATACAAGAACTTTGTTTACTTTCATAATATACAGCGCATTAGTATGTACAATAAAGCTTAAACTGTGTTTATGCACTCTAGGCTAAAATAACAATAACATTCTGCTGAACTTTATTCTGTTTATTTTTGAAATGAATATACACAACGTTTCAATTTTGCAATAGTATAATGCAATCGTCATCAGGTGATCATTCAAACTAAAGTACGTTAATCCCTTGGGCGATAATTCGCTCTCGTTCAATCATGCGATTTAATGTTGCCCCATCCTCTAGATTAACAATGCATTTTAGTTCCTTATTACATAATATACTATTACGATTAATTTTATATGTTTCCTGTTATTAAAAATCTAAATTTTTTTATTATATACGCTTAAATAAATGAGGTTTTATTTTATGAATTGTTAGATTGGTTGTTAAAAAGAACACTCGACTTTTAGGGTGTTTGAGATTATACAGGGTGTTTAAAAAATACGATCCGATATTTGGCCCACTTATAGATCTCATCAGTACAAACAAAAAAGTCAAAATAAACATAAGTCTAAAAATCAACTTTTTCGAGATACAGGCAGTTTTTGAAATTAAAATTACTAAGCCCAGTTGGAGTGATTCGTCGTATTTATCACGTCAGCTATGGAAATAGCAAAACAAAATTTGTTTGTTTCTGTGAGTCTAGTTGCCGCATTTGTTGTAATCATTGTGTGGCTGTCATTGTTGCTATTAAAGTCGTTGTTGCTGTTGCTCATTGTCGATATATTGAAATAAGCCAAAATATACCAACGTAGAAATGGCAAACATGCATTTCATGTATGGCAAGGTCGATCAAAATGCTTATGAGGCACGTTGCCTTTAAATCAAGGAACGGTGATGGTGGTCCGCCTAGATCAGTTTCTACTTCCGAGGCAAAACTTAACATTTTAAGAAAAATTGAAAAAAATCGCAGTACTAGTACTAGAAGACTCTCTACTGAAACAAATATTAATTCTTCCTTAATTTGGAGAATGTTACGCGAGCAGCAATTGCACCCATACCATATTCAAAGGGTACAGGCTCTTACTGTGCCTGATTATGCCGCACGACTGGTGTTTTGTCGAAGGATGCTGACAAAAGTTACGGAGAACCCAAATTTTGTTACTAAAATTTTATTTACTGACGAAGCTGGTTTCACGAGAAATGGCATTTTTAATTTCCATAATAGCCATGTTTGGGCCGACAAAAACCCGCACGCCATTGTTGAATCGAATCATCAACACCGATTTTTAAACAACGTTTGGCTTGGTGTGTTAGGATACCATTTGATAGGACCTTGTTTTTTGCCTAACCGTTTGACTAGTCAATTGTACCTTGATTTTTTGCGAAATACCACTACTGTTAGAAGATGTACCCCTTAACCACAGAATTAATATGTGGTTGATGCACGATAGAGCTCCTGCGCATTATGCAGTCTTGGTCAGAAATTACCTAAACGAAAATTACAATGGCAGGTGGATAGGGCGAGGAGGTCCAATTGCATGGCCACCTAGATCTCCCGACCTCACTCCGCTCGACTTTTGCATTTGGGGGTATTTAAAAACATTAGTTTATTCATGTCCTGTCAATAATTTAGATGAGTTGCGAGAACGAATTGAACATGCCTGCCAGACTGTTCGTACATATACGGACTCTTTGAGAGAGTGCGGCGTTCACCTTTACGGAGATGCGAAATGTGTATACAAATGGAAGGAGGACATGTTAAACATCTTCTTTAAGTATCATTTGTAATTAAAGTGTTGTATTTGTACTGATATTTGTTCTATTGAAAACCTCGTTGAAATAAATATGACCTTTGGTTTACCCACTTCCTCAGCTGACTTGATAAATACGACACAGGTTGTATCTCAGAAACAGTTGATTTTTAGACTTATGTGTATTTTTTGACTTTTTTGTTTGTACTGATGAGATGTATAAGTGGGCCAAATATTCAAACGTATTTTTTAAACACCTTATATAAATTCTATCCTGGATCTACTCCTAAGTTCAAATTATCAGAGCTTTGTAAGATTCTAATAAGCCAGCTTTTCCAAAATGTTAAAGCAATTCAAAGTTCAAAGAATAAAATTGAAGGGACAGATAGCAATAAAAATCAAAAAAAGATCACATTTCAAAGTGTAATTATTAGATAATTTGAAAGAATTTTATGTGTACTATTTGAAAACTTTTTAAGACGACAAAAAAAAAATAAACCCCATTTTTAATGACATCTTATTGGACGCAACGAGTTCATCAGTTTTAAAATAAGAACACTGAAATAATTGGAATCTTAATCCAGATACAACCTCCATTTATCTTTATACAGAAAAAATTGATCGTAGTTAAGTTCAAATATAATACTACTATAAATTAGACACTTTCGTTTATACAGGAAGTCAAGTCCATCTTGCTTATTTTATTTAGAAACTAGTATTTTTTATTTCATAGGATTTATGTATATTACGCTATACCTAAAATTACACCATTATTGAAATATTTGCATATTTTTTACATTTTATCCAAAGTTTTCATGAAATAACAATATTTCCATTATTAATAAAGTTAGAGTTGAAACTGTAACAATTAGATAAACAGGTCTTACAAATAAATCCTTTATTATAACTGAATCGAAACCCTTACAGGAGTTCTTCAACTCAGAAGCCAAATGTCTAACTTAATTATTCATAACTTGCTTATTTTAAATAGAACACTTTGTATTTTATATTGTTTTCTGAAAAAAATTTTATGACAATTTTTTTTGGTGAACTACATTTTGTATAACAACTATATTTAGTATTTGTGTAATTATTGTTTTACTGCAATAAATTAAATTAAGTTAGGCTGGTTTTTCATACAACCTGACTTATAAACTAAATATCAAAAAAACCATTGTCAAAAAACAATAAGCATGTAAATTACAGCCATTGCAAGTAACCTGCTTAGTTATTTTAATTTATTGCAGTAAAACAATAACCTTTCACAAACACTAAATATTCCTAAAAAACGGTTTACACTATATAGTAGTAATCACGAGAGCTCGAGTATGATTCATCTAAGGAAGCAACAATAATAAACTTATATAGATTTAGTTATCTCTATCACACTTTTGAGAATTATGTAGTAGAAAGGAGACAGAAAATAATAATAATGTCTGCCCATACTTTCAATAGAACGTATGTCGGTTTTAATACGATTCATTATTTATCAGCTGTTCATTGTAACCTAAAATTCGTGCGTTGTTTTAAATTGTCTTAGTATTTTTATCTGCGTTATTAAGTAAAACAGTTCTTATTAGAACTCCGTAAGTGCTTTAAGATGTCTCTTACGAATAAATCTTTAAAAAGTCAAACGCAAATAATGCTAATGAATGTGCTTAAGTATTTCGAGAAAGAAAGTGAACGAGGTGGATGTAATGTGCCATTAACATCGATAGTGCAAGTACAGTATATTTGTAATTTGAGTTATGCGAATTTTCAAATGTTTATGTTATCATTAGCGAACTGCCGATGCCTGTGGTGTTTCTACCTATGCTGTGACTTCTACGAAGAAACGGATGGCAGAAGCATTAAAACAAGGTAAATCAACCCCTACGAGTCCACAGAAAAACGCATACGTCTTTGCAAAAGTCTACTGATGTAGATGAATATGTGAAAGACATTGTTAAGAGAACAATTTATAAAATGCATTCTAACCGTAAGTACTTAGTAACTTTGTGCACCGAATGTTTATGCATTTATTTTTATAGTAACACCAGTTACGGTCGCAACGTTACAAAACAATTAAAAGACGATGATGTCTTTAATTTTAGTGTAAGCAGTTTAACAAGGCTGTTAAGGTCCCTTGGTTTCTCTTATAAAACAGAAGATGGTCGTAGAGCTTTATTTGAACAAGACCACATTGCTGCAAGTCGAACAAAGTTTTTAAGAGAATATTTTAAAAACAAGGATGAAGCAGTATATAATCCAGTATTTCTTGACGAAACTTGGATTTTTGGTAGAGGCTCAGCAAAGAAAAGTTGGCACGATTCTGATAAACAAAGCATTAGAAAAAGCAATTAGGTGAAGGAAAACGGTAAATATGTGCTAAATTAGTTCAACAATTAAGTATAAAATATGTTTCAGGTTTATTGTTCTTAGTGCTGGTAACAAAGATGGTTTTATTGAAAATACTTTTTAATATTTTCTTCAAAAGCCAAGACCGATGATTACCATGACAATATGAATTCCGATTTATTTAAAAATGGTTTACCGAACAACTTTTACCAAATTTACACGAGCCAAGTATGATTATACTAGATAACGCTTCATACCATTCAAAATTAATTGAGAAATTACCCACTGCTTCGTGAAGAAAGAAGAAATTAAGGCATTTTTAATGAAACACAATTTACAATTTACTGATGATATGTTAAAGAACGAATTACTTTTTATTGCGTCAGAAGCAAATATCCCCAAAACGTTTGAAATTGACATGATAGCTTATCACAATGGACATAAAGTTCATCGATTGCCCCCATATCATTGTCAATTTAATCCGATAAATTAGTATGGGCAAAATGCAAGGGTTATTATGATAAAATATAGGTAGTGAAGGGTACGGAGATGAAAAGGTTTTAAGTATGTGGAAGAAATCTTTAGACTTAGTAGACAAAGAATATTGGATGAAGTGTATTACACACGCTGAAAACTTATGGGTGAATGGTGGGATCTGCAGAAACAATGGGATGTAATTCAACCACCAATTATTATTAATGTAGGTTCTGATAGTACCACCAGTGAAGCTGAAAGTGGAGAATGAGGTGGAAAACTGATTATTGATCTGTACGGTATATATTTTATGAAGTAATTTCTACGTTATACACTTAACTCATATTTTAAAACTGTATCACAACAATAAAAATTGTGAAGTTTCTTTCAATTAAGTCATCTTACAAATAAATATTTAAAAAATGTAATACCACCAACGTTTTTAAATCACATGTACTTTACAAAATTAAAGATACAAAAATAAAATACATCTTATAAATATAATCTTGGTCATTATGAGTCGATTATGAATTAAACGAAAAAGGACAAAGTTTGATAGCAAAATATTTCCGCCTGTTACTGAACAGGACGTTATAACTTATTTAGTATTAACGAATAGTTTTACACCCAACAAGTGAAATCATATAAAAGTTTATTCGGATATAAATACTCTGATGCCGGGCTTGTCCAAAAAGTTGGTGCTGTAGAAGTAAACGAACACATTAATGTAATCGGAACAGTAAGTTTATTATGTTTGATGTTACTTTTAGATGTTAATAGAAAACAACTTATATTTATAAGTCGAGCATTAATCCACTTTTGCAGTCGCACCTTCGATAATTCATTCAACTGTTAAGCACTTCGGAAATGGGTAAAATTTTACATTATCCCATACACGGCGACTTCTACAACGCAACTAAATGCTGGCATTTACTCACTTTCCATTTACAACCTATATTTTCTTTATGAAACGTTAGTAAAGATGAAAATTCTAAGTTACAAAATGTAAACAAACTATTTGTCATCTTTAACAGAGATAAGTAAGGTTAGGTTAGGAACTTTAAATTTATTTGACAGCATGCTGGATTGGTCTATTAAATCCACGACATACGTTACCTTTTTAATTCATACGCTTTTGAGAATGAGTCATACTCGAGCTCTCCTGATTACTACTATATAAACCAATTGGCATAAAAAGAACACCAAAAGAACATAAAATACAGGACGTTCTATTTAAAATAAACAACTTATAAACTACTAATATAATAAACCAACAGAAAAACACCAAAAACTGCACCAAAACTTGACTCGGACACAGTATAGGTATTGCTGATGATAAATGCTTAGCTTTTAAAACCATGTCCGAGTCAAGTTCTAGTGCAGTTTTGATTGTTTTTCAGTTGGTTAAATAAACGTTGCAGTTAGGTATTCCTTTCCTTTGACTAATATAATAATTTTTATTTATCTTATAGGATTTTTAATTAAGGACGTTGGCTTCTGCATTTAGAACATCTTATTTAATTTGTAAGACCTGATTGTGTCGAGTTACAGTATCTTTATTAAATTGAGATATTGTTATTTCTTGAGTACTTTTAAGCATATATTACTGATGAGCTCATAAGAGCCAAATGTATACATCAGGTGTTCTTTCGTGCGTATATGCTACAATAAATACTTGTCTTGTAATTCAGGACAATTTTTTCGCAGTTGAAATTATCAGACCAATTACGATATCGCAATTTAACAATCAATTTACCTACCTATCAGAATTTTTAGTTAAAAAACGACTCTACAAAATTAGATACTTCCTTATGCGGATTTGTTCATAATAGGTGATGTTGCATTATCGGTTGGAATCGTAAATGATCAAAATTAATTTAATCAAAAAATGTATTTTGAGTAAAACAAAATTTGCCGGGTCAGCTAGTTCTACAGAGTGCCTGGTAATACTCCAGAGGTAGATTTTTAGGCAAAAATATCACGATTTAAGGTAATTTATCTTAGTACAATTTTACTTGATTAAAAGTTATAAAATGGTTTTTATTTCAACTTGTAAGCATAGACAACGTAATTTACATGATATCTAAGTCAAACTTGAAACCTAGTGGTTTTTGACGCTGCCAACTAAAAATATGTTATCCACTACGCGGTAAATCCAGAGTCTGCCACTATGGCTTTCATTTTTTGGCGAGCCATTACATTCTTGCACTCAATAATTTTAAGAAAAGCGATTAATTTGGGTAAACTACACTATTCTAGCCTTCGAAAAGGTATGCTAGTTGAGGGCAGTCAAAAAGCACTGTTTCGTAGATAAATTTCTCTGTTAGTTAAAATATGAATTTAGAAGACTTTGTGAGGTAACGCAAAGAACCGCCAATGTAGTTTATGCAAACTGCAACTAGACTAATATTTGAAAATACAGATAAGTGAACAATGTGATGCTGTGCACCGATCAAAAGCGGCAAGATTATTCAGGGTTATTATGCATTGTATGTTTAGCCCTCGGTGAGCACGAGCAGAACAAGTGTGGGTATCTAACATTGAGCAACATTTTAACAAGTGTACTTAAACATAGTCCATGTCACATGTGCGACAACCAAATATTTAGAAACGCCAATTTCTTATGTCGTTGAATACGCCAACTATCCTCAGCCATAGTTCGTCTCAAGTGGCAACTGCCCTGATAAAATACACAAAGGTTTTAAGGTACCCCTATAGAAAGAAATCTATCACATTAAGACCAAGACCAAGGATGTTTACTGCCGCGCTTAATCTATTGTTGTGGAAATAAGTTGTGCAGATGTTTTCTCACTGGCAGCGACTAATTCACTGGTGCATCATTCTGTAAAAACCACAAATAGTTAAGATAATACCTTCCAGCAGATTGTTTAAATCATTAGAAAAACCCTTTGAAGCTGAAGAATCGTTTTGGATTGTTTAGCTGATTGATTCAAATTAAAAAGAGAGGGGATGGGTTTAACAATAGAAATCCACAAACTACTGATATCTTAAACTGTCTCAGCTCAAGAAACAGTCATCAATTTTTTTTAACACAAACTCAACTAAGAGCATAATGAGTCTTTCCAAAAGCTTAAATTTTGTCATCACTTCTCATTAAAACTGTAAAGACGCTATCTCCTGTGCTGTAAAAATTTTTGATAAGAATTCTTAATTCTTATACTGCCGACCCGATTCAGATTCAGGTCACAAAGATTCTGCAATCATATACAATCCCACAACCAACATTTCTGAAATGCCTTACATTTTAACATTCATTACAAAACTAAACAATTACATATCATTGAAGTATTGATGAAACCACAAATTTTAATTACAGTTTATTTATCAAAATAGTACCGCTACTATGTTTACTGCCAAACACTCGATTTAATAATTTTGTCAGATCTCAATTTTTAATTGAAAAAATGTTTACTGACCAAACATTCGATTTAATAAGTTTATCAGATCTCTAATTTTTAATTGAAAAATTAGATTTATTAAATAGAAAACATTTTCTACAGTTACTTTAAAAACTCAACAGATCCTTTTATAAATAACCTAATGTTTTTAAGAATGACGACCATTTTAATTAAAGTTGTAACGGGAACGGCCACAGGCCTAGAGATCAAACATGTCGGTTGTCGTACGAGAACAGTTTCTATTTTGTGATTCTGTAATTTTCACCACTAACGCCTCACAATTTTATTTTGCGTGCTTTACTAATTGTTATGTGTCAACAAATTAATAAAAAAAAGTTGGATTCAGAGTACGACGATTGTTTTATTCGAGGACTACACAGAATAACTATTCATAATCAATACAAATGTTTGCATTCAAACATTTTAAACAAATTATTATTTAACAGGTAAATTTTTGGCTGTTTGTTTAATTAAGTATATTTATTCAATCATCTAGGTATAAATGGTTCATAATAAATTGTATCAAATTTTAATGAAGTGTATAGATTTAAATTAATAAACAGTATGTGATAATATAAAACGATAATGATTTGATTGTAATTTCTAAATGCGAATAAATCATTTTTGCAATTTACGAACAGCACTAAAAATTAAATTTATACTCTAATAAATTTCAATTGCTAAGATTAACGCAATCGTAAATTATTGTTTTTATGGGAAGGATATTTAAAAGTATTGTAATTTTAAATGTTAACCTTTCGGTTTAGCAGAAATAGCTTAAAAGTAACAAAATCTTTATTGCGTTTCTACAATTAAATGACATTCGACGTAATTGACGCATTTTTTTTAAACTTTTGAAAAGTGGAACACTAAAATAAGATCAATTTTACTTTCTGACCACTTGAAAGAAAGAATAATAAAATCGTGCGAAAAGAAACTGTTTATTGAACAAGTAAATACAATAAAATATAATGCAAAATGTAATTTACGTTGAATTGCAAAACAATTAAAGTAAACTAAAATATTTTTCAACAAAATTAAAAAAAATACACGAAAGTGAATTAATAAAATTAAGTTAGTGGTTTTTTTATAACTTAATAATTATTGTAAACATACAGGCTGTCACAAAATATGTGGTCCAGCCTTAAAGAGTTTATAGTAGACATTAAAATAAACAACTTTTTAGTAAAACTTTAATATTGGTTATGCCAAAATGATGCATCAAAGTCAAAAATTAAAATTTGGAATAAATTGCAAAATCAAAAACGATGGTCGCCAACTCTGACAAAAAAAATGTAAAGAAAAATAAACTATAAAATAAAACTCCCCCTCCAACTAGTAAGAGTAAACTTTCTCAAATTTACCAAATTACCAAAACTTAACTTCTTAACACGGTAAGGACCTATAAATAAGGGAACTAGTTTAGCACTAAATTGATTTCCGGCATCCGATAACGCTTTATTACTTCTCTTTAGAAATTCTCTAACATCAAAATCCACTGGTCTCCTTTTCAAATCACAGCTTTTCTTGTTTTGCTCGTTCGCTTGTTGTAACTTAGTTTTAACGTTTTTGAACAATTTCTAAAATATAATATTTTTGTTCTGGACAATAGTATACTTTCAAATTTCGAATTCACTGGTCGAATGATCCTTACTTTTACCAATATATTGGCGACCAAAATTGACACAAAATGGGGAATATCCAATGGTTTCGTGCTTGGTAATTCTTAAAGCAGAAGCTAAAAATGTTATATTGTCATCCCAATAGCGATTATTTTTTTTCACACGAGAATTGTACAAGCTAGATTACGAAATTCTTTACTTCTCATTTGCACTCCATTATCGCAATCTGAGGCACTCCGTATTCGAGAAAAACAGTTTCTTATACTTCTTTTGACCATGATAAACCAGTGGCTTTGCGTACATGAATTACAACGAGATCTTTACTAAAATAATCAATAATTACAGAATGTGTGTAATCCCATGCGTAGATTTTGGCAAAAAACCTATAAAACTAAAGTAATTAATTGTCAAGTTTGATCAAATTGATGTCTTTGGCCCATTAATCCAGCAGCAAATTTATGTTCCAATTTTTGTTGAGAGCAAATACGACACAAACGGATGTGACTGCAAACGTCGGTTCTTATTTTAGGTCACTAATAACAACCAATAAGTTTTATAAAAAGTCAAGCTTCATGCCCTAACGTCATCGTTATGTTCTTCTAGCAAACTCTTGCGGCATCCTTTAGAGACCACAAGTTTCCAATAGTCGTTTACACTAAAAGTTCTGGTATTGCACTCTTAGTGTGTTTGTAAAGTTTGTCATCTATTACTTCCAGTTAATATATTGGTCGGGGTAGTTTTTTAACCGTGCCGAACACTTTAGCATACCAATTGCCCTTGACTTCTTCCAATGTGTCAATTGGTACTGTGCGCTACAAAAAAACACAGACCATATGTTCCTTTCCCTTTTCGTGCTTGACTTCGTAGTCAAAAGGCTGCAAACGCAATGCCCATCTACCCAAGCGTCCCGTCAGATCTTTTAAGCAATCAAGCCATAACAGTGAGTAATGATAAATAATTAGAGTAAAATGGTTTTTATCCAAATAATGTGTAACGATTGTTGTTTACAAATAACGAGCGAAAGAGACGGCTCTAGCGGTACAACCTAGAGAAAAAAAGTAAAGAAATTTGGTTCGATGTAGCGCACTAAATTCGTGGAGGATCCAGTATTTGTAGTAGTTAGCACAGCAGCGTCCGGCTTAGTCGGTGAGTGGGGGGTACTTAAAAAACTGTAAAAAAATAGACTGCTGCCTAACAAGGCGCCACCTGCTGGGTAATAGAAAAAATAAAACCGACCAACAGGAGATCAACAGGTTTTACTTAAGGTCTAATACGCTGAATTAAACACAAATCAAAAGACAAACAGACAATTCAATACAACAAACAAATCTTAAGGTACTAGAAGAATGTGACAGAAATAGAGAGACTGTCGCATATAGTTACGTACGTTAGCAACAACAATAAATAAAGCTCGCAAATAATGTGTCAAATTTCAGGTAAGCATTTTAGTTGCACCCAAATTAGAGTTAGCGTTTCAATTGAGGATTGGTTACTAAGAAGGCTCTGCGTACACTCGTTACTTACACACGGCAACTTAAAACTAACTTAAGCTCGAATTAAAAAAGTAAGTACCTCCCGCCAACCCAAAAGACCTTTTCTTTTCGCTTTAACCGTTTTAAGTACAGCGCCCAAACTCGTATTGAGTTGGTTCAAAAATCCAAACGTCGGTTGTGGAGCATACCCCGAATAAAAATTTGCTTAAATACTAGAGATCAAACCGTTCTATGTCACATGTACGTAAGCTTCATACGCATTATTATTAAATAGGTTACTTAAACATTAAAACCTAGCTGAATTCTGTAGTGTGCAGTCCCGAGAATAAAATGTCCTGCTAGTTAGATAACACCAGCATTTCTCTTAGGGGAGGTATGTAGCAAAAAACGGAAGGCAAATATGTTCCCTCAAAGTAGAAATTATGCAGCATGAAAGACCCCTGCAGAACGTAGCGTCCACCGGTTGTTTGCAGCTTAACTTAATGCAAAACTGTGGTAGTCGTTAATTTTATAGGGAAAGGTTCTTAATTAGCCATTTCAACACCCCCAGGAGTTATCCAGGTGTAATACACGATAAGAACATAAGGCCAACGCAACGTGGGTGAATTCGGCCGGATTTAAATTTAAACACCAATTTGACTTGGAAATCTTGAATCACACATTAGTAATTTATGAATAAAAAAACACCCGCGTAGAAAGAAAGAAAATGTCCGCTGTTTGTCTCGGAAACCTTTTCAAATTTTATTTCCACCAATTGAAAATTAGCAACATTGCCGGCAAATTCGATTTTTGTCGTAACATGCTACTTACGACACACGTTTTAAAAAGGCTCTCGACATACATTTTACTTTTGAAAATAAAACCGTAACAAATGACGTAGTTTTTTTACTGTTCAAATTACACCAAGACATTCCAGCTCCGTGATAGAATACTTTTGTTTTTGTTTTGTTAGCGACCTAGTAAGAAAACTAATAATTTTTTCTTTACCCTGAATTTTCTGCGTTAGTACAGTTTCTATCCCGTAAGCAAAAGCGTCGGTTTGCAGATTAAACGTTTTGTTAGAATCTAAACCATTGAGAACGGGTGCGGTAGACAATTTTTGTTTGATAGTCTAAAACAAGAATTGACAACCTTCTGTCCAATTCTATGATCGATTTTTTAGTGAGCTCTGACAGTGGAGTTAAAATTGTGGAAAAATTTAAAACAAATCTTTTGCACCATGATAATATACCAATGAATCGACAAACTTCTTTAATATTCTACAGATTGGAAATATCAAGGATGGCACAAACTTTGCTCGGATCTACTTAATGTTCATGTTAGTCTACAACGTATCCTAAATATTTTATTTGTGATTGACAAAATTTACACTTTTTCCTGTTTACAGTTAATCCTGCTTGAGTAATCCTTTCTAGTACTTGTTTAAGAACCTGCAAATGGGTATTAAAATTGACTGAAATAACAACAATGTCATCCAAACAGACCATCACATTCGGTTTTAAATCAGCTACCAACATCATATTAATTAAAATGTGAAATGTAGCTAGCGCATTGGTTAATCCAAATGACATTCCTTTAAAATAATACAACCCTTGTCCAAAATTGATATTCGCCGTTCTTTTTGAGTACTAACAATACTGGACTATTCCAGCTGCTACGAGATGCTTCAACCACATCTATGTCAAGCTTTATTTAATTCGGCATCAATAATCACTTTTTTTTTGAAGAAAGTAGATAACACCTCTGGTTAATAGAGGTAGCATCAGTAACAATATCATGCTCAACCATAGCCATGTAACGCAATTTCTCTCCCATTATCTGATATTACCAAATTGTTAGAACAAGAAAAATGTAATGCCAAATAAACTATAAAAAACTGTTACAAGGAATTATTTTAACCATCATATAAATGTTAAATTTTAGCTTACAAGAGAAATAAAGATTCACTACTGAATTGTTTTTGAGTCTATAAACAATGGAACTACTTAAGGATCATTTGTAAAAGTTTTACGTTCATTATTAGTGTAAATATTTGTATGTACTTTTTATTTATAATTTCTACACCAATGAAAAGTCAATGAATGTTGTTAATTTTGTAATTGTATAAAATATAAACTATAAGTAACATGTTTTGTATTAAATCGAGAAAATTCTTATTTATAACTTAACAAAGGTCTGATGAAGAAAACTCAATCAAAAAAGTTTCCGAAACATAGGTATCATACTCGTTGTATTTCTGAACTCCATCTCTAATCAAGAATGATTTTTCTACAGTAAAAACTTAATAAGCTTTTGATTTTTAAAACTTTTGTTGTATTATATTTTTATTTCTAAAGTTATCACAACTCTGTTCGACAATGAAGTAAACATGCGAAGTTTTTTAGAAACTAAAGTTAAACCCATTTAAGATTGGTAAATTAATATCTACCTAATAAGCGACTATTAGTGCAAATTTTAACTAAATCGTGGCGGCCTTTGCAATTCCTATTATTTAAGGTTGCTTATTTAGATATGGATTTAGTCATTGTTAAATTTTTAGTCCACAAAAATATATAAACTTAAAATTTGACATTTAAATTTATACTTGAGAAAGCTTAGAGATTATTCCTCCAAAATTTCATACTATTCAAACGACATTAATTTTTTATTTTTTTGATTTCAATGTCATATCTTACACGTTGTTTTGAAAATTGTGCGTTTATTTAATGTATTTCATAATATAAAATATAATAATCTATTATAAGCATAAGATAGACTTTAATCTTAATTTACTTAAAAATGGTAATAGACTTTCTTAATCGATAAAGTTTAAATTAGGATACAAAGCTCTTTATTACTGAATAAACAAGTAACGTATTTTCCTAATACTAATATTGTAATAAAATATATTTATTTATAAACGTATACTATAGAACATGCGTTTTAAAATGACACTAATGAAGTATTTTTCTTGAAATTCATTGTGTATTTCGGAAAGTATACTGTAGGGGTAATCAGTACTTTTACTGACGTAAATTACATTTTTGTATTTTGTTTTGTTTGAAATAATTGCACAGAACAAAGAATGTTTTTAAGCTTGAGATGCAATTAAGACAAAGGAAATCTGCTTATGATATAAGATTTAACTGAATTTTGTTTCTGAAATTCCTTTTGTTAAAATTTTATATTGTTTTAAAATATTTTACTTTGTAACAACATTTTTATCCTAATCAGTTTAAAAATATTCTATACATTTAAGTAACAAAAAAACTAATCTGATTTAGTTTTAAATAGTATATCACAGGCGAGGTTTAAAATTTACAGAAATACTTTAAATCAAATACGACATTATAAGAAAAGGTATTTCGACAATTCTCCCTATACATGGTGTCAATAGAACAAGCAGACCTGATTTTCATTGAAGTGTGTTTTTTGGGCGATATTTTTTTGATTTGAGGAATTGTTTTAATTAATTTTTTTTTGAGATTGTTAAGTATCAACATATTATAGCTAATGTTAACTTTCTAGGTAGATGTGGGTAGATGAAAATAACGGTCTCAAACTACATAAAAGGCCGACGTTTCACCCAAACCATTGAAGGCTTTACCGAGGCTAAAACGTAAATTACGTTTGTTTATTCGTTTCGTTATTAATTCGTGACATCATCAATCTCGATGATCATTTAAAATTTTGTGATCAACACGGTTTTTTAATTTACGTTTTAGCCTCGGTAAAGCCTTCACATGATTAGGCGAAACGTCGGCCTTTTATGTAGTTTGAAACCATTATTTTCAATCTTACCTCCACCTAGAAGGTTAACAACTTTAAACCATAAACTTAATTGGAGGAAAAAAAACTTTCAACCATAAACATTTTATTTAATACATAATCGGATGTGGGTTAATTACGGTATTCTCGAGTTAATGAGTAGGTTAGTTTCTGCAGGTACTTACTTATGTTTACTAATTACCTAAAAATTTAAAACTGTCTAAAAAACACTAGACACTAGAAGATTATTATTACACTCAAGACTTAGTTTGTAACGGTAGTAATTTACAAAATATCAAAAGAAGCGACGGTTCTAGCCGTACAACTTAGAAAGAAAAATTAAGGGAATTTGGCTCGATGTAGCGCATTAAATTAGTAGAAGATAAAAATATTTATAGTAGTTAAAGCAGAAGCGTCCGGCTTCGTCAGAAAGTTGCGTGGATTCCTGAATAGCTATAAGAATTCTGACTGCCGGTCTAACAAGGGTCTACCTGCTGGGTAAAGAATGAGATAAAATCGACCAACAGAAAATCAGCAAGTTTTACTTAATATCTAATATGCTAAATCAAACACAAACCAGAAATAGAGAAACAAACAATACAGTATAACACACAAATCTTAATAGAAAAATAATAATCGAATTTCAGGTAAGCTTTAGTTAAACGCTTGAGTTAAGAGTTCTCATTCAAATTAAAAAAAAAGTAGCTGTTATTAAGGCTCTGCGTGCACATATCATTTACACACGGCAAGTTACACTAAATCTAAACAACATAAAAAATGGTAAGTACCTCTCGCAAACCCAAAAGGCCTTTTGTGTCCGCGACAACCGCTTTAAATTAAGCACCCCAGCTCTTATTGAGCTGATTTAAACAAACTTCCGGTTGAAGAGAATACACCGAATAAAAGTTACTTAAATATTAACTACCGAGCCGTTTTATGTCATCTGTACTTGAGCTTCATACGCTTTATTATTTATGAGTAAGTGATTTAAATACTAAAACTTAGTTGTAATACGTCGAGTGTAGTTCCGAGAATGAAAGTATTCTGCTAACGACAGTATTGACAGGTTGGGAAAGGTAGATAGATCCAAGGATTTCTCTAGGGGTAGCGTGCGGAGAAGAACAACACACAAGTGACTCCGTCGCTGGAAGTATGCAACATAGCCAACCTCTGACGACGTGGTACTCCCCGTTGGTCTGCGGCTGTGGTGTTGTCGTTCATTTATAGGAAAGGTTCCCAGTTAGCTACTCCAGCGCCCTCAAGAGTTATCCTAGTATCGTACACAGCGATTATAAAATGCCGAACACAACGTGCTAAAAGCATATATAGCAATCAAAATTAGAACAAATAGGAAAGAAACCGAAATACTCACGGTGAATGTAGCCAGATTTAACGTAAACACCAATTTATATTGGAAATTGTGAAACCCACATTAAATAGTTTTTGGTGAGAATTTCACTTCAAAAAAGATGCTGAAACACCCACGTGTATCGAAAAGAGAAAGGAAAAATGTCCGCGGTCCGACTCAAAAATTTCATCGAATTAAACTTCCACCAATCGCAAATTAGCAGCGTGCGCGTCAAGTACGACTTCTTGTCGCACCGTACTACTTGCGACACACGTTCTAAAGCGGCTTACGACCTACGTCCTAAATACGAGAATTATAACCGTAACAAGTTGTTTAATACTTTCTTGATTGTGTTCGTTTGCAGATTGTGTTGTAAGATAAACATCTAAATATGAATGATTGATGTTAAACAAAAATTGATCCTGGAAGAAAAATTGTATTGTAAGCATTATGTGTTAGAAATATTTATTTATGTTTATTATTATTTGAATTGGCCATTATCAGTAATTACTCTAAGGATGAATAGTGTTCGAGGGTGGTTTGAAAAATCCGTACAAAGTTACAGAAGAAGCGTATCAAAGTTATTTTCAGTTAACAGCATCTCTTATGGAAGAACACACAGCAAGTTTCAGGCAGATTCAGGTTTGCCGTTGGTTTGAATCAAAGAAGTCGAGAGATTTTCAAAACATGGACAAAAAAAGATTTTGTGTGTCGATTGAACATTACTTTATGAAAGGTAAATCGCTTCAGAAAAGTAAAGAGAAGCTTGATTCAATTATAACAGTTTGTAAGCGGTTTCAAAATTTTCGGAATGGCCATATGGACACAAATGACGTTGAACGTTCTGAATGTTGAATGCCACTACTCTAGAAACGATTGATAAAAACCATGATATGGTGATGGATGACAGAAAAGTGAAGATGCATGCTGTGGCCATCGCGAATGAACGGGTACATAATTTTTTAGCCCAACATTAAGACATTGCCGCGATACTCACGATGCATCAAAAATGAAATTGTATGAGGTGTTGCATAGACAGTTTGCAGCTGTTGCAGCAGAATCCGCAGGATTTAAGCGTGGATACATGGATACACCACTACACTCCTGAGACCAAAGAACAATCCAGACAGTGGGTTAACAAGGGGAAATCTGCACCAACGTAGGCAAAGACAGTTCCTTTGGCCGAGAAAGTTATGGCAACTGTCTTTTGGAATTCGCAAGAAGTAATATTCATTGATTATATAAAAAAAGAGTAAACCTCTTACAGGTGCATATTATTCATCGTTATTGAACCGTATGCAAACCGAGTTGCAAGAAAAACGTGCTCGGTTGGTCCACAAAAAAATCCTTTTTTATCACGATAACGCACCAGCTCCACCTTAGCAGTTGGCTTTGGCTCCTTCCGACAATTACATGTTTTACAATGTGTAGGAATCGCTAACGGAAAATAGAAAAATTTTACTCAAACGAGGAAGTGTTTGCTAGAACAAATTACTATTTTACAGACTTAGACAAATCTTATTATTTAGAAGGGATTAACAAACTAGAGCATCGTTAAACGAAGTGTATTAGTCTAAAAGAAAATAATGTTAAAAAATAAAAATGATCTATCTTAATTTTTTTTCAAACTTTTCAAACCTCAAATGTATCTCAATAGTGGGCTTTATTTTTGTCACCGGACGTACATTTAATCCTACTGACGTACTAGTTACTTAGCTGTATCACTTCCCGATGTTTGTTACTAAAACTGTTAATGTTTCAAACTTTTCAAACCACCCTCGTATGTATCTTGATACTAGGTTTTATTTTTGTCACCGGGCGTACATTGTTACTAAAACCTAATTGTGTTAGTAACCTTCAATTAAGAACTGTGTTTAATGTCAACTAACAAGTACACACGACTATACAAAATGTCTCAAAATATTGTACATATAATAAATAATTTAGTTAAGACAAAGATAAATAGAAATAAAATGCTTTTACGTAATGTACATACGTGGGTTTTTGGCACTAATTTTTCTCTATTTATTGCAATAAAACGTAGTCATTATTCTCAAAATAAATAATATAAACACAACCTTGTAGTTGCGGAAACATACTAAAATAGTATGATTGAAAAACGTTACTATGTATAATAGAGACAAATGCGCCATTGCAATCAAGAAATAAGTACTGCTTCAGCTAAATGCGCTATTTGGGATGACAACAGTACGATTGTGTATAAAAAATCATTACATTGTTATAGAAGAATCTTCTTTACGACTTAATAAGCTCTGTCTTTTCTCCAATTTAGACGGTTAGATTAATGTGTTTCTTAACGGTACCATTGCATTTCCTTATTCTAACATCTTCGTAGCTTAATGCTTGCGTTTATTTTAGTTTAGATAACGCAATAATAAATCTTTAGAATGAAAATATTTAAACCTGAAATAACACTACGTAAACAGTTTTCCATTACAAAAATATTTTATATTTTAAACATTTACACGAAAACAAAGTTTAATTTTAAATATCAAATATTGATGTGCTACGAACAAAAGCTTTATTGTTTTAATACAGGCCGGTAGAAAGTTATAACTAAAACAACAATTTAGTTGGTTGACTTCTCTTAATTAATTCTTACGGACAAAGATTATGAAAGGGTAAAGATAAAATAGAGTTCTAGCAGCTAATTCGAGCGAATTGGAATTTAACTTAACGAGTTTCACGACTAGTGTAAAGATTGGAAAGGTGTAGACAGGGCTGAACACTGTAATCACGTCCCCTAAGCTTTCTGAAATCGTCATCAAAAACTTCCACTAGATCACACGCCAACACTTCAAAAGCGAGATAAACTTTGAAAGTATATGCTGAATAAAGTCAGAAATAATGAAATAAGAGAATTTACAAGATGTGCACTAAAGATAATCTACTGTTCGAAAGGTAAACAATAATTTATATGTAAAATTTTCTCAAGCAAGTCGGAAGAATCATCTTTATAAGAAAGAACAATATGGTAAAATTCTGATAAATGTTAAATAAATTCAACATACAATTACAATATAAAGGAAAGGTTGACATAGTACAATGCGTTCACGAGTATTTTATATTTGGGTTACATAAAAAATATAAAGTTTGATTGGTAAGTCTGTTATTTAATAAAGAACAATTTGAGATTATTCTTCATAAATTTTTCCGCCATTGCTGTTTGTTACCACAATTATTTTGAGTGTAACACTACTAAATAACAAATTTATACTGAAATGGAGTTTTACAAAATATATATTCGTCCTTGTAAGAGGTAAATCAGTTAGGCAAAAATCTACATGATATTGTTATTGACGTTGCGATTAGAACCGTATAGGTCTGTCTCAAAGCTCTAAATTATAATATTGGCGTAGAGATTTTTCATTAAAAATTAGCACCACCCAATTAAATCAATAAAATATTAAAATTACACAACATGCAAATAAAAGTCAATAAATAAAAAATTAAATGTCACAAACTGCTTTTAAAGACGAACTAACACGTGTAACTGCAATAAAAATAATTTTGTCAAATTTTCAAAGTAACTATTAATTTAGAAAAAAATAAGGAGAAGGATTAACAATTAAACGTATATGCAAATTAAATGACAATATTGCAAATTTTTGTCAATGTAACGTCAAATTATATTGTTTGATACAAACCTAACGGAAAAAAACTACTGCCTACTCAAATAATCGAACATGTACAAAAAAAAACTCAAAATAAATTTTATTTATGAACTAAGAAATTGTTATAAAAAATGTTTAATGAGACATTTCTTTCCGTCACATAGGATCTTAGGGCATCCTAGAGGTGGTCTTCCAGGAGCGGGTTTTTTTCAAAATTTGGCCTGAATAGATCAAACCTTGAGGAATTTCTAAACGTTTATGACAGTTTGCTTCCGGAATATGAATATGCGACAGCCCAAAAATTTCGAACAAGATTCAATTCTTTTTAGCCTTCAGACGAGATTTCCTTAACGTGTGTGGTAGATATTTAGTTTGCTTTAAGGACTTTAAAGTATTTTTATCAGTCAGTACTTATCTCTCTACCATGTCGCAGCAGTTTTTAACCAATTTATACAAATTTATAATAGTGAACTACAACCAACAGCCGCTAAAGTATTGTTCATTTAGAGAAAATACCGCAATCGGTTTCCTAGAGGATATTCTTGATGGAATCATGGCTATGGGTGGAAAACACTTTCTTTATAAAAATCCTCAAAGAAATCCCAATTTATCTTTGATGTATTAATGTACGTGTACCTCAAGAAAGTAATAACATGTACAAGTGAGTGACATGGTTCATGCACAATTTTACTATCTAAATATTGAAAATAAAAAATCACAAAACGGGAAAATGGTTATCTATATTAATATAAGTAATTATGTATCTGTTTGTTTGTCTGTCTGTCTGTTTTTTACTTATAGCCGCCCAACCGGAGTTTCCCACAAGGCAAAAAATTGTCTTACATGACTAGAATTTAATGGGGAGTACCATATAGGCTTCATTCCACCTTGACCTATCTGAGGGGAACTACAACCAAAATTAGCCCTACCTAATACTGCTTAACCCGGGCAACGCCGGGTATCAATAAGGCATTTCAACGCTTTTGCTAAAATGGCGTCTGTAGGGCAAACAAACCTTTGCTTTCATTCGAATATAAGTAATTTATGTTGATTTTTGTACTTTTTAGTGGTCGTTTTATTTAAGTTAGTTATAGAATCTGTAAAAGAGTATTTTAACTCAATTTATGTTTAAAATTACAAATAACAGAGATTCTAAAAAACTTAACACTGTCATGAATTCCACTACTGCCACAGTTCACTACACAACCAAATGCTGGCATTACGGTACATTACAAATCAGTTAAACGTACAAACTATATTAAAATCCTATAATTCAATAATAAAATCCATGTAATTATACGTAAGTTTGCTCTACAGCAACCATTTTTAAAGGTCTTTGACAGTTATCTGACAGCTCATTGAAATGCCTTATGCAAAATATGTGTTATGCTTTTTAGGTTAACTGTGACATTTGTCATGTATTTTAGGTTAACAGAGAAAAATGCTAGAAAAAGAAATAAAGAACGACACTAAAATATCACATGACGAGTGAAAGTGGGAGATACACAAAATATGTGTCATGCAAACATAAAAACTCTACAACTCTAAAACGTAATCTTATTGACGTTTCCCACATCGGAGACACATATTTCTAAAAGTTGTGTAACCTTTATGTAACTATCAAAGACAAACTAAAAACCTAATCCAGTTTTGCTACTTATTGTTTGTTCATAAATTTTGCCACATCTAACACATTTGTTTTCTAGATTTTCATTTGCAGTATCCGAATCCGGAACTATACTCTCATGATTTGAAGTATTACATTCTGATGAACCACTTGATCCCTTTTTCGATAATTTTTACTCCACATCTCATAAAACAAGATGTGGAGTTATGGCACAGTTTCCAAACCAAAAACTTTAACACCCCTTTTCTTCACTTTTTCCGACAAATTAGAGTTAGTACGTTATAATAATAAATAATAAACAAGATTCCAAGAAAACCAGCCGTCCGATTTTTATGAAATTTTGTACAAAGACCTTATTTATAATTCCGAAGATCTGATTCAATTTTGGGTATAATCTATGTATCCAATAATACTTATTTATGTATCAAGGCCCTAAAGTTTGATTGTCATGACAAATGTGTTTTAGTTGCAGAGGCGATAGCCAAGGAAAATAAAACACGTAAGTAGCAAACGTAATCAGCTGTTTTCCTTTTTACGTCAAATGTTTCCACTGCGCATGCGCCATGCATTTTACACATCTCTACCAGCGAAAATATAAACTTAAAAAATCGTCGTATAATGAATTACTTCAATGCCGATTTTATTTAGTTTACTAGCGATTTTTTGTACTGTAGTAACAATTTCGGAAAAAATTGTGTATAATTTAATTATACACAACTTTTGTTTGAATCATTTTTGATTCGATACTTAATTACTGGGATATAAAAATCACGTGACACTAATTATAGTAACAATATCTTTGCCAATATCAATTTAAAAAAAAGGTCTGCAAGAAAAGTTGTTGGAAATTCTATTATCTATAGCTTTTGTTCGAACTATTTTTTTCTAAAACGCAATATTATTTTTGCTTAACGTTGCGATGTAAAGTTTTGCGGTAAAAACTTGTTTTTACATTTCTTTGTTTTTGGTTTGCTTCCTTCCATTTAAATACCTTTGTTTTTTCTTTATTAAAAAACGTTTTAAAATGTTTTTTAGTAGTCAAAATTTTAGCCAGTTGTCGCTTCCTCGTTTGTTCTCATTTTGGATGTAGAAGGAATAGGATTTATAAAATTTAAAATTTTGTTAAATGTATCGCTTGCTACTTTAGAAACAGGGTCTTCACTGTTATTAAAGAAGCGATATTAAAAATAACTTTGGGTCTAAAAGCATATCATTCTAAAGATATACTCATCGTTTTCAACTGTCGTAGATTTTGACATGCTATCAGAAGAATTGTATCCTGTTTATAAATCGTGGTTTTTCCAGAAAAACTTAATTAAAGGATAATTTCATCTTTTATTTTTTTTGCAAAAACCACGGGAACGATTTCCTTCAATATTAGTTCTTTAGAAAATAAATTACGTTATAAATACGATGAACGGTTTGGCCTTATCAACATCTAAATTCGATTAAATCAATTTAGTTTACTCAAAATCGGTTTAATGAGTTTTCTAGAAAATTGGTAGGTAGTCAATATCGATTTTTTTGGAATGCTTTGGGAAAAAATCCTTGGTAAACTAATGCAGAATTAATTTTCCTTCCAAACGTAAAATTGCTAATCTCAATACAATTGAGAATGTGTTTAGATGCGAGAAAGTTAGTGCGGGTCACCATACTATTATATAAAAAACGCAAAACTCCTATAGTTTATTTGCTGAAAAAGTAACATAACAGATTAAGTCGTAAAATAAAATCCACTTAGAAGGCGACCGATAGTTGTATGCAATATGCACCTGAAATGCAAAGTAAAAACCAGTTCTATAGGGGCGAAAGTTGGTTAAAACAAACCTGATGGAAATTTGACAACAATAGAACAATAAGTTTCCACTACCTAAGGGTTAGCGGTTCTCAATATTTTTTAGTATTTTATTTGTTACAAACAGAATTTGATTTATTAAAAGTCATAATGCATGCATCAATAAATAAATAAATTTTACCGTAAGTAAAGGATAATACAAAAAATACACAATAAGATTTCAAAGCATACTTTTAATATGTAATTAGGAACAAATATAATTAATTATTGCTACACTTGGATACTAGTTAGAGATAGTTGTCACTATCACTAAAAGTAAAGTGATCGTCTTCTAAGTCATTATTCGTATTTACAGTAAAAATTAAAGGTCGCACATCGTCTATAATTTGTTCACGCTTGTAGGTGTCTTTGATTATTTCTTCTGTGTGAGTTACACAGCGATTCCACACGCCTGGAGTTATTTTAGTTAATGCGTCGTTCCAAGTTTTAAGCACGTCTTCTTCTTTTCCTGAAGTAGCGCCTATATGGTCGTCGTAAAACTTCTTCGCAATTCCCCACACCAATTCAATGGGATTGAAATGGCAATGATATGGCGGCAGACGCAAAACTTCGTGGCCGTACTTTAATGCCATTTCATCGACAACATATTTATTTACGGAACCTCGATGGTTTTCGTGCACTAACTGTAACAACTCAGCTTTGAACATCATTGTATCAAATTGTATGTTTTTACTTTTAACCACGCTCTAATATCGTCTTTGGTTGAAGAAGCTGTCGGACCCTTTTCACTTTTACGTGTGTGGTAGGATGCGTTATCAAGAACAATGATTGACGGCTGTTTAAGATTTTGTAAGATGCATTCCTCAAACCACTTCTCAAACAATACCGAATTCATATTATCGTGGTAATCTGCGGATTTCTTGGTATTAGAAAATATTAAACTGCCCCCTTCTATAAAACCATTTCGGCCACCAGCATGGACAATAATATAACGTTTACCATCGAAAGCTTTAGTAGGTTGCTTTAAAGTTTTAACACTGTCATCCTGCCAACTACGTTTACTTGCACCTCTACTAAAAATCCATGTTTCGTCTAAAAGACGAACTTGTGTGGAATTTTGGACTGTTCATTTTTTAAGTACTTTCTCAAAAATACATTACGCATGGAAACCACATGGGATTGATTGCATAAACCTCGTCTGTTATCGGTCTGCTTAAATTTAAAACCCAATTCCTTCAGTACAAGGTGTAAAGCTTGATCCAATATCGCAAACATATTTCAATTTTAATACGGCTAACAATGTGTCCAGAGTTATATGCTCTTTCTTTGCATACATATCATAAATCAAGTCTCGGATGGTTTTCTTTGTGGTCTCTGGTAGGTTCGTGGTACATTTTTAGGCCGGCGATATGTAATTCTCTTTAAATCACTTGCACTTTCTCGCATAGAACATGTCCTCGCCACTGTTTGTCTGCTTACTTGTACCGCATCCGCCGTTCTTTGCTGAACAGCCATTACTGAAGTAAGTGGTGCACCATGATTCTTCTCCTTTTTAAAATAATCGAACACATTCAACAAAATTTTACGTTTAGCTTCAGTAGCATCCATTGCGCACGGGTTCCATACGAAAATAAGATGGTGCAGTGATTATATTGCAATATATATTTGGAAAAACTTTCCTTTTATTATTCCACTAATTGGATTTTAATGGATTTCCTAAATTCTTCGTAGCCTATTAACATCATTTACAGAATTCCTTCATTATTTGTGAGCAATAATTAATTATATTTGTTCCTAATTACATATTAAAAGTATACTTTGAAATCTTATTGTGTATTTTTTGTATTATCCTTTACTTACGGTAAAATTTATTTATTTATTGATGCATGCATTATGACTTTTAATAAATCAAATTTTGTTTGTAACAAATAAAATACTAAAAAATATTGAGAACCGCTGACCCTTAGGTAGTTATTAAACTTATTGTTCTATTGTTGTCAAATTTCCATAAGGTTTGTTTTAACCAACTTTCACCCGTATAGAACTGGTTTTTACTTTGCATTTCAGGTGCATATTGAATACAACTATCGGTCGCCTTCTAAAGTGGATTTTATTTTACGACTTAATCTCTTATGTTACATATTTTAGCAAATAAACTATAGATAAGCATTTTATGGGATTGAATCTCGGATTTTTTGCCTTAGGAAAAAGATTCTAATCTGAAGTATTTGTACAATTAAGTGCCATAACCTAATTTCAAATTAGCAAACTTAAACGACCATCACTTACATCCCTACATGGAGAAAATGTCTGCTCTCCAACGCCACTTTAGCTACAAAAATTATAGGACGTAAAATGTTTCAAACCTTGGTGCTAAACATTTTTTAATTAGCTAAATTATTTATGAAATTGAAATTTCAGAACTTTCGATAAACTAATAAGTTTTTGGTTTTACAGATACTAAAATTATTGCGATGCGGAATATACTTTTTTTACTTAAATACTTCTTCAGGAATGAGAAAAATTTGAGTGTAAATTTCCAAATGTAGGAATTTAATAAAACAATCAGTTTTTTTTCAAATGTATTACAAATCGGTTTAACAGTACGTTTAAGCTAGAAAGAATGTTATTAACTTTATTAGTTTCAATTAGAGAAGAATTTATAAATGATTATTATTTCAATTATTTTATATTTACAATGGAAAAATTGATTTTGTTTGCGTTTTAAAACCATAATGATAATCCCTTAAGGAATTTATAGAAGAATACAATTGCATGTTGAATATAATACTTTATTACATATTAACGCTGACAATTTATTGTTTTTTAACAACAGTTATCAAGGTACATATTTAAGAATCTTCTTTTTGAGCGTTTTTTTCACAGATTTATATCTAAAGAATTTTCAGGTCCTCGTGAACAAATCGGACACAAAAATTTCATAATACAAAATTTTTTATTTTTCACTAACCAAATTTCCAAAAAAAAATGCAGATTATTCGCTAATTTTCCCAAAAAAAAATATTGAAATTTCAAAATTCACGCACTTATAGTTTAAATTGTTGTACGTTCCACCTACCTTTTCAAAAGAAGTTAGTGATTGTGAAGTATTTTTTAGATACATTTTGTGTCTCATTCACTGTCTTCAAAAATTACACTCATAAAAATTTGTTGTAATCAATTGAAGTTGTTTTCAAGTGATTCTGCATTTTGCTAAATCTTTCCACCTTTTGTGTATATCGATTTTTTCTCTATACACAATAAATATTATTATTACTATTATTTTTTTTGTAGTTTTTGACACTGGGTTATCTTGAATAATTCGGGACCTTGCCAGCCAACAAACTATTCACGGGCCATTATCCTTCTGACAGTGCTACATGTGGACAAAATAGTAGCTTCTTGAGCCTGACTAACAATTCCTCTGGGTGAATCAACATTCAGTATTTTAAGAAATGACTCGATTTTCTTGTCTACTATGCCATTAGCGGAAACAACAATAGGCACAATCTTTACTGATTTTAAGTCGTATATAGCTTGGATCTCATCGGCTAACTCTTGATATTTTGTTAGTTTTTTATCTCTTGCCTTTTTTATGTTTTTGTCCAATGGAACAGTAATATCGATGAGGAATGCATATTTCTTCCTTTCATTTAGTACGATCCGCGATGATTGCAGTGTTTCTAGTAGATCTTGATTCCTTTGCCTTCAACTAGGGCTCTAGGTAAATACTTGTAGTAAGAAACTCTAGTATCAATCAATTTCTCTACTTGGCATAATTCCTGATGTATAATTGCAGCAACTTTATTGTGTCGATTCAGGTAATCTCTTGATGCAAGGGCCGAACATCCGGATATTATATGTTGAAAAGTCTCCTCTTGCATTCCACATATTCTGCAACGTTGTGGAGAGCTCCAAAGTTGCATTTTCTCCGTAAAGTGTTGAGGCATATCTCCCATGTAGAGGTTTAGACTTTCATTCTGTTTCCATTGTTTTAAGCGTTTTCTGTGTTTCAAAAGGTGTTTCCAAACGTAGCTTTACTGGAGACAATTTAATATCTGACTGAACAATAGCTCTGTGTAATTGAAAATTGTTCTTATAAAAATAATCATACAAGTTGTTTATTTGCTCTTGGTGGTTCACCTCCAAATTAAGAAATCCTCTTCCCCCTTTTTTTCTAGGTAGGTAGAGACGATTTAATGATGATGTAGGATGGTGACATCAAAATTTTGTTAAAGTGACTGTAATCTGTCGATCCATTGCGTGCAATCTGTTTGGGTCCAGTGAATAATTTCGAATATATGTAAAAATATAATACCATTTTTTTTATTTTTAGATTATTATTCAATTGTTCTTAATTGTATTTTTATTCAAGTTTGATTAAGTTAGTATTATTTCACTTTTGACAAGTCATTGTTTTTTTAAATTTATTTTGTCTAAACTAAGTAATTTAATTGTTAATTTGCCATCAGAAATAGTTGATATGTATTTTGATAAAGAGTTAAATCCTGTGTTCAAAGAATGTTATTTGGATGAACGACGAAAGTGTTAGATTCATCATTTTTTATTTTTAGATTATTATTCAATTGTTCTTAATTGTATTTTTTATTCAAGTTTGATTAAGTTAGTATTATTTCAATTTTGACAAGTCATTGTTTTTTTAAATTTATTTTATCTAAACTAAGTAATTTAATTGTTAATTTGCCATCAGAAATAGTTGATATGTATTTTGATGAAGAGTTAAATCCTGTGTTCAAAGAATGTTATTTGGATGAACGAAGAAAGTGTTAGATTCATCATTGTTAATTAATAATGACAATGTTACAAATAATGCTAACTCATATTCAAAGGATTTACTTGAATTGATTGAGAAATTAAACATACTTTAGAGAATAAGGAATTAAATTTATCACAGATACAGAAACTTTTTGTTTTAGATAAGTTTCAAGGAAATAATAATGCTATGGAATTGATAGAGTTATTTGAAGCAGAATGTAAACGTCATCAAGTAAATTCTGACGAAAAGAAGATAGAAATACTTAGATTATTTGTGGAAACAAGTAGATAAGAGTGGTATACATCTACATTATCTAAGTTAAAAATCAGTGGAGAGTGGGATGAGTGAAAAAAATCGTTTATTTCTACTTTTAGTGATAAAAGTTGGCGTTCCGTAAATTTTGCGTTTTGGTTCAGATTTATCCGTGGTTCAATTTTAGATTATGCTCTTAAGAAAGAGAGATTATTGCCTGAAACTGAATCAGATATGACAATTCGTTTACGTATTAACCATATAGTATTTGGGTTACCACAATTAATTCAAGATAAGTTAGACAAGGAAGAAATAGTTAGTACAGAAATGTTGATGAATCAGTTAAGAAGATACAATTTCAATGAAATAAAATATAAAAAAAATGAGCAAAGGGATTATTCATTAGCCATTATTTCAAAGCCTGGTGTATCAAACAAAATTATAAAACAGGAGGATAAGAAACAGTGTTACTATTGTGCGGGTAGAGAAAAATCTATTCGTTTTCATCCAATTGAATTATGTAGATGGAAAATATTAAATGAGAAAAGTGTAAACTGGATAAACTCTACTTGTGATGAGGTTGAAGATTATCAAGATCAAGATAAAAAACTAAATGTCACACCACTAATTAGATTGAATGTTACATTGAACAAAAAGAAAATTACAGCAATATATGACAGTGGTTCCAATGTATCATTAATTAACTCTAAAATTGTGAATGAAATTAAAGAAAAAATACTATCCAGTAAAAATTTCTTCAAAACAATTAGTGGTGTGCAAAGTAGTATCGGTAAAATTACATTACTTTTACAAATTTACGATATTGAACATGAAGTTGAATTTAATGTTATTAGAAATGAACGATTTTCGTACGATCTTCTTTTAGGATTGTATGTCATTAAAAAGTTTCGTCTTATACAGGATGAAAATCTTCAAATGTATCAAAGAAAAAAATGGAAGAAAAGAATGTATACAAAGAAAAGTTAATTCCAGTAAGAACATTATAAATTATTCAGAGAATTCTCCGCTTTTGGAAATGCAAGAGAAAGTGAATCATTTAACTTTAGATAAACAAAATCTATTCTTAAGATAGTTGAAAAATTTAATATTTTTGCCGTAGATAAGTATGATGTTGGACAAGTTAAGAATCATGAAGGTCAAATTAAACTTATAGAAAACAGGTATGTTTCTAAGAAACCATATCGCTGTACTATTCAAGACCAAGATGAGATTGATTCCCAAGTGAACAATCTTTTGAAGATGGATTTAATTGAAGAATCTACGTCGCCTTTTGCTGCTTCAGTTACTTTAGCGTTTAAAAAGGAAGATGGAAGACGTTCAAGACTGTGTACTGACTGAGAATTGAATAAGATTGTCGTACCAGAATCACAACCTTTTCCTCGCATTGAGGATATAATTGTAAAGACCCGGAATTGTTCATGGTATTCTGTGCTGGATGTTAACTCGGCGTTTTGGTCAGTCCCAATTCGTAAAAAAATCGTTACAAGACAGCATTTGTAACTCAATCAGGACACTTCCAATGGAAAAGATTACCTTTTGGGTTAAAAATTTTACCAGCTATTTTCCAACGAATACTTGCAAGTATTATAAGACAAAATTGTCTTAATGCTTTTGCGTGAATTATATTGATGATATTTTGATTTTTTCGCAATCATTTGAAAAACATATTGAACATTTAGAACTTTTGCTGCAAGTAATATTACAGAAAGGATTCAAAATTAAACTTTCAAAATGTAATTTTGCTATAGACAATGTAAAATATTTAGGTCACAGGATAAGATACAACACAGTGCAGCCACATAATGATAACTTAATATTAATTAAGAACTTTTACGTCCAAAGAATAAGAAGAATGTTCGTCAATTTTTGGGTAAAATTAATTTTTATTATAAATTTATCCCAAATCGTTCTAGATTGTTGGCTCCTTTACATATGTTGACTAGCAACAAAAAAAATTTTATGTGGACAGAAGAGTGTGAAACATCATTCAAGGAGATAAAGGAATACTTATGTCAAAGTCCAATTCTTGCTATTTTTGATCCGCAGCGTCCAACATTTGTATTTACAGATGCAAGTAAGATGGGTGTTGGTGCTGTTCTAAAACAAACTCGGGATAGTAGGGAACTATTACCAGTGGCTTATTCCTCAAAGAACCTTTACTACGGCACAAACAAAAAAAAGCGACGTACCTGGAATGTTTATCAGTGAAAGAGGCATTAATATTCTGGCAACATTGGTTGTTAGGATTGCAATTTCATGTCATTTCAGATCATAAGCCACTGGAAAATTTAAGAATCAAAGCACGAACAGATGAAGAACTTGGAGATTTAGTGTTTTATATGTCACAATACAATTTCACCATGCGTTATGCTCCAGGAAAACAAATAATGAAGCGGATGCTCTATCTCGGAATCCGGTGCTGGAAAGTTTTGATATTTCTGATAACGTTTTGCAAGTAGTAAATTTAACTACAATTGAGGAAATTAAACAAGATCAGAAAAATAATTTTGGTAATTTATCAACCCTAAAAAACACGTTTTCAAAAAACAATATAATGTACAAAAAAATTAGAAATCGTGAAAGAATCATGGTATCTTCAGAATTTGACGTTCCTTAATTCATCAAATTCATCACTTCTATGGTCATATTGAAGTTTCTCATTTAGCTGCACGTATTCGTCAGTTTTACTACTTCAGTAACAGGGATACAATGATTAAAAATTATTGTTTAAAATGTGAAGAATGCAGACTGAATAAATCTAGAAGAAGTAGAGAGATTGGAGTATTATTTCAATTAGGAGCGTCAAAAGAATGTTTTGAAATTATGTCATTAGACACGATTGGTAGATTTGCTGGGAATAGGTCTAGAAAAAAATATTTACACTTGCTAGCGGACAATTTTTCCCGTTATGTTTTTATATCTACATCATCAAGCCAAAAACCCACAAATCATGGACGTAATAAAATCCAAACATACATAAAGGAAAGTGATCCCAGAAAATACGACCGGATAAAAACTGTAATAATTAGTGAAACCCAATGAAGCAAAACCCTATAGGTCAGTATGCTCACATGCAAACGTTTATTATAAACAACATCCAGTTTCATTTCCAGTTACATTTTATAAGGTACTTTACATTCCTAAACAGGCGGATGGTTATTACAATTTCGCAGTTTCCTTTACAAACAACGGACTGTCCTCGTTGCCAGTCAAACACAAAGAGAAAGAATGTAAACAAACGCACTTAGATTTAGAGATTGACCTTGTCCTATTAAACTCGCGGCAAAGATAGACAGGGCCGTAATAAAGAAAGTAAGACGCATTCAGGACAATTTCAACGTTAAAAAGTAAATGCTAATAAACGTAAATTTTTGTCGTAACAATATTGTTCCGCTAAAAATTTCAAATGAAAGGGTGTTTAATGTCAAAATACGTTACATTCCAAGTAGACATTTATATTTTTTCTACGAGATGAGTTCATTTTATCTACTCTTTTTTCATCATCTCTGCAGAGACTAAATAGTTTTAATTGACTAGGAATATTTGTTGCGCAGGAAGCACGAAAGTTGAATTAATTTTGCAATACGAACCAATTATTGAAAATAAAAGAACTGATGGAGTGACGAATAAATAAAAGAAGTTTCATAATCTGATTCAGTTTTCATTCGATGAATGAACTGAGGAGGAAGATACAAATGTTGCATCCATTAATAAAAACAATTATTGATGAAATGCTTAAGGTTTGTATGTGACGATTTATATCAAGAAAGAATAAGTTTGCAACACTTCCGGCGCTAACTTTCAAAGAGGTAATCCATCATATCAAGTATTTATTATAATTCAACAGTTACGTTAATTAAGTACTTTTGTAAATTATTTACAATATCAGCCAATTTAAAATTAAGGTTTTGTATAAAACACACTAGTTTGTTATTAAATGACACGTTATAACATGGTCGCTAAGCAATGTACTACAACAATTAATTTTATCAACAATGTAATTTTTACTCTAAATTAAGTCTTTCGTTTTATTCTGTGCTTGTGAATTTTGGCACTCGGATATCGCTTCGTGCCAAAATTATCCCTCGCACGATATCATTCACTTTCCGGGCTAGTCATGTAAATAACTATTATTGACAATCATATTGTAATATGTCAATTACAATGCATGTAAAAAGTTGCAAAATAAGGATTACAGAATTGACATTTAAAATTAACTAGCTAGCCAGGAATAATTATTACTGACTGGTTACTAATTCTTTAAAATGCCACTCGAGCGCTTGTGTAGTATACTAAAAAAGTCAACATAATTAAACACAACCCGAAAATACGACTTAAGTTTGTCATATGGCTTTAGAAATCGATTTAATATATCATCGTTTTGTTGTATTATTAATTGTGGAAGTACTGGGTTGCGTGATAAAGTTCTAAGGATAAAGTAAAAGTACGGTTAAAAACATCAACGAGCATCGACCCCATTTGACTGCATTATCAAAGATGAGGAGAGAGAAATGATTAAACGCAATTAAAAAGATGATTTTCCATTATACCACCATTTTATTGGTAAGGTGGTCATGGTTTTGAATACAACCAATGATCAACGCACATAGAAATAAAACAACTTTTACACTATAATAAAAACTTAGAATAAAATACAGATTATCTTTTTTAAAAAATTAATAGTTACTTTAAAATTTCCGTAAGTATTTATGTTAAGATTTAAACACCCTTTCAATTCTCCCGTGTTATATTAAAGTTGTGCCGACTGTGAATCAACACTGGATGAAGTAGAAGGTCCTGGTTGTGACAGTGAGGAAAGATCGGCTGTAGATGCCCCTGCTGTAATAGTGGGGGATTGGTGATTGTTGATGTAGTGTGCGTAGATAACATTTGTGCTAGTTTAATTTGTTCATCTAATGATTTATCAACATAGCTTTCAGCCACCGCACTGGACTTCCAGCTTCCCAGCCTCTTTAATTGTAAGATGTCACCACCGTTATTGGCAAGTAGTGTAGCAACCGTTCTACGAAAACAATATGCTTCAATATCCTTTAATTTTAGGTAAGCAACAACTTTTTTAGGAAATAATCCAATTGAATTATGTCCAAATGGTTGTTTTGTAATTTTGCCAAATTGTAGCTGCATTAACAACCTCTCATTTACAAAATTTTCTCGAAAACCAGTGTATTCAAGTAATATTACAATCCATTGGGGATTAGTAAAAACAAATGACTGAGGTTGATACGTTTTAGTATTCGAAACTACATACAAACTTTCGCTTCTAAAAAACTAATGTCTGTAATCTTCATTTTATAAAGCTTATTACTGCGACAAGCACCAAATACACCAATTATTAGAGCAACCTAAAATTTATATGTTAGCATGTAGTTGCATGCAATAAATAAAATTGCTTTTTTGTGGAAGAAATTCTATTGGTGGTTTTTATAAAATTTATTGATATCTGTGGCTGTAAAGACGCTTGATTTTGTTACGATAAAAATTCACGTTTGCTAGCTTTTACTTTTCTAACGTTAACATTTTCCTGTGTACTTGTACTTGACGGTTTCTTATCCTGTTTGTTTGCATTACTATCAAAGTAACCTTGACTGCTTTGATGAAGTACCTTTTAAGTCAAGGTGGCGCTTATAGTTTAGTTACTCATTGTTACATTTGAATCCACACGTTCAGTGTGTGTAGTTCGAAGCTTAAGGAGGATAAGAACCCGTCTCACTCAATAACAACGGCTATCGAGTTTTGTATATTACTTGTTTGCTGTGTTAATTAATTTATAATTATATGTGTAAATTTCACCGAGAGAGCACTATATTTCTGTATTGCTACCGATACTGTATGCTACTGTATTGCATGACATATTATGTGTGTATCCGATTAAACAGCTTTTAAACGGATGCAACTATGTTTTTCATTGCCCATTAACCTAAGTTATTGTAACAATTTTTTAGCTACATAACCAACGTTTTGTTTTTTAAATATGCTTGCAGTTATAAAAATTGCAAAATATCAATATTTTCTCTTATATTTAATGTTTTCCGCAACATAGTGTACGTCACTTATAATCATAAACCTACTCATGCTATTTAAAACAACCCACTTGAAATAAACAGGTGCCATTTTGAGGAAATTTACCCCGTTGCAGTTTTTTACACATCTTATTTATATGTTTTATGTGTAGGTAGCTATAATCTCTCGGTAATACAGAGAAGTTTGTCAGTCTTAATTCAAATTGTTACAGTTTTGTTACATTGCATTGATGTGTATTTTATTATTCAGTAAATCTATATTTCTACAATGCCAAATTTTTGTGTTCCTCTATGTCGTAACAAGTATGTGTTATGGTTTTTTAATTAAAATTAACAAAAGATCCGTACCCCTAAAAAAATAATCTACAATAAAGAAATTATTAAGTCATTGAAAGATTATTATTAGTACCTAAGTATTCTAAAAGAATTTTGTTTCTATATTTTTGTTTTATTTTTGAGTAAAACTGGTAAAACTGTTATATTTCTACAATTGTATTAAAAAGAATAAATCGTGTGTGGTTAAAATCTGGTATTTATTTTATTGAAATGAATTAAAACAGTCGCATCTTAAGCGGTGCACAGTCAAACAATTGGGCTATAACATCGTAGTCGGGGTTTTGAGGTCGCTGATTACGAATTTGTGGTCAAAGTTAAAAAATTCAAAATGACGGCTTCAATTTGACAGCGAAAATTTTTAATGTCGACGGATCTAGCTGTAAATGCTTACTCGGGGGTTTTCGGGGTCGCTGATTATGAATCTGTAGTCAAAAAAACAAAATTTGAAATGGGGGCTTGATATGGCGGCGCGCAGTAGGCCCGGCGACTTGGTAAGGCTAACCATAAATGCAATGATATAATCATCCGAAGATGCTTTTAAATCTTTTAGAAACACTGTATTATGTAATGTAAACATGTTCTGTAAGAAAAAAAAATCATCAGTTGTCACAGGTGTTTGAGTTATTTATCGAGATACAAATTGTGTATTCTCTCTCCGCACATTTCGCGAGGTTCCACCGAGGTACTTTAATAATTCTACAGCTGGAAGTCTCCTTTGTAATTTCTGAAAATGTGCTACTTTTGCTACTTTATGAGATAACTGCTGTAGAAGTAATCTTGTCACCACCGTACCTATACTCTCGGTATTATCGCGACGAATTGACCGTTATTATTCTTAGCCTACTATAGAACCAAACAAAATTTCAATGTCAAAATATTTTATTACTCAACATATTCTCCTCTTAATTGGATACATTTATTACAGCGAACCTGCAACGTCTCTAGACCTTCAAAAAAAAATGTTTCTTCTTGCTCTGCAAACCAGACCTCCACAGCTTCTATTACCTCCTTGTTGGAAGAAAATGTACGACCTTTTAAACTTTTTTCCAGTTGAGGAAAGAGGTGATAGTCGGACGGAGCCAAATCGGGTGAATAAGGGGGTGTTCTAGTAATTCAAACCCTAAATCACGAATTTTTGCATGGCAACATGAGATTTGTGTGCAGGGGCGTTGTCCTGCAAAAAACAAAACACCTTTGGATAGCTTTCCGCGTCTTTTCTCTTTAATATTTTCCCGTAGAGTGGTCAGTAATGTCGAATAGTAATCTACAGTTATTGTTCTACCCTTATCCAAAAAATCAATCATGATTACTCCATGGCAATCCCAAAAACTGAAGCAAGAACTTTTCCAGCAGATTTTTGGACACGAAACTTCTTAGGTCTTGGAGAACCAGAGTGTCGCCATTCCATCGATTGTTGCTTTGTTTCTGGATCGTAGAAATGTACCCAAGTCTCATCCATAGTAACAATTCGGTTTAAGAAGTCTACATCGTTTTCAAATCGAGCACAGATCGAACGCGATGCTTCTACCCTTGCACGCTTTTGGTCAACATTCAAACATTTGGGGATCCATTTTGCAGCAATTTTCTCATGTCCAAATTGACGTGAACCATATGATGAACGCGTTCGTATGAAATATTCAGTGCTTCAGATATCCGTTTTAGCCCAATTCGACGGTCTGATAAAATCATGTCATGAACTGCATCGATATTTTCGGGGACTGACACAGAAACTGGCCTTCCCGATCGGTCATCATCTTCAATGGAAAATTTACCTCTTTTGAAGCTTGCATTCCAATTTTTGACGGTCGCATACGAAGGACATTGATCACCAAGGGTATTAAGCATATCTTCGTAAATCTGCTTACCTCTTAACCCTTTTAAATACAGGTACTTGATGATGGCTCGATACTCCAATTTTTCGATTTTCACAATTTCGGTGGACATCTTTTTCATTTAATTTATTGCGTGACTCTGGTTTACTTTTTTGACGTCAAACTTTACACTGACACTTCTAATAAGTTATTGTTCGTTGCTATGGTAACGCAATATTTTGTTTATGCAAGGAACTGGTCTAGGCTAACTAGATATCAATACATTCTCGTACTTTAGAATGTCCAAAGCGGAATCGGAATGTAAATATCTATTTCTGTTAGTTCTGTTTGTAATACTTACTGATATTTAATATTGCCGCACAAAAAAAACAGCGTCGTGACTCGTGTAAGTCTGTTTTCTGTTATTATTCGCAACAAATTGTGCCCGTGTTTCCATGAAAGTCTGTGAGAAACGGCATGTAGCGGTATTTACTGTAATGTAGATTTTTTACTTGTCCAGTACTGTATGTTATTAAAGAATTATGAGGTATTTTGTAATTTTATGAAAAATAATGCATCTCTTTTGAGAAATATTAATCATACTTTACGTAAACAGTATATCTTGTAACAGTTGACATCAGTATTTTCATCATCGTCATCATCTGTGTTATTACAAGAAGTATTAAGTCCATTGTCATTTTCTAAGAGGCTCACAATTTTTATATTCAAATGCCCTCCTTTTTTAGAAGAAGTTTTTCTGAGAGAGGAAAGAAAAGGATCTAACGGAACGAGAAAAATATGAAGCAAATCCTCATTGGTGGCTATTCTCGTAATTTGTCTACAGTGTTTTTCTCTGTATTTTCGAAAGTTTTTATTTCTGGCCTCTTGAGCTTCCTCACTTAACATTGCGATGAGAAGAAGTGCGACCGCTATGACCTCAGATCCATGAATTAAAATGTGTGGGAAGTTTCTGTAAAATTTAGTTGTATTTGTAAATATGCCAATGGTATAGGATTTATTTTTTGTTTAATTTAAAATTTTTTTGTTATTCCAAAAAAACAATATGATTAAAAGAGATGTTCAGAATGCTCAGGCAAAAAAAACAATTATTAGGACTACTTTTTTGATTTCAGAGCAATGCTACTAGCACCCTTTTTTCTCTTGTATGAAAGCAAATACGATATGGAGGAAGAAAATTATTTTTTTTTTTTTTACTTTTTTGATCGTAACCAACCACAGTTGTGACGAATAACAAATGTCTTGACACTCCGGTTTGCAAAACGGGGTTGTTAACGTATTAATCAGCGAAACCGACCACAGTTGTGACGTAACAATTTCTACACTCCGGTTTGAACTAACGTACGGCTTCGCACTAACCCTCCTATAAAGAAGGCCTACATAAATTAGTAGAAAACTAAAAAATCGTTCATAATCAAGTCAATGCACAATGAGTCAAGGAGCCCTGACCGAAACGTCGGCAGAAAAAAGTTTTCATGGAGTTTTAATTGAATCACCATTAATTAGTGGGAAACTAAAAATTAAAAACGTTTATGCGTTACATTATTTATGAACGCTTATAGAACGTACTTCAGACGTCAACAGTAACGTAACATTAAACGATGGGCGTATTTGTTTGTTATTAATTTTTGCGTATCTCGTAACTAGAAATTCTTAATTTTTATTGAGCGTTGATCAATTATACTGTTTTTTTATTATCCCTCCAGTATGAGTTATTTGGTGTTATTATCTGGATTGAAAAAAGAAAACGCCAAAAAAACAGAATTTATCAATTATGTGTGGGCACGAATAACCACTTTTTAACGTTTTTAAAGATAAAACGAGTAATTTATATAGACGAATCTAAAATAACCCTTAAAACACGTAAATTTATTTATTACATATGTATTCACAAAAAACAATCATGTAACATCATTAAAGTAATGATATAGGTATTGCAAATACTGTAAATGTACAAATATGGCTTATGGCCGGGCATATGATGAGAATCATCGGCATAAGGGTTAATTTGAACAAAACATCACGTTTTTATATAAAATTGTACACACGAACACCTAATAATAAAGTAAGCAACATGAGAAATATAATTTTAATTAACGTAGTGCATAATTTTCTTACACGCATCCTCTTGTTAATAACAAACATGAAGCACATGTTAACAATAATTGAGAATAATTATCATCTTCCTAGCGTATATAACACTTTGAACTTTTATGCAGTAAATTAAAAACTGCCCTAATGTTAAGTTAAAAGAAAATTATTAATTAAAACAAGACTTATTTTTAAAAATGTGTTCAAAATCCTGTTGAAAAGATTTAGCAAATAACACTTGATGGCTTGCATAAAAAAAACGAAGAGGAAAAATACGATGGTGCTTTAAAAGTAAACATAAAATACATGCAGTAAAGCTTTTATATTGCAACTGTCAAAAGCTTCACAGGAAAATAAATGTTGTATGAAGTATGAATGTTATTTATTATTATTCGGTCAAATCGATCATACAGGTATTTTTTGCAGTTATGTTGAATTAACAATAGTTTTATTGCCATAAATCCAACATGCACTTTAATAAGTTTGACAATTTTCTCTGGGAAAAGGATTTTTGTAAAACTTCCACAAAAAATAAACCAAATTGGTTTAACTATCGAGAAAAAGATTATCGTAAAATGCTTTCAGAAGTAAGTAAAACGATATACGTTTACCACGACTTCGCATTAAGATGTTTATAGATGATAAGTTTGCACATACATATTATAGATTATACTTATGTATGCGATAGTTTTTTCAGTAAAATGTTATGGTATCGTCATCTATTTAATTTTCTGCTTGTTTTTGTCTTTTAATTGCTTGATGATCCTCTTCTACGCGTGTATTATTGTTGCCAATGTTAAGGTTTAAAATATAACTTCTGGTTTTGAACTTTAACATTGCAGTTAATCGTAATCTGTAATTTATTTATCTGTGTTCCCTATAAACGTATTTAAAAAAATTTACATAATTTTTAAATTATTAATAACACAACTATACGAATTTCCGCATACCGTTATTCAACTTTGATAATTAGTTGAATGATCGAGAGTAATAACATTTATAATAATAATAATGTTCACCAAACTATTTCATATGGTAGAAAAACAAACATTAAATGTTAGTCAATAATATTAACAAAAAAATTAAGTCTAATACAGAATATTTTAAGTAGATATTAAAATAGTATTTGAGGTAAATAAATGTCAATAGAGTATTTTAAGTAAATATATAAAAAACATTTGCTAATATTATTTTTATGGACATTTTAAAACTATATTTGTATTTGATACTATTAAAGATTACAATTATTTATAATCAATTAACCTAATTACGAATTGATTTAGAACCACTTTATGGGTTTATTTTGGACCAACTCAACCACATTTCATTTAGTATTAAAGCATTGTCGTTTTTTATTGGTCAAAATTTTTGTACAACATTTGATATATTAAAAATATTTCTTCTTTCAGGGGTTGGGTTGATTAAATTTAACAACTTAATATGTTCTTTCAGCTGTGGAGAAGTTTTGGAACACTTCTATAATGTATTATTATGGTGTCCAATTTTTATGAAACTTTGTACAAATACCATATTTATAATTCCAAAGATCTGATTAGATTTTGGGCATAATCTATAGCCAAAAATCCGTTAACCTACACAGATTTTTGAAGTATTTAGAAAAATATTCATTTTACACATTTTTGTTTCAAATAAAAGTTGTTTATAATTTAATTATACACAACTTTTGTTTAAATTATTTTTGATTTTATACGTAATTACTGAGATATAACGATTACGTGACACTAATTATTATAACAATATCTCCACCAATATCAATTTTACAAAAAAAAGTAAGGCAAAAAAGTTGTTGGAAATTCTATTGTCTATAGCTTTTGTTTAAACCACTTTTTTTTTTAAACGCAATAATATTTTATCTTAAAGAGGCGATGTGGAGTTCTATGGTAAACGCTTGTTTTTTACTTTGATTTTTTATACGTAAGATTCTGCTGATTCTTCTTTAAACAATTTAATTTACATAATTTATTAGACTTTACTTACAAGAGCCACTTACTATCCCTACTCTCAATTTTGAGCATGTCGGGTAAAATTATATTTTGAAGTTTGGAAATACAGCAAAAGATGTCAACAATTGCTTAATTTATAATCAAAAATTGAAGAAATGCAATTGCACTTGCGTTCAGTAGCGGAGCTTCTAACAATAGAAACAGCTCTTAATGTAACGTGCGAGTTTGCACGCGCTCTTTTCTTTATACCAGTAAACACCGATCAAAACTGTTTCCAATCAGTTTCTTTCTTGTTTCAGCTCTACGTAGGTACATAAGTTTATCTATATTTTTAAAATTAAAGTTGTTTGGATTCCTTAAAAACTTTTTGGGGTTGTTGTGTTAACTTACTTACGAGGATGTATTGATATCTAGTTAGCCTAGACCAGTTCCTTGCATAAACAAAATATTGCGTTACCATAGCAACAAACAATAACTTATTAGAAGTGTCAGTGTAAAGTTTGACGTTAAAAAAAGTAAACCAGAGTCACGCAATAAATAAAATGAAAAAAGATGTCCACTGAAATTGTGAAAATCGAAAAATTGGAGTATCGAGCCATCATCAAGTACCTGTATTTAAAAAGGTTAAGAGGTAAGCAAATTTACGAAAATATTCTTAATACTCTTGGTGATCAATGTCCTTTGTATGCGACCGTCAAAAATTGGAATGCAAGCTTCAAAAGAGGTAAATTTTCCATTGAAGATGATGACCGATCGGGAAGGCCAGTTTCTGTGTCAGTCCCCAAAAATATCAATGCAGTTCATGACATGATTTTATCAGACCGTCGAATTGGGCTAAACGGATATCTGAAGCACTGAATATTTTATACGAACGCGTTCATCATATGGTTCACGTCAATTTGGACATGAGAAAAATTGCTGCAAAATGGATCCCCAAATGTTTGAATGTTGACCAAAAGCGTGCAAGGGTAGAAACATCGCGTTCGATCTGTGCTCAATTTGAAAACGATGTAGACTTCTTAAACCGAATTGTTACTATGGATGAGACTTGGGTACATTTCTACGATCCAGAAACAAAGCAACAATCGATGGAATGGCGACACTCTGGTTCTCCAAAACCTAAGAGTTTCGTGTCCAAAATCTGCTGGAAAAGTTCTTGCTTCAGTTTTTTGGAATTGCCATGGAGTATTCATGATTGATTTTTTAGATAAGGGTAGAACAATAACTGGAGATTACTATTCGACATTACTGACCACTCTACGGGAAAATATTAAAGAGAAAAGACGCGGAAAGCTATCCAAAGGTGTTTTGTTTTTGCAGGACAACCCCCTTATTCACCCGATTTGGCTCCGTCCGACTATCACCTCTTTCCTCAACTGAAAAAAGTTTAAAAGGTTGTACATTTTCTTCCAACAAGGAGGTAATAGAAGCTGTGGAGGTCTGGTTTGCAGAGCAAGAAGAAAAATTTTTTGAAAGGTGTAGCGACGTATCAGGTTCGCTGTAATAAATGTATCTAATTAAGAGGAGAATATGTTGAGTAATAAAATATTTTAACATTGAAATTTTGTTTGGTTCTATAGTAGGCTAAGAATTTTTCAATATATCCTCGTATGTATTTAATTTTATTTATGAAAAAACAAAACTTTTCTTTGCCTCTTTCAAAAATTCTAATTTATTTTATTGGCGACATAAATATTCAAAACACGAAAGACGTGTTGGTATATAAAACCTATGGAATCTAATAGACTAGTAAACTACTATTCAAAACATCCATTCAAACAAATAATTAATACTATTAAAACCATTCATATAGAATTTATAAAATAGTAACACCCAGTTTCATAAAAAAAACTTAACACTCTTTCACACAATACTTAAAAAGAATAACTATCCTACGAAACTAATAAAACTAATTTTATACTCTAATATACCAACTAACACTATTCCTAATAATATATTAACACCTCAACCTACAATAGTATATAAAAATTAATTAAGATTCTAAAACATCAAGAAATTAAAATAGTACTTTATAATAATAATACTTTATATAGTACTGTGTTTTCTACATTAAAAGATAAGACGAAGACTTTAGATAAATATTCTTTAGTTTATAAGATCGATTGCCTAGACTGTCCATCTTGTTATATAGGACATACAAAACAAACATTAGTTAACCGTATAAAAAACCATGAGTATAATTGTAAAAAAAAGTCAGAAGACACAACATTATCCGCATACCACAAAAATGAAGGACATAATTTCAATTTTGACCATCCTACGATTTTAGATATCGAACGTAATTATAGTAAATGTCTCATCCCTGAAATGGTTTTCATAAATTTATATAGTAATAACGTTAACTTTAGAACTGATACAGACAATTTAAACATTATTTACAATAATTTAATAAAGAAAATTAAAAAATATAACAGTAAAAATAAAAATAAAATTGATTCTAATTGAGAAATTAAAAATTAAAACTTAAATCGAACTATATACATTAATTGACATAATTATTTATAATAATTTCATAAATTACTTACATAAATTTTAACGTACTTTTTATTTAGTTATTCGCATAAATCCTTGAATGTTATCAATCATAGAAAATTTTATACATTGGCAGTTATTTGTTTACGTTAGTTCACACACTTTAGTCTGGTTTTATAATTGTATGTTGAACGTGTTTTTTATGTTAAATTATTTTGTAAATTGTATGATTTTAAATTGAATGATTTTGTTCCTAAAACAAAAAACAAAACATAAAAAAAACTAGTATTGTGTAAGTATTTTAAATATCTTTATCAGTTTTTTATAAATAAGTTTAATGGTGTAATTGTACTAATTAAAAATTGTTGTACCTAATAAAAATACAGACGTCCCGATGAAGACAACACATCTAGTTGTCGAAACGTCGACTATAGAATAATTTAGATCTTTGGTTCAGCTCCTATAGAAGGCCTTCTATGTAAGGAAACTACCTACTACAAATTAAAAATAATAAGAGGAGCAATCAAGAATCAAGAAATTGCTCAACATTGTAGTTACGAAGGTGAAATGTTAGATAGACAATTACGTGATAGATTTGCAACGGTATTAAATTATAAAAGACTAGAAATCGAACCTAAACAAAAGTTGCCGAATTTAAAAACAATCGTAGATAACACGGAGTGCGAGGTAACGTTTTCGCAAGTGTTTGAAATCGCTCAAGCCCGCCAAGCAGCCGAAATAGATTACAACGACAAATGTGACATCAATGTTAGTCAAATTAATGAAAAAATTACCCACAAAAATCCTAAATTCACAAATAAAACGTTCAATATTGCAAATAAACAATGTAAACGTTTCGAAAAATTTAAACATTTATATTTCAGGTTTGCAGCTTACAATCACATTTGTAAAGGGTGCAGTTATAAAGGACATTATGAACAATTATGCATAAAAACGAGTAAAGTGCAAGTAAAACATTACAATAACGCTAAACGTGATCATATTAAAACAAAATCTAATTTAACGCATCGCAAATTTTAAAAATGAAAAGTGACACTGATAACGACAGTAATTACAAAAAAATTTTAAAGTATTTTCTAAATCACAAAGTAAGAAGATTAATTAACTAATTAACAACGTTGAATGTTTGATGGACTGGGATCCAGCAGCATCGTCCTCAATTATAAATTACGAAATGTAGAATCAAATAGGGAAACCTACATTTACAAAACCTCCAAAACTAAAAGCATTTGGTAATTTCAAACTTAGCCCAAAGGAAAAAGCAGCAGTATATGTGACAGTAGGAAGAGACACTAAAAGATTATCTGTAGTAGTTATAGGTAACGCCAAATCAATGTTATTTGGACTGTCATGAAGCGAAGTTCTCAGTATGCCTTTTCCTGAACAAGTGTATTCAATCACAAATAACGAACAACCATGCGATGAAAAACTAATAAAGAAAGAATTAATAAATTAATAGAAAATTATCCAAAACTCTTCAAAAAATATTTAAGAAAAATAAACAATTACACATTAAAGATAACGCTAAACCGGTACACATAGCTGCTCGTCCTATCAAATTTGACATCTAAAAGAATGTTGAAACTGAGTTAACACTTTTGGTAAATCTAGGAATCATATCTCCAGTTGACCGAAATGAAACACCAATTGAATGGGCAACACCCACAATAAACGTACCGAAGAAAGATGAGGGAATTCGAATTTGTGGTGATTTTCGATCAATAATCAACGGTGCTTTAGTTTCGTATAAACATCCAATACCTCTTTGCGATCAATTAAGAAGACAACTAGCAAATGGCTTAAGTTATACAAAAATCGACCTTAAAGACGCTTACTTACAATTTAAGATGGGTGAAGCATCACGCAAGTGTTTAGTCATTTCAACGTACAAGGGGTATTTCCAATACAATCGCTTACCTTTTGGTACTACAACAACACCGTCAACATTTTGCAAATACATGGACAACCTTCTTAATGGTATAAAAAACGTAGCAGTTTATTTAATGATATTGCTGTCCGTACCAGCAGATAAAGAACATTTGGAAACACTCAATGAAGTATTTAAATGTTTACAACAAGCAGACATCTGAGTTCAATTAAAAAAGTGTACTTTTATAAGACCTAAAATTGAATACTTAGGACACGAATTTAGTAAAAATAGAATCAAACCAACGCTTAACAAAATAGAAGCTATTAAGAACGCACAAACACCAACTAACATCACCGAACTGAAGTCATTCCTTGGGTTAGTTAATTTTTATAAACGATTTATTTCAAATCTTCAAAGCACATGTGCTGATCTACATAGACTGACTCGAAAAAACACAAGATGGAGTTGGACACAAAAAGAAAACGCGACATTTAAATTGGTTAAAGAAGAAATTCTAAATACAAACGCTCTGATTCCATACGAAGAAAATAAACCATTGTATGTCGCTTGTGAACAAGTGAAAAAGGAGTAGGAGCCGTCTTATTCCATGTGACTGAAATGGAAGAAGAACAACCAGTAGCATTTGCCTCTCAAAACCTAACGATGCGGAACAACAATATTCTGTAATTGACAGAGAAGCACTTGCAGTTAAAAAATTCAACTAATATTTACGAGGGAACAGATTTACATTACTAACAGATCACAAACCGTTGGAACATTTATTTGAATACAAACAAACTTTACCTAAATTTGTCAACAATCGCTTAACGCGCTGGGCGTTATACATCGGTGAATACTACGACATCTAATACCGACACGGAAAAACCAACATTATTGCCGATTTTTGGTCACGCTTTTCTAATAAACAAGAAACATTAGCACATGAAGAACAACGTATATTAAAAGTGTTACCGCACAAAACTCGAAGATCTTTACGTAACAGAAGAATTACTTCTCAAACAGACAAACGTTGACAAGCTGTTAAAAAACGTAAGACAACTAATTTATACTTGTTCATAGAGCTATACAGTTACAAAAGAATTACAACTATTCTATGACAAAAGAGACAAATTTCCGTCGAAAATGGATTTTAATGTGGTAAGAAAGAATACGTAAAAAACTGTAGAAACTGTCAAAGTAACAGATAACAACGACCAGAAGTATTAGTGTACTCGTGGTCTGTACCTGAAAATGTATGAGAACGATTGCACATCGACTTCAGTGGACTGTTTGAAAATGAATACTGGTTAGTGATGCACTTTCAAAATGGGCAGCACGAAATCTATGTAACGCATTAGATGAAGTGTTTATTAACTTTGGCTTACCAAGAATTATAGTTTCCGACAACGGACGACAATTTACCTCTGAAGAATTTCAACGCTATTGTACACAGAAAAATATTAAACATATTACTGCATCACCGTATCACCCTAAGACGAATGGATTAGCAGAACGGTTAGTGCGAACTTTCAAAGTCAGGATGAATTCAAGTAAGAATGATAACCAAACACAAATTCAAAGGTTACGCAATTTCTTATTTAACTATCGTAACACACCTCATAACACGAATCTCAAAAATCCAAACGAAATTATTTTTGGACATCGATTACGACAAGTTTTGGACAACATAAAACCTAATATGAAAAGAACCTTACGATACAAAAACACAAAATATGAAATAGAAAACGTTTGACTTAAACCAGAATTTCATCAAAATGATAATATTTATGTTCAAACAAATTTAGAAAAACAATGGCATCCAGGAAAAATCGTAGAGCGTAGATATTCATATAAAGTCATGACCAACGATGGAGTAGAAAGAAGACGCCATGCAGATCATATTTGCAGTCGCAAAGATACCATCTACAATCTGATCAGACACGCCTAAACCAGAATCGCGAGGAAGAAATAGTAAACCTATGGTAGCAGAAGAGAACACAGACGCAACATCTAGTACTTCTACATCTACAGCATCCAATGGATATGCAACGCCAACTGCAGAGACGAGTAGTACTTTAGCTGAGAAACCTCTTCGTCGAAGCACCCGTATACGGAAGGAACCAAAACATTTTCAAATAAAATGTATAAGTATAGATGCGCCTGCGCAACAGGTGCTATATACAATATTTACACATAATGTACCTAACAGTCGAGTTGAATAAACGTATTAATAACGAACGTTTTCAATAAATACAAAACCTTAATCCACGAATCGTTATAAAACAACAGTTTCTTTGTGTGTAATAAATGTAAACTGAATATGTTTTGAAACATAATCAAATATTCTGAATCATAGTAGTTAAACCGACGTTTTTTCATTAATAAACAATCAAAACAAAACTAAAACATCATAAACACTACAGCTTCATTTGAAAAGGAACGGTTACAAATATCAGCGATGTAACGAAACAAAACCAAAATTTAGGAATCGAAACAATATTGAAACAAAATAAGCACTACAGTTTCGTTTAAAATGAAACGGTTAAAAATCATCACAATTGTAATGAAACACAATGATCGAAACTGTGCTTGACAATTATCACCTACGTTGAACTTAGGAATTGAAACACAAAGGAAACATGAAATTCATGTTACGAAATTGTTTCAAAATAAGATTGATTTTGTGTTTACTAGGATCATATTAATTTGATATGACGCATCAATATTGCAATAAATTTGTACAATTAATATAATAACAAAAGTAATTCCAATTAAAGATTATCCGAATTGATTGAATGAACGGTACAAATTTTATATTTTTGAATGATTCTTCTAGATTTTATCCATTATAGGGACTTTATACAAATCATTCAATAAAATTAATTGATTTCGAGTTTATTATTGTCACAAATATTGAACTTGTTAATTTTACTTTTACTTTCTCTCTTTATTAGTTATCGACAAAACATACAGTAAGAGTACTTTTGCAATAATAAAAAAAATAACGGTTAAAGCAGTTCGTTCATACAAAGAACGAATTGAATTGAAAACCGTCAATAGAATTTTTATAAACCATTTCGAAAAATAAATAGCACATCTAATTATGCAGTTGGTATATCACCAGTAAAGTAGTGGTGGCAACAAAAAAGTGATTAACTGGTTAATCCATTAATCGATTTTCGATTAATTGCAGTTTTCGAAAAAATTTAAATCCGATTAATCGATTTCTATAGTCGACTCGAAATAGATTTGTAAAATCGGTTTGGAACTCGATTTTGAAAATTGGGTTTTAAGTCGACTTTTAAAATCGGTCTTTAAGTCGATTCTTAGTTTAAAACCTCTTTTTAAAGTAGATTTTTGAAATTGATTTTTAAAGTCGATTTTAAAGTGGATTTTTGAAATTGATTTTTAAAGTCGATTATAATATACGGTTTTTAAAGACGACTTTATGAATCGGATTTTAAAGACTATTCTATAAATTTAATTTGTTTGAGTCGATTTTTGAATCCGTTCATAAAATGGTGTTGTTTATCAGTTTCAATGGCGAATTTAAATGCTGTTGCTAATATTAATTGATTTGGGTTGGTATGAGATCAATGTTTAAAATGTCATTTTAAGCGACCAATTGATCGAACTTTTGATAACTTATCGTAGAGGACCGGCTCGAATAATTCTGATTTCTAGGGCATTATTTGAGGAAATATATGTTTATCTGGAGCTTGTATGTGGGCTATTTCTTACGGTTAGTTCTCTGTTGACTGTTTATGCTAGTCAAGGTTTGGGAGAAAAGGCAGAATCACCGCATAGAAAGGTCGTACAATTTTTGAATAACAATCTATTTTCAATGTTTATAAATCAATTATATGTACATCAGTAATAATTTTCCAAAACGACAAAACTAATTTCATCAAAATTAGTTCTTTGGAGAATAAATTCTGCTATAAATACCACGAACTTTTTGGGGAATTTCAAATTCTAAATTTGATGAAATCAATACGGATTACCTACTTGTAATCTGCTTAAAGAATTTTCTAGAAAAGTGCTACATGGCATAAATATGGCGTTATCGGTTTTTTGGGATAGTTCGTAGACAATTTTTAGTAAAACTGTAAGTTAATTTTTCCTTCTAAGTGCAATTAAAATTGTTACATGTCAATACATTCATTTAGAATGCGTAATAAAGGTAGATGCAATCGAGAAATATAGTACGGGTCACCGTACGATTAATTTAAGATTACATTGATGCTTAGTATGTGTTTAAATGGTACTATGTTATACATTTCTTAACCCTACAATGCATACGTGGGGTCTAAAAGACCCGTCTTGATTCTAAATGCTACGTATTTCAATTAATTTCTGCGTTAGCTATAATACTGTTTAAATATACTATTAATGGTTCCTTATAAACATTGTTATGGCAAAACCGTTGTATTAAAAAAAATTATTTAGCAGTATGTTAACATTATATATAGTATTTTCGCTGTAGCTTTGCGGTTAAGTGATTAGCGCTTAATTTCAGAAATCACATACTCTTATAGTGTTGTCCTCTTCTAACATTTTATATTATACCTACCTAAAATATTGGGCATGTCTAATCGCCTCGAGCAATAAACAGGTAAACAACACCATTAAGTATTGTTTGGTGACAATGGAATAATGAGCTCCCTTTTGTTCAAATGTAAACTTTTAAATAAGAAGTCAGGGGTTCTAAACCATTTATTTTTTATAATTGTTACATTATATTGATATCTCCTCATTAGATAAACACTTAAACACACGTAATCAATAAAGAAGAACGTTCTTGCAACGAGTGGCCGAAGCGACGTCTAATTGCTTTATTTATTCTAATAATAACAATAACAAGCTCATTAGTGATAAGGGAAAATGAAAATAACATTCCTAGCCAATTGCAATTTTAATGACGAATACCTATGTAGAAATTTTAAGTACCACTGACTTTCACAAATATTGAAGCATACAGTTTGCAAGTGGAAATCCCTAATCACTTAACCGCAAAGCTACAGCGAAAATACTATAACGATACTACACTAGTGCATACGTAGGGTCCAACAGACCCTTACTTAATTATAGCACATTCTTTTGCAATGAGTTACAACCTATCTTTTTATTTTTATTCTCGTTTTATAATTCTTGTTATGCGCGTGCGCTAAACTAAGAAGAGAGGGAGGTTAAGTCTTCAGCGTAACCACTAACGGACGCTTTATTACATTGTATATTCACAATTATCTGTTGTGTCTAACGGTTTTGTAATTTTAGTGTTAGTGCAGGCACAATTGAGATTTTTCAAAATTGTTGCATTGATATATTACCCGTAAGTATTATTTTTGTTTTCTTCCTATAGTACAACTACATTACGCTAAATCACGTCAATATTGTCTATACTATTCGAAATGTTCAGTGCACTGACATTGAAATCAGAATAACAATTATTCGGAGAAATACAGTGGAATCATAGTAATAATAATAGCAATAGCAAATCTCTCATACATATTATATAGATGCGCATATTTCAGAAAAATGGCTTCCACCAGTAGGAAACGTACTGTTCGTGCCACAGATCCAGATTTTGAAAAGACTGTGTTACGGTGGTATGAAAAAGCAGAATCAGACGTGTCTTCTAATTCAAGTGTGTTGTCGGATTGTGTTGCTAACACAACAGAAATGATTGACGATGATGATTATGAACCTACAATAGAATCTTCTTCAGAAAGCGAAACGGATGACGAAGAAGAAGTAATATCAGATACAAATTCCAATTTTCAATTTGAAATTACTGGTGTTAATGGTTACAAATGGCAACAAAATGCTCCCGCACAAGTAAAAACTAGATGCCACAATATTATACGTTTTGTTCCTAGACCCGCAAAAAAAATCAAATATTGACACTGAAAGATGCATGGAGTCAATTTTTGACAAAGGAGATATTACAGGAAATAATTTTATGCACTAATTCTGAAGAATTCAATAAAAAAAATAAAATTTGGCATGATCTAGAATTAGATGAAATAAATGCGTTCCTTGGTTTACTTCTCTTAGCTGGAGTCGAAAAAGGTGGGATTCTCCAGTTAGGGAGCTCTTTCTCGATAAGTGTTCAAATCCCTTGTATAAAGCGACTATGTCTTTGAATCGTTTTGAATACATCAGACGATTTCTACGATTCGATGATAAAAGAACTAGACAGATCAGACTCCAAACTGATAAACTGGCGCCAATAAGATACATATGGAACTTATTTATCAAACAGTGTAATACCGTTATGATACCAAATTCCAATGTTACTATTGATGAACAGTTACTTGCATATAGAGGACGATGCAATTTTATACAATACATGCCAAGTAAGCCTGCAAAATATGGCATTAAATTCTTTTGGTTGTGCGACAGTAAAAATAACTACCCCATAAATGGTATAGTATACCTTGGCAAGCAACCCGGTGATGAAACTCAAAAGAATTTAGGAACACATACTGTGAAAAGTCTGATTGGACCAATTAAAAATTCAAACAGAAATTTGACTATTGACAATTTTTTTACGAGTATTCCTCTACTTGAAAATTTGTTAACCATTGGAATTACAGCAGTGGGAACTTTACGTAAAAATAAGCGGGAAATTCCCCCACAATTCAAAGCCAATAAAGACAGGGAAGTACTTTCATCTATATTTGGATTCACTAAAGACATAACAATTGTTAGTTATGTACCAAAAAAAAATAAATCAGTAATATTGGTCAGTTCTATGCACCATGATGCGGCAATAAATTATGTAAGCCCAAAAAGAAACCAATTATTATTGAAGATTACAACAAAACAAAAGGTGGAGTGGATCAAATGGATCAAATAGTTAGTAACTACACATGTAAAAGGCAAACGCGTCGATGGCCATTTGCAATATTTTATAATATGCTTGACATTGCTGCATTGAATGGGTTTCTGCGGTATACATCCGAAAATCAAGATTTCGAAGCTACAAAATCCCACAAACGTCGACTATTCATCAAAGAACTTTGTAACCAGTTAATAATCCCATTCATGATTAGGCGATCAAATAATCCCCGCCTCAGTAGTACCATAAAAGCCAGTATTAATCTTTTTATTGAGAACGTAAATACTCCGCAACATGATAGTAATCCAAAACCCGTAATGAAAAAACGATGTTACGCTTTTCCATGTAAAATATCCAGGAAAACTACCCAAACATGTAGTAGATGTACAAAAATATTTGTAAAGAGCACAGTAAAGTAATTTGTAATAATTGTTTAATGCATTAAAATAATAGTAATTTCAGTTTCCTTACTCTGGTACTACAGTGTTTAATTTATTATAATTAGTTCTTATTATATCAAAATTAGTGTTTATTAAACTAATAATAACAGTTAAATCAATAGTAAACTCTTTTATTCAACTCACTGTATATGAGGGTCCAACGGACCCATCATATACATAGGTGCAAAAAAAGTTGATCATGCATCATAGGGTTAACACCGGCGCAAAAGTGAAAATTCAAAATCGGACTTCTAGCCGAAAAATGTAGTTGAAGAAAAAATATTTTTTCTACTACTAGCTGTGAAGTAGACAATTATTGCGTCTCCTAGCCAACTGAGAAGTTGAATTTCTCTATTAGTGGTTAATAATTTTTTCTATTGTTGACCTAGGTTAATAATGGACAATTTCAAATTTTTGAGAATCTAAGAATAGTTGTTTAACAAAAACGAGTGAAACATAATTTTGTATATCCAGGTGATTATCTTTAACTTATTTGCTGCTTAAAGTTACCTAACACGATAAAATTATTTGAATAAAAAATGCCATTAGTTTAAAATTCGCGCCCCCATCCCATAACCGCAAATACATAACCTGAATTTATTTATTTATTAAATATGATGGTAGAATCAGTTTTTTCAGGTTTCCCAAAGGAGATTTAACCAGGCGAGTTAAGTTACATCAAGAATTTTAAGTAAATTACAAACATTTTGTTGTAAGTATTTTGAATGGTTAACAGAATCTGGAAGGTCCAATCTGTTGCATAAAAATCTCGACTCTAAAAACTTAACGAGTATGTGGTGAACAGTTGCCATTCCTAAATGAATTACAAGTGTCAATTTCTGAAACCCAATATTCAAATGATGCAAGGTATATTGACGAAGCAATAAATACCCGTTAACATCTCTAGCTATACCAAAACTACTCAAGCTTGCAGCTCAAATACTCTTAGGTAAAGAAAATTACGGAGGAACATTCTTAAATTGCAACGTGAAAAGAAAGCACTTCAATTGAAGTTAACATCTGCCAACGATTACTTCCCGAAAGCAGAGCACAAATTGTGACAGCCGAAGTGGACTAAAAAAATAAACCACTAAGAAGCAGGAGATAAATAAAGGAATACAAACAATTTTCACTAAAATTATATTTTACAAGCCCCAAAATGTTAATTTTAAAGTAGGTTTTAAATTTTTTACCAGCTCAAACTGCTACGTGATCATGGTTAGAGTTATATATAAAAAGTTAAACAACCCTTGTGCTACCTCTTTACAAATACGATATGTAAAGGTGACAAATTGAAGTCGATAGTATTAGACTGCATAGAAAAGCTACAATTACAATGCGGTGCGAATGTTAGGGCAGTAGTAACATTTTCTAAGCCTAATTAAAAGAATATATGTATCACCTGAAACACCAAACCTTCTCGTAAACGATAAGAAAATCTATTATTTCTACGATGTCTCCTATTTATTAAAGTCGGTGCAAAATAACTTGATTAAATACGATATAATCTTTAATAACAAAAAGCATCTTGGAAAGACATTCAAAATTTCTACATGTCAGACAAATCTAAACCGCTGCGATTGGCTCCTAAATCAACTAATTTACATATCACTCCGAATAATTTTCAGAAAATGAAGGTGAAATATCTCACACAAGTATTTAGTGAATCAGTTGCAGTTGGTTTATCAACGTATGTAGCTTTTAATGCTTTTGATTTATTTGCATTTCTGTGCTACTTGATTTTTACAAGAAAAATGTTTATTTTTATTTTTCGCTTAAATTTGGCTAGTAGTAGAAAAAATAGTATATACACCATGGTTGTGAAGTCCATTATTGCCTACGCACCTTATAAATAAACTGGTGCTAAGGCAATAATGACAGATTTCACAACCTTGGTGTATACTATACTATTATTTTTGTTTCATAATTTTTTTATATATGTGTTTGAGAATGTGCACCTAAAAATAAATTTGTATGTATAACGAGATAAATCAAATATTTTGACAAGTTTGTATTTGTTGTTGTTGTACTTTTAATATAGGCTCTACGCAGATTAACCTGTATAGTACAAAATAAAACTGATAAACAGTTTGGTTGGGAGAACATAACCCTTAGAAAACTAAAAGATACCGAGCATACACTTTTACAAAACCCACAAAGAAATCCTTATCAGCTTTAAATTACATTAAACTTACACGAATACAATCCATCAATTATTACGTACATATTATGTATAAACGAGACATCATTCTGACTATTATTAATTACGATTCTTTATTTTAATCTATAAACGAATACTTATGAACAAATTATTGACCAATAAAAAATTGTGAGGAACATTAACATTAAATTTGTTATTAGTAGGTACGTTTCAGATGACTCCTAAGAATGGCCTATATATTTGAAATTAATCTTAATTAAAATTGAAATGTATACGCACTTTGTTTCCAAAGTAACGGCATACGAATAAATGACCAAATTTTTTTACGACGCCAACCAGCGTAAATTAGCGTAAATTATAGCTTTCGGAGAAAACTAAGTTCGCCAGTTTCTCGTTTGGTGATACCACCGTTAGATTAGTTCTAAATTTGACCGCTACCACATTGAAATGGCGTTTTTAAACGCAGCCTTAAGACAAAGTTTTCTTAAAGTTTTGACATCAATTATTGCACACACATACCATTTATCAGATTCAATGTTTTTACAGAGGCTTTAAAATACCCCTACAAATAGCAAATAAAATCTGAATACAAAAACATATACAAAATGTATCAGATAAAAAATGTTAACAAACAAAAACAATTTACCTGATACACATTTGGGGATGTAAAAATCGATGTTTGAGATCGTAGAGAAATTTAATTAATTTTATTTTCACATTTTCGTATTCACAATCCAATAAATTCAGTTGCGCTTCAAAGACTTATATCTTAATTTGAATTTTTTAATGTAATATAAGTAATTACTTTTTGCCAATTTCTTTTTAACTGAAGGAATGTTGTATACGTTCCAATCTTATAACTTATACTGTTTCGCGGATTTTGTGCATTTTTCGTGTAAAATGTTATATACAAATATATTTAGATCCAAATTTGTTTAAATTCAAATTCAGCAAGGTGCTACCTGTCGCCATGAATAGTAATTTTGTTTCCAGTCTGATTTGCTAGAGTGCGTATACTCGTTAAATTTTGAGGGAACTCTAGAAATATGTTGACTCTTATAGGTCTATGAAGTTAACAAGGTAATAAGATTACAAGTATTTCTAATGAAAGTTTGCTCTTTCACTAAGAATGTAGAATGAAAACAAAAGATATGGTTCATAATTCGATAAAATAACTAGTTTATTTTTTTATTTATTTTAAGCTTTTGAATGCCATATGTACCTATGGACACTTTATAAAGTTAAATTTCGGAGTAGGTACCAAAAAACTAATGACGCAAATTTTGAACATCATAGATTACGTATACCTGTTAAAATAATAATAATAAATAATAAGGTAGTTTATAGTAGCATAATTCTTCTTACTATAAGTATAATGAGTGTTTAAATAAAAAACTGCTGGGCTGGGTAGGCCGTGGAGTTGAATTGATTTAATTACTTTTACAGTGTACACAAAAAGTACGGTAAAATAACGCGTGTTGGAGTGGAACTCTTCATTAAAACATGATATAACAATAACCTAAAAATTAACAATAACGAAAGTTTACATAGGAAAATTAAATTCTAACCTTGAAATTGTATCAGCTGACTACTTTATTATAAAGAATTACCAAATGTCAACTAGAATTTCAAGATCTACCTAATGCAGTTTTTTTTATTTAAACACTTATTATGTTGTTTTTGGTAAAAAACGATGATGATTTTATTTCTAACACATAGAATAATGAGTGTAATTATTTTTTCTGAAAATCCGTTAGATTTTCTTTAAAACTCTTCAATGTAGTTTCTCCGACTTTATAATAGAAATAATTAAACATCACCCGTATATAATTGAAATGTAAAAATGTTATAATTTGACCGTGTATTTCATAAACGAAGGGAAATAAATGTTTTTCACCATTATGTACCATAAACAGTTTAGCCCTTGCGGTAACATATAATTAAATTATTTACATTACACTTTAGGCCGTTTTAGAGGTACACCGACGAACAAAGTAATTTATGAGTAGAAATAAAACTGTGGCTTTTGTACTTTAAAATCATATATCTCACAAAATTGTAAATCGTTTTAGCACTTCTGCATTACAAAATGAAGCAACTTAATCCAATCTGTTAATGATCACATCGATTAACGCTACGTCAACCAAGTTTCATATTTTAGACGTAAAGCAAACACCTATAAATTGCAATGTGTTTGTTCCGTTTGATTAATGAATTTTAGGGTAACTACTTGAAGTGGATTAAAATCTAAATTACGCACGTTTAACCTTGAAATTATTTAATAAATTAACTCGAGGCATAGCGGGTGTACAAAATATGTCGATTAATCAAAAGTTTATACAAAAGCCCAAAAGAATTTAATAAAGCTGAAATTACTCAGAACGAAAGGGGGTACGTCACTAACTGTTACGTTCCATTTGTATAATTACCCAAACACTATTTGGGAATAATTAAATTAAAACATAAAAACATAAAATGAATGGAAATGTTGGACTAAATTTGAGAATTATTCTTACATGACCGTTATGTTTTACTGGAAAAATTGAACACATCATGCAAAACGTTTATAAATAATTCAATACTAATGATTTAGTATTAGAGAATTATTGACATGAGGACATACTGGTTGCTGGTTTTAAATATAGAAAAAATTTATTAGATTACCTATTGCTTGACTTTTATTCGTGTAGGGAAGTACTAGTGTCTTAGATGAACCTTATTTTAAGGTGAAAATATTCATAATCTTAATTTTAAGAACCACTGGCTTTAACGGTTTTAAAATGTAAAAATGAGCATTTGGAAAATATATTTGAGTCCCTTACTTGTCACTAATAATGAATTCTAATAATCCTCTATTAGTAAGGTAATCAAAACGTAAGTTATATCCATATATATTTAGCAAACACTATTCTACAAGTGTTGTTAGTTACTAGTCAACTACATAAAGACAAAATTGTTGATAAATTATATTTAAATAAAGAGAATATTTTAATTAGCAAATTCTTATAAATAAAATAGTTAAAATGTTATTGCAAAATTTTACTGAAGCGAATTCTAGTTTTGTATAAATATTACATTAAAACAATCATTGCACGTAATCAGTTATCTTGTAAATCTAATCAAGTAACATTTCTAATAAACTCCAAACTAATTTATATTTCCTTTCACGATAAAATGGAAAGGGTAAGAAACAAGAGAAACTCCAAATTATTTTATAATTATCATGTTTAGTAGTTTAATGTAAAATTACTAGCACTAAATTGTATGTTTAGGTGTGCAAACAGAAATAAGGGTGAACATTCCAAATGATGCTTCCGTTTATCGAAATTTTCCAACCCTTAATGTTGGGAAAGAGTTTTAAAAGTTTCACGGTATTCGAAAACATTTTTTTATTTAAGGATATTACTTTTGCAAAGTAAATGCAGAGCGTAAGTAAACAAGTAAGGTTTGAAAATTTATAAATTTAGTTTAATTGTTCCACTTCCAAACAGATATCCTGAAAGATGACAATATGGAAAACACATGTGTTACTAATTTATAATTAGAACCGTAGTTGAATTAAATAAAAATGTATAAGAAAGTTATAAGTAAATTCTTTACAATAAATAATAAATTCAATTCACATTAAAATGTTCACTTTAAAAGGTTCTCGAACACTGAACAAAATTGTTCTGTAAAATGTTTCCTGTTTGTAATGTTTATATTATTTTTTTATTTAGACCAAAATAATTCCACGGTGATTTTCGTGTAAATAAACTCTAATCTTGGGAACATTGTAGAAATCGGAGGTGTTCGGGAAGATTTTTGTAGCTGTTATTAATTCAATGTCATTTATCCATGTTTTCGTGTTAATATCAATAGATTATTGTCCCTCAGCAGCTCCAAAGGTAAAATCCAGCACCAAATCCTAGTATAAATTAGTTTCAGTAATAGTTTTAGAGAAATTACATAAATGTCAAGGTCTTATAATTACATGGGAAATTAATAACTAAATGTGCGTATGTGAGATCTGTTTTTAACGAAAAAGTGATTTAGAAACGTGACTTAATGCGAAAAACAGTCCGCGAAAGTGAATAATCAAAATAAAGGTTATGTAAATGCGAAAAAGTCTGATATCTTTGTTACGCATCGAATTCTTGCAAAACGCGTGAAAACGAAGAATAAGGAAATGTTTTCATAATTATTGAGCATAAAAGTAATTAACTCCGAACGAAAAAAGCAAAATTACAAAAAACTAGTCAAAAGTTGAGCGAATGAAGAAAAGTATCAAAAGATGACGGTACGAAATGTTGCCAACTTGCATAAGTTTGAATTTAAAAATAAGAAAATAGCAGGCTATGATTAGAAAACTGATAAATAAGGGTGCAAACCGAAGCCAGAGATCTTCCGTATTTAGACCGTGCTGATAACAACGGATTTTTAGCCAAAATAGAAAGAAAGGGGGAGACGGTACGTCGCAACAAAGATAAACCAATAATTAAAATTTAAATTGCCGTGCGCACACAAACAAATAAAAGTAAAAAAAAAGTAAAATACAAGTGCACCAAACGAAATAAATAATTTAAATAATAAAAGCAAGCATAATTTCACGGTAAGGTGTTTGTCGAAAGTTTTAAATAAAGTGTTGAGTCACGAACTGTTAACTTTAAGCCGAATGTTTAAAAGGTAGACCTAAAGGGGCAGCAGTTTACACAACGTCTAACAGAATCCGGGTTGCAACCAAGTAAACTGCAAAGTGGAATACGGTAAATCACGAAAAGAAAATAATATGGCACATACCAATATATGTTAGTTTTATTATTGTAGTAGTTTGTAGTTTAGCTTTTAAGTTTATTCCTGTATAAACATTGGTCGCACACAATAACACCACTTGTTGCATGTCCGAAATACGTAGGCGTTGTTTGATAACCACGTGGTCGATTATGTTCAAAGCGCTGTTGCAAAATTTTAATTTAAAATGCGTAATTTTATTTGATTTTATGTGAGTGAAAACAAAGAATTTGTGTTGTTGGTTACATCGTGGTTTTTAATTACTGGAAACATTGTGAAAGTCAGTTCAGATTTAGTGGTTTAGAAAAAAGAGATAATTATAATTTTGGTATATAGTACAGAGCATTATTATCAATTTAGAAAACAAAGTTGCACATACAAAATATTACTCGATAAAATAAAACCTGAGGTTATCAAAGAGTCATTTATTTGGATGATTTTTAAGGTAAAATTAATATTAAAATTTCAAAGAACAAAAAAAAATGTTTTTTTATAAAGCTTATAACTTCATATCATTACAATACATATGAAAAAAGTTTTTTCTTCAAGTGACATTAAAACGGCATATTATTAAACTACCGACAGACATTAAAAAGCCTTTTTACTGCCTAAACATTAAATGTAACAGTTTTTTTATTTTCACAACTACTTAGAGGTTGGTACCTCTTGTTATGTCATATTAGGAGGGCCGTTTTTTTTCAACCTCCAATCGCTGCGTGCAGACACTACGCGAGCAGCAAAAAGTAGGCATGCGCTGTAGGCGACTGCGCAGCTCTCGCACTACACACCGCCATTGTTGACAATTAGGCGTCAGTCGGCGTTGTGCTACAGCCACGTAAATATCTCCGCCATTATTGATGCTCTCGCCAAATATGATTCGTTTTCTACAGGCTGAAGACCATAGTGCTGCAGAAATCGATCGGAGAATGAGTTGTGTGTATAGGGAAAACTTCATGAGTGATGGTGTTGTGCGTGAATGGTGTCGAAAGTTTAAAGATAACTGTAATAATGTGCATGATGAAAGGGGCCAAGGACGCAAATCTGTCGTTTCAGATGACCTGGTTCAACGAGTTGACAGAATGGTTAAAGAAAACCGCAGATTCACCATTACTGCTTTGCCTAAAAAATTTCCTAAAGTTTCAAGGTCTCTATTGTTACTGAACGGTTAGGCTACAAAAAACTTTCTGCACGTTGGGTCCCAAAAATGTTGACGGACGGACACAAAACTTAACAAATAGCGTCAGCTTTGGAGTCCCTTGAGCGTTATCATGATAAAGGAGACAACTTTTTGAAAATCAACCGTGACTGGGGATGAAACTTGGATTCAATACGACACACCTGAAACAAAACGATAGTCACAACAATGGGTGCATTCAAATTCACCAAACAAACCAAAGAAATTCAAACAAACCTTTAACAACAGAAAGACCATGGCTACTGTGTTTTGGGACCAACAAGATGTGTTGCTTGTGGAGTTTATGGAGCCCGGAACTACAATCACTGCAGCTGTTTATTGTGAAACTTTACGACTTTTGCGTAGAGCCATTCAGAACAAACGAAGAGGAAATCTGACCGCTGGAGTTGTTCTGATCTATGACAATGCCCGTGCACACACTGCTGGAGCAACTCAACGGTTTTTCGAACAATTTGGATAAGACATTTTTGATCATCCGCCATACAGTCCTGACTTAGCACCCAGTAACTTTCTTATTTTTCCTGAACTGAAGTCGTGGTTTAGTGCTTAACGGCAACTTTCTTTGAAGGGGGTATTGAAAAGCTTTTTCACAGATATATATATAAAATGTCTAAATCTCTTCGGTGATTATGTCGAAAAGTAACCGTAAGTGTACCAATCATTTGGTGATAAAATTATTGTTTTATATGAACTTGTCTTTTATTTATAGCCTATCGGAGGTTGAAAAAAAAACGGCCCTCGTATGAATGTAACAGTAAAGTTCCAACTTGATTCGTCCAGAATAAAGCATCGCTATAACACTAGAGAATTTCGAGAATTTAAAAATAACACATAAAAACTAGCAATAAACGCTTGAAAAAAAATATATTTCACACGGAGTTAAAAAATATAATTGTTTCGCTTAATTTGCTGTCTCGACTAACACATCGCCAGTAAACTTTTAAGCTCTTATATACTTATATTATTTAACTTCTACTAAAATAATTTAGTATTTGTAGTAGTTGTCATATGTGTCATAGTTCCACTTTCATTTCTAATAATGAAATAAACTTTCACTTTAAAATTTTCCATCAAAATTGATGGAACTCTGTATTACCGACTAACTTATATTGACTTCAAACAATATATATAGGTGTCATATCAATAAGGGATTAAATACCTTAAATATCAGTATGATATGAAAAAATGTAACGAACAGTTTGAGATATTTTGTAGTTGGTGTGGTCCTAATAACCTCCAAATCATATCTGTCACAACATTCACTTATTTAAATATTTGTGACTGCAAGCACAATTATTAAAACAGCATATGGAGACATCAGCCAAAAAATCAAACACATTAGAAAATGAACAAACATAGCGATACATATCTCGTAACAAAGGTGGTTTTGTAATAATTAGGTTTTTAAGGTTCCGGTAATTATGGGTTACACTGGAGTTTGTAGTCACCAAGAGCTCACCAATGCGTTAACAACAGACATTGAATACAGAGTCTATTTGATTTTGGTCAGTGCAAAAAAAACCCAAACTAGTACCTCTAGATTATTTGTTATAGAAGACACGAATTGGATCGATTTGATCATACATTTAGCCGCTTGACATGAAGGCTAAAAATCCTCTGTTGTGGGTAAGGACTACATCAAAGTTTTTCTAAAAAAAAAATAAATGTAGCTCAAAAGTTGGCGCCGGAAGATGTTCTAGTTATATCTTTTACTTTTGCTATGTTGTTCACTTACGACACTGCTGCAAACCTCAAGAAATATTGTAGTTGGGCTTGTAAATGCAACATCTTTGAACAAAGTTGGGAAATCTCTGGGCAGCTCTGTATGTCCCTCCAACAATAGGCTCTAGCACTAATCCAAAAGTTTAAGGAGTACTAAACTGTGGATATAACTGCCAAAGCATACGTCAAAAACCAAACCTTCAATTTAACCAGACGATGCACAGAACCGTGTAGGTTATAAACAAATTTAATTCAATAGCTATTATATTATTTGTTGTTATTACCTATATACAATTTTTAAACGTCAAAACGTACGTCAATTTCGTTAGAGATTTTTCATGTGTGTTTTTAGGCGTTTTTAATACAAGTATAAAATATGGAAGGTGATCAATACCTTACAGTATTCCACGGTCAACAAGAAAAACATGTTGTTACTGATAATCACTACTTTGGTTTCTGGACCTAGTCATCAAGACCCTCCCGGATACTTACAAAAAAATGTATAACACAATTGCACAAAACACAATCACACACTAGTATAGGACACACAACAAATATTCTACAAATTAATGTTGAGGGGTTGAATAAGAACAAATCAGATTTCTTGTCTAATCTTTGTTTCAGGAATAGGGTCGATATTTTACTTTTACAAGAAACACACTGTGGAGATGAAACAAGTATACTCAATAAAGGTATAGTAAAAGGTTTTTAATTAGTAGACTTTATTGAGAGCCCGATTTATGGAATAGCTACATACGTCAAAGAAAATATTCAATACGAAGATATAAAAAAAAGATAATTTCTGTTTTTTACCATACAAATTCATGAAAATAATAATAAAACCTAAATAATTTAATAGCTTTGAGATTTGTTGTTAATCAGTTGTAACCTATTTAATTCATTAAATGTTTCTGTTTATAACCAACCAGTAAAAGTATTATAAAACCCACAAAAAATGTTATTAAAAGTAGAATGTTAAGGGGTTTACTAGGTTTATTTTGGCACCTCGTACAAAACTTTCTAATAGGTCAATTTGACCAATTTATTTCAATTGTTTTGATTGGCCGTCAGAATAAATGCACTGTTTGAACATTTCCGTTACTACTCTAATGGTGGACGCTTGGCTTGCGCGTTCCTCCGTAATTTGACCACATTGGAGGTAATTAATTCCATTGTTTTTTAGACATCCGTAATTAACGAGTATTTATTTTAGGTTGTCGTAATTCTTTTCCGTTACGATGAGGACTAATTTACGGGCATTCTTTTCTTATTCTACGCGTACACCGTAAGTGTGAAATCTTACATCCCTGATACAATGTGGTAACCGGTCGCTTTTTTTTTCGTTTATTATAGATTAAAGAACGGAATTTAAGTACACCATTTAAACCACAAATCTAAGCACGAATATCATTATTATCCAAGTAGTGGGTTATTATCATTCTATGCACGGATGCTAAGACATAGCAGCTAAGTACGGAGGTTCTATGCTTGTACCAACGTCCTAACGGCCGATGTCGGAGGTCTTTTCTTTCCGCTATCAAAAACAAAGCAAACGAGATAAGATAAAGGGCAGAATATCAAGCCACCTGTAAGATTCTTTCAAATTGCTGCCACATACGACAACTGCCTTCAGAAATATTAAGGTACTGTGATCTAATTTCAACATTTGCGCTCCGTCGCAATTTCTTGATTCTAAAATACGCTAAGCAATCTATACGTGTTGGATAATTTTTTTGTATGTGCGACCGTTTTTAACTGTAAATTGTGCTTCGGATGCGTCGGACAGTGTCGCGCGTGCAAAGTAATTGTTGAATTCAATTGCGGAATTTATCATTATCTATGCGTGCGGGGAGTAGGGAACTCTGTTGTCTCGCTTGATATCTCGTTATGATTTGTATATGTTTTGTAAAACAAAGAAAAAGAAATATTTTAGTTGCAACAAAATATTTTTATTGTATCGAGTTGTTTCGTTATTTTAAGTAGTGTTACACTGATTATACGTTTTACTGATTATAGCTGATAGCTTTCTCTTCGTAATTACTCAATCAGTTGACGCCGTCTTCTTTTTGTATTTGGGTACAAAAACTAATGAAAGACGAAATAAATACCTAAATTTGTTTAATTGGAGTTGAGCATAATTCGAACGACTTAATTCGACTTTTACTACAGCCTACGCTACCGCGAATACGAGCTTACTCGTAATCTTTCAAATAATACTCACTCTAATCTTTCGTTTTTTTTGCTACCTCGGTGGACCTAATTAACCCTCTAACGGTGTTCGGGTCTTTTTTTACCCAAATACTTTAAGAAACGAACCACAATTAGTTACCGTTAATGATTTTCAATTGACGTCTTTTTACTTTGTTTTGTTATTCATAAGGAATGTAATTTTATGATTTTATTTGTTTTTATTTGGCCACAAACTTACACACAAAAATTTTACGATAACGGTGTTCGGGTCAAAAATGACCCAGCGGCGTTAGCATGCAATATATAAGGAGGGGTAGGTGTACTGCATTCCACCCCCCATCCAATGAGTGAAAATATTTAGTTCTTCGTAGTATACGGAGGAGTGTGTTTGTTATTGTGATAAAACCCGTGCTTGGTTGTGAGTAAAGAAAGATATTTCTTTCTTTATTTCCAAATATCTACAGGTGAAACCTGAAATATTTATTTATTATTTAGTGTTGTGCATATTTATTTTTAGTTTTGCAATGGCACGTCGATATTTGAATGACAAGGAACTCGAAGATGAACTGTACGCATCCAACATCGATGAAGTTACGTCCGAAGAAGAGGATTACGTATCCGAAAATGACATCGAATCGTCTTCAGATGAATCTGAAAACCTAAGTGAAACGAAACAAGGTTCTGTAATGTGTTCAAAGGATAAGTCAATACAGTGGAATTCCGAACCTCCTTCTGAGAACGGTCGATTTCGCTCAAGAAATATCATTACAATGACTCCTGGACTGACAAGATATGCGATAAGTCGACTTACTGATGAAAAATCAGCGTTAGATCTATTTTTTCATCTAACTTGAAAAACATTATATTAGAAAATACTAATATTGAAGGCCAAAATATATTTGGAGAACAGTGGAAAATTATCCAGTCGATTGATTTAGACGCTTACCTTGGACTTTTGTTATTAGCGGGTGTTTATAAATCAAACAATGAGTCGACCGAAAGTTTATGGGATGCAGAAACAGGTCGCAATATTTTAGAGCCACAATGTCTCTTCAAACTTTTAAAATTATAACAAGAGCAATTCGATTTGACAAACGTGATACAAGAGCAGAGCGACGAATTAATGATAAATTTGCAGCTATTAGAGTTTTTGGGATATGTGGGTGGAAAGCTTACCAAAATGTACAATCCTTCTGAATACGTTTGTGTTGATGAGCAATTAGTTGCATTTCGAGGGCGATGCCCTTTCCGACAATATATGCCAAATAAGCCGGCAAAATACGGTATCAAGTTTTGGATTTTATGTGATAACGAAACTAGTTACGTTTGGAATATTCAACCATATACAGGTAAATTGGCAGGCCAACCACCCGAAAAAAATCAAGGAATGAGAGTTACTTTAGATTTGTCTTATGGTCTAAAAGGTCACAATATCACCTGTGATAATTTCTTCACGAGTTATGAGTTGGGACAGTGTCTTCTGAAAAGAGATCTCACTATGATTGGTACAATCAGAAAGAACAAACCCTCAATTCCTCCAGAACTACTAATCTCTAAAGGAGTTCCTGTGTTTACGTCTAAATTTGCTTTTTCTGTAAACACGACACTTGTGAAATATATTCCAAAGCGAAATAAATGTATTGCCCTTCAAAGTACTTTGCACCTGAAAAAGAAGTAAGTAATTCTCCAGGCAAGAAACCGCAAATAATATTAGATTATAATGCAACTAAAGGAGCTGTCGACACTCTCGATAAGATGGTAGCATGTTATAGTTCTAAAAGACAAACTAAAAGATGGCCTATGGTTGTCTTTAGCAATATGCTGGATATTTCCGCATATAATGCATATGTCTTATATACAAGTGTAAATTCCCAGTGGAAGAATAAATGCCCTTTTAGAAGAAGGCTATTTTTAGAAAACCTTGGAAAGTTGCTAATTAAACCGTACGTTCAAGCAAGAAAGCATTTTCCTCGAACAGATGCTGCTAAAGCATTTGTAACTGCAAGAAAACAAGAATTACCCCATACCGAAACACCCGTTTTGTTGACAGAAGGTATAAAAACGTAAGAGATGTTACATATGCCCAAAACTGACAACAAAAGCTCATTAATCTGTAATAAGTGCGAAAAAGTTGTTTGTAAAAGTCATTCAACTACAATTCACATTTGCAATAATTGTAAGTGAGCAAATATTATTATCAATAATCTTTGAAAAACATTGTATGCAATTCTCTTTGTAACTTAGTTGTATAAACAAAAAATATACGTCTCTTTTGGACATGACTAGTGATGCTTTTTTTTATTTCTTCTATCAATTTGTACACAGATAGCATGCGGGTCATTTTTGACCCAAACGCCTTAAGCGTACCGCTAAGATTAACACCGAAGAAAGGTTAAAGGAGCTAGCTACTTATTTTTTTTTATCTTGTAATGCAGCAATTGCACGTTACAAAATTTCCTAAAAGTACTATTTTTAATGCAAAAAATTCTTTAAAAATTAGGTTAAAATGCCGAAATACCTAAAATTGAAATACGCATGCGTTTTTCAACAATATTGTAAGGGGGATGAAATTGTCTACAAATTACAATATTCAATCATCCCGCAAAATCAAAACTTCATTTTCTAAACTTTGCAATTATTTGTTTCTTATTTTAAGTTTTACAGTAAATTTTAAAATAACAAAAATGGTATATTATATTCTAGGAATAGTAGCCATTTATTTTTGTGTTAAACTTAGAAACAGTACAATCTGGGGAAACGTAAATAGAGCCTTCTACTTCAAGTAATATATAGTATCTTTTCTTAAAGTTTACAAAACATAATTTTAAAAATTATTATCAGTTGGCAAAATACTTTTACTAAAATTATATAATAATGCTATGCCCAAAGTAACACACTTTACGTCTAACATTATTGTATTAGTAAAATAATAGATATTTTAAGCCACCGGCTCCGTAAAGTAATAATAATATTATTATAAGTTTAAAGAAAATTGTATATTATGCAATGAGTATGTAATACTTACTATTAAGACACGAGCAACGTGTATTTATGTAATGTCGCAATTTTATTGGTTGTAAATTTATATGGTAATAAACATTTGTATCATAATGAATTTCATTAGAGTACAGATTCTAAAACTCTAATAAATAAATTACAACACAGGAGTAGAAAAAGTTATAAGCATCATGCGATTAATTTGATAAACAATTTTAAACTATAAGTTTGAGTTTTCCGTTTTGGAGAACTTGTTTTCAGAGTTTACTTAAGTTAGACGTAATTAAATTATTGATTTTATGAAGTATGTTTTTATGCACAGGAAACATTATTCTAAAGTGACGGAAATTTCAAGAATATTAAGTTGGTGTTTAAGGTTTTTTGCAAGTACTTGTAATAAACTGGAATAATAGTACATTTTGAGCGCTGAACATCAGCAATTCTCATTCTGGACAACGAAAAAAGCTCACCAAGAATAAAATGTTCGAAAACAAGTTATACTACAGTAAGAGGTAGTTGTAAAGATTAATAAATTTTAACTGTCAATTCGTTCATCAAACTGAGTAGGTTCGTATAAAATATTAGTATGCACATTCACCATGTGTAGTGGGGCAGATTGTAGGAAATACAATCATTAATTGCGCTATTAATGGTAAAAGCATTAAACTTGCAGCAATGATAGAACTATAAACCTAAGTAAAAAACCGTTAAGAGGCCTAAAAATCTTCATTAAGAACAAAATGGCGACGTTTTAAAGTTGGCTTAACAAACATTTTAAAAACGCACGTAACTTGTAAATTAACAAATTCTCGACAATTTAATATATATTGATGATTTAAATAACAATTAAAAATTAAAAATTAATTTTTAAATAACAAAATGGCTGTATAAAAATTAGGCCTATCAAAAAATTAAGGAAACCAAAGTATCTTATAAAATAACACATTTACAGAAATATGTTATATTATAATATGTATTCTGTAAAATATATAGATTTATAAAATTGGTTCATAAATAACTAAATGGCATATGTTTGAAGTTAGGCATAGCATTAAAAATACGAGGATTATTTGCAGGTGATTCTTCAAAATAACTTAAAGCTAAGAGTTTTTAATGTTTTTAATATAAACCGCTTTATTTCACATCTAGATTTATTAATTAAATTTATTTTATTAATATTAATTAATTATTAATGAATTTATTAATAAACGCGTAATTTATAACGGTTTATAGTTCACAGATATAAACGATGAGTATTTCTCCTAATAGTATTATTAATAGTATATTTATTTATATACAGGATGTTGCTATATTTGACCGAGAACGCTCTACCCCAGAGAGGTTTTGTAAATTAGTGAATTTTGATATAGAAACATGAACTCTTAAACGGCTTAGTTGCTAAAATACATGGTGTTGAAAGTTTAAAATAACAATTTTAAACTTTAAAATAGTTTGTATTACTTCTTGAACAATTTACGCTTAAACTTTTTTCAAAATCCAATTAATAGTATGGATTGAAGCACATTGTTTAGCAAAACACCGATGAGCAAATTGCATTGCACATAATAATTTGGAATATGTCAGTACTTGCAGACTTGTTTAGAAGCAAATATCTTCAAGACCGTTTATTTTAGCACCATAAAATGTTATTACTTTTTTGACAAATAATTATGTCAAAATATAATTTTCTTAAAAAACATAATGGTCACCAAATTTAAAAAAAAATTTAAAAGGATTTTTGATTTATTGCAAACTTTTAATTTTTATTTGAAACCTTCAGCACCCTGTATCTCAGCAACTAAGCCGTTTAAGGGTTCATGTTCCTATATCAAAATTCACCAATTTACAAGACTTCTCTGGGGTAGAGCGTTGTCGGTCGGTTCCTACAACTAAAACTAAACTTATAGGTTTTATGTTCTAGTGATTCTAAAAAACTGACCAAATAAAAAAAATAATTATAGCAAGTATGCATAAAATCATTTAATCTCAATAGACAAATTTTCTCGTTTATTCAACTTCTCGTGAATTCTAAATCCCCTATCTTCTGATATGTAGCACAGCTATGAACGAAGTGTGTAACAGCTGTGTTATGTGTTTGTTATTATAAATAAAAAGTTTTGGTTTGTGTTGGCACCTAATTAATTTTATCAAGTTTATCAAGTGCAGCATGGATTTTCAAAATCAGTACATTTCTTCATAAAAATTACAAGTAAATTCTATAAACTTTGTTGTTATTAATTAAAAATAAGTTATTCATTGCTGTTTCCACAACATTAGAATAATGAACTGAAATAAATGTGCCAAGAAACATTGTCTGAAGTTTTGTTAGACCTTTTGAAGAGTAAACGTATTCCACCTGAGGAATGCTCTGGAGCGCTAGATAGGTTTTTAATAAATTTAAAATAAATTAACATTTCTTGTAAAAATAAACGTTGATTTGTTAGTTAAAAGCAGTGAGAATTTAACAAATAAAACTTCCAATAATGAGCACGCTACCTTCAGGACTATCTAAAGCGAAGACAGTTTTAAATTCCATGTCCATCTTCCATGTCCATCTTACCATGAAAAAGCTGACACAAAAGTATTCTTCATGCCCAAGTCGCCAGCAGCTAGACGTGTTCATGAATTTTAAACAGAACAGTATACTCTGACGTTCTCGTATTATAAATAGATTTGCAGCTTGAAACAAGGATATAGAGTTATGGATTTAATTAGGGACAGAAAAAAACATTAAAATACTTTCAACGCATGGAATTGCCAAAGTTATGGGGGCTGAAAAAGCTTTTGCATTGGATGCATTTTATGGTCAAACTGGATGCGACACCGTATAGGCATTTGCAAAGTTGAGCTAAAAAATCTGCATGGAATGCTTGGGCAAAATATCCAGATGCGACTAAAGTTTTCACTGAATTGTCAAAACCTTGTAGTATCATAGATTGTAACGTTTTGATGTAATTCTACGCTTTGTTATTGTAATGTATGATGCTTTCCGTACCGAAATAAGTGTAGATAAAGCTAGAAAAGTATTGTTTACTCACAAAGGTCGTGCTCTGGATTCAATTGCACCCGCAAATGATTAACTTATGCAGCAAGTGAAACGAGCTGCGTATCAGGACAGGCACATAAAAAACAACCAGTTTTACCTTTTCCTTCAGAATGGAGTTGGGTGAAAGGAATTAGCAGTTAAGAGCCCAACTGGATAACAATTCCAGAAGCATAGAAATCCTGTGTAGAGATAATCTCGTAAAAAATTTGTACCGAGAACGATGCAAGTGTTATTATGCTAACGTGCATTTTCTTAAGCCTAACTTTAAAACGCTGCTATTTGGTTCCTAATTAACATTTTCTAATGATTTTTTACTCAAAAAGGTATGGCACGCAATCCCTACAAGTTTGATGATTTTATCACAAAAAGCACAATTTTTTTTTAAATCTGCTCCACTAATGGTTCAAGAGTCGACCTTCAGCTTACACGTTTCGCACATGTGTCTGAATTAAAAATAACACTTGAAGCATAGTACTCAGTGTAAATAAAAAAAATATTTTAAAATATTAGTTACAGAAAGCAAAATATTTAAATTTGTTTTGAAGCCCCTGCATCTATTTGCAAAGCAACGAGTTGAAAATTGCTTCTTCTTCTTGATGAGCCGTCTCCTTATTGAAAGTTGGCAACAATAATGGTAAATTCCTCTCTATTCTGAGCCGTTCTCAACAGTGCGTGCGAGTTAAGTCTTGTCCAATCTCTGATGTTCTTGAGCCAGGAGCATTGTCTTCTACCCGGTTCCCGTCTGCCCTCTATCTTTTCTTCCATTATCAATCTGAGCCGAGAATATCTTTCATGGCGCATTATGTGTCTTAAGTATGCGGCATTTCTTTTCTTTATAGTGATCAGTAATTCTCTTTCTTTTCCCATTTTTCTCAATACCTCGTCGTTTGTCACATGTTCCGTCCACGACATCCTTAACATCCTTTGGAAGACTCACACCGCAAACGCTTCCAATCTATTTAGTGAGCTAATCTTTAGCGTCCACGCCTCCATTCCGTACAGCAGAACCGAATGTACGTAACACATTGCAAAGTTAGATCGTACTTCTATTGCCAGACCCGTATTGCACAGTAGATTTCTCATTTTTATGAAAGTTGATCTCGCCTGCTCAATCTTTGCACGTATTTTTGTATCTAGGTCTATTTTACTCGTTAACCAGCATCCTAGATATCTGTACTTATTTACTTGTTTTATGTTTTTGTTATATATTTCTAGATTTCCACGTTGGTTGGGCCTCTACTAAACACCATTACCTTTGTTTTGTTTATATTAATTTTTAATGTATCGCCTTTTTCTACTGTTATTCATCACACGTTGGAGTCCCTCTAGGCTGTCCGCAATTATGGCTGTATCGTCTACATATCTAAGGTTGTTTAGTATTCTACCATTAATTTTTATGCCGTCTTGTGCATTTTCTGTTGCTTTTTGGAATATATATTCCGAATAGATATTGAATAGAATCGGCGATAATATGCAGCTTGCCTAACTCTTCGCCTGATTGAAATCTTTCTTGTAAAGCCTCCTTGAAGTTTTACTGATGCCACTTGTTGTCTGTAGAGGTTGAGGATAATTTTTGTGTCGTGATTGTCTAATCCCTTTGCTGTTAAGATCTTCATGAGCTCTGGGTGCTTAACACTATCAAAGGCTTTGGCGTAGTCTATGAAGCATATTAATACGTCTTTTCTTTAGTTCAAGCACTTTTGTAAGAGAACCAAAAGCCCAAAGAGTGCTTCTCTCGTGCCAAGTCTTTTTCGAAATCCAAACTGTTGATCGCTGAGATCCATTTCGCACCTATCTGTGATTCTATTGTGTATTATTTTAAAGAGTAATTTTAAGAACTGCCCCATTAGGCTTATTAGGCGGAACTGGTCACATTTGTTTGCATTTGGTTTTTTTGGGATGGGGATGAAGATTGACTCGTGCCACTCTCCAGGCAATTTACCCGTTAGATATATTACATTAAAGAGATTAACAAGTACTTCCATGTTATTTTCATTTATAAGTTTGATCATTTCTGGGTATATTTTATCAGGGCCCGCACATTTTCTTGTTTTAGTAGATGTATTGATTAGCGAACTTCGCTTGCTATTATTTTTGAACGGTTCTCTCTTTCTGTTGTCAGTAATTGGAACTGTGGTTCATTGTCCAACAGTTTTTTTTATATATATCGTTCATTCTTCTTCTTCTTTTGTCCAAGTTATTGTCAGTTTGTTGTCGCTATTCACTAGTTTTGTTGTTAGGCGTGTTTGCTGCGTGCCTGTAACCTCTTTAGTCTTTTGTGAACATTGAAAAAGTCGTGTTTTTTCTGTAGGTTCTCTATCTCCTCACATTCTCTTATTATCCATTCTTCCTTGACGGCTCTGATTGTCCGCCTGATTGCTTTCGGAATTTCCCCGTACTTTGCCTGGTCTCTCGTTTTGCTGTCTCTTCTTTCGTCCATCAACTGCAGTATCTCATTATTCATTCATTTCTTTTTTTTTCTTGTCTGATCTAGGCTGTGGTTTCAATTCTTAATTTAGTATGCTGTTGATAGTATTTTTTACTTGTTCCCACATAGGTTCGATGCACGCTTTGTTTCCGATCTCCATTTCCATGTTTGATGTAGTATTTGTTAGGTATTCTGATATACTTTATCATATGTGGCGGCGTCTTTTAGGAGTGTCATATCAGGCCGTTTTTCGTTTATTTGTTGTAGTTTCTTCAGTCTAAATCTTATTCGTGCAATCAGTGCGTTATGATCTGAATCGACGTCTGGGCCCGCATATGTTTTAACACTCTTCATTCCATTTCTGTATTTTTCGTCTATTAAAAGAAAGTGTATTTGGTTTCGTACTATATTTTTGGACAAATTTTGTGGTGACTTCCAGGTATACAGTCGACGTGCTGGTTGCTTGAACCATGTATTAGAGATAATTAATTTTTCTTCTTGGTAAAACTGTATTAGACTGTCTCCTCTCTCATTTCTATCTCCGAGGCCATAATTACCCACTATTTGTTCCGATCTCCCTTTGTCGATCTTTGAAAATTGCTAAGTGTTTGAATAGCCTTCTGTTACGAATATTTTATACTATTTTTTATTTTTAAACAGTAATAATTTTCCTACACGAAAATTTTAGAAGAATATTTAGGCTCGCAATCTGGTATCTCAATCCGTTTGACAAAGCTCGAGTTTGCCGTCATTACATACTATTGAAAAGTACATGATATAAGATCATTCTTTTAATTTCAATTTTTATTCTAAAAATCACAACTTTTTATCCTTAATTATTTATTTACATATTGCGTTTTAAAAATGTCTACTAACCATCACTACAAAATACCAAAGTGGGTGAGAGTTAAAGAAGGTGAAAAATAAGCTCTTTAGTTAAATACAAATCTGTATTTTTAGAACAGTTTGAAGTCGAAAAAAGAAACAAAAACAAATTTTAGAAACATTTCAAATTGCAGGTTCAATATTTTGCATCTGTAATTACAGGGAGTTAAATGAATAAGAATATTTTATCATTAATTACACATACATAATTCTTTCTTAGACAAAGTATTGTTAAAATTGAGATTATAATTGTAAAAATTGCAATTTTCGTACCTAGGTAAATGGTTAAAAGTTTTGATTTTGCTCTAGACATTGATGTTGCTTCAGTAATCAATTCAAAGTACTAAAAATCGAATTGTATTTTTTCTTAGAATGGAATAAGACTTGAGTTAGTTCTTCTTAACTTATATTTTCTTGTATTCTGTGTATAATCCTTAAAATGTTTAACGACGAAACCAGAGAAATATGTTTGCAGTGTTACCTGTAAACTATAGAGTGGAGTACTTACGTGTTGTGATAAATTGCCACCTAGAGTGAAATAGAACTTTTTTTAATCGTTTAAAAGCAAAAACGTTTGTAATAGTCATGTGGGTTTATACAACTCACTTTAATTGAATTAATATATCTGTAGTGGACTTAGTATGTACTTAATTAAAAAAAATAAAAAAGATCGTTTTGAATTATATTCTTTCATAAGCATCAATTTAAAACACAAACTTTAACAAAAAAGTACTGATTGTACCAGTATGAGCTTTGTATTCAATTAATTTGTGAAATATGTAAACTATCAGATAACTGTTGCTAGTGCTTTAGTTTTGATATAATATGATATGTAATTGGATGGCGTGCGTTTGATTTCCGCCCTTGAGGAATAAACGTTGTTATTGATGATGATAGATTCACTTTTTCTAAATTAATTAAATTCACTGATTCTGGATCGACCTTTATACGTGACCGTTCAATAACGGCCAATAAAACATTTGTAATCGACTAATTAAGTCATAAACAGATATTTACATCAATGCGTGCCAGTAGATACAACATATATTTTACGAATGCCGCTTTGAGAGTACGGCGTTACAAGGAAAACCCCATGTTAAAAACAGGCAAGGCCGCAAACATTCGAACCTGTGCCGATAAAATTTTCCATTAAAAATAATACAATAGAATCAAATCCGTATAAATATGAAATAAATTAAATCTGTAACAAACGTTTTTAAGTTATATCACGACCTGAAAACATATTCTATTTGTATTAAAGCTGTATCTATAAAATTATGGATTTTATAATCTCAGGAACGATATAGGTACTCTATTTCAGAAAAATGTATTAAACATTATGTTAAATACTGCAAATTTTTGCTGGAAATTGACTGCACTTATGATATATGTATCTTTCTGAATTTCAAATTGCTGTAAGGCTAAATGCTTTTCATAAGCGATTTAAGTGGTTGTAAAATTAAAATTTTTCAGGATTGAGAGATTTAAAGTTTCAAAAATTTCAACGGTTTGATCAATTTTATTAAATGTTTGTGTTCTCCTACTTGCGTTGTTCTAAAAAGTGTTGCTTTCACACAATACCCTTTAAATGAAGCGTAGTTCTTTTTTTCAAAGTGAGGCTATTTTATTTCAAGCTACTTGTTATAAATCATGGCGTAAAGCATGAGTTGAATTTGATTAAAGCTCTCTAATGCGTTATTTATTTTGCTTCCGTAAGAGTTTTTAGTCAGTTGAAATTAAGTTTGTTACATAAAGGCATTAATATTCTTTGTGGATGCGCGTTTAAAAAAAGGAAAGTAAATGCAGTAAATTTATTTAGCTCCTACCGTTAATTCCTTCAGTACATAAAATTTTTTATTCATAGGATATGTGTTTCCGTTCTGTAAAATTTTATAAATGCATGTAGGGAGATGTGAGTTAATAATTAAAATACATATAAACAATTTCTTTGTTTATGTTACTGAAATTTCCAGTCATTCAATTGCTCGTTACATAAACTATAATAAAACAACAAAATTTAATCTACAAGAGGTTTCTGAACCTTGAAACAAAAGTTCAAATTGTATTTTTTTAAGAATCTTTTGATACAAATAACTTTCATTCTGTTATGCCAAAACGCAGAGATTTTTCTTCTTATTAAACTGACAAATCTTGAGCATTGAATTTTGATGATTTATAGTTTAAGCACAGTTTCCTTCTTTTTATAAGATCATATTTAATAATTAAACTTCATATCAACAAAATAAAAAAAAACATGAAAATATATCACTACCTACAGTGATAGAAAATAAACCTCTTTTGAAAAATGAACATAGTAAACATGTTCCGCCACTTTTAGAATAAACACAAACTACAAACACAAAAACATTTTGTATTTATTTTTTAAATTAGGTTAGTAGTGCAGTAAATAGGGACATATTTTTGATAAAAATAATAGTAGAATATCACCTACGGCATGTAATTGTAAATAGTATATATAGTTATTATATGGTTAATTAACATTTAAATGCAAAGAAACGTGTTTTTTCTCAACTTTTTTTTTCTAAGTTAAAAGTAAAAAACCAATGTTAACGGTGTAAAAGATAACTTATAGAAGATAAGAATACCAAGAAAATGAGCACCAATTCTACTCGATCAGGTAATAACTTTCTGAGAAAAATTAGAAAAGTAAAATATTTGTTTTTTTTTTAATTCCTAAATTTGTAATTTTTTGAGATGTAGGATAAATCTTTCAGGAAATAGGAGGTAATAATACGTACATAGTGTGTGCCTTGCAACTGTCGGGCAATTAGTTTATGCAGAAATGAGATTTAAATTTTTTAAAGCAATATGTTTAATCGAGGCTGAATGCTTGTGTTATCGTCCGATTGTCAGGAATAAAAAAAAATTGTAAAGTTGAAATAGAATGGAACAAAACGTATATATAGCTGTTTACAATATTGTAAAACATACTGGTGAAATACAAAAAACATTTGCTGAAATCGGCAGCCGAATTTCAAGTCTCTACGACGTTTGGAAGTACCCGTTTAATTTGGGAAACAGACATGAAAATAGGCGCTTTATTTTAAGCAAATGTTTTTTGTATTTTACCAGTTGTTTTATAATATTGTAAACAGCTTACGAATTGATCCGTGGAGCAGATAATTCATTAGAAGAGATATTATTGTGAAGTAGGTTTATTAAATTCTTGTAAACTCTGTACATATTTATTTCTCTCACAATTTAATACAGTTGATGAAATGTACACAATGCAAATTTTCTCCTTCTTACAAATACATTATATTCACCTGTCAAAGTTGTATAGCTTACTTGATAAATATTAAAATTGTTACGAATCAGTCTTTATTATGAAAATTTGCATTTTTTATGACAACCTGAACATTTAGCTATAGGACACTATAGTATTGCTTGATAAGTAATTACATTTTACATTTGTTGTTGATATAACATACAGAGTGTTCCATTTAAAATAAGTAAGTTATTGCGGTTCAAAACATGTCATTAATTAATCTTATTTTGAACACATCTTGTATACGATAGTGGATTTTTTCAAGTTAGTTTGGAAAAATATATTAGTTGCTGAGATATGAATCGGTAAAATTGTGATGACTTTTTCATAAAATACAAAATAATCTCAAAAACTTTTAGGTTTAAGTGAAGTAAACCTCTATAAAATCCATTCTTATTTTGAATGTAGAAACTGAAAACGTATTAATATACAGGGCATTCCATAAGAAAAGACACAACTTTGATACGTTCTGTGTATTTTGAGACACCTGTATATTTCGAAAGTAATTTTAAAATATTCCTCCTGTAGGTCTCTATCAATCTCAAATATATTTTCCCAATTTTGTTAAATAGTTTGGCTGTAATATTCCGTGTCGTATACCGTGAATAACCCATATAAACTATTTACGTTTTGAGCAATCCAATATTATTTATTTATTATTTATTTATTTATGACTAGTTTCAACTTAAACAAGTTGAAAATGCAAGGCATTGTCGCAACGAACTTCGTATTTATTTTGATAAATTGTTTGATTTTACTTTCTATTATCACGGTCTATATTTTTAGACTTAGCTGTGCCAGAGGAGTCCAAATATATGCCACACATTGATTTTGGACATATTTGGATTTTTGAAATAAACTTAATTTCCCGAGGGCATCGGGTATCTGTGGCCCGATTTTATGGGGATAGGATATTTCAACTCAGCTATGCCAGAGGAGTCTAAATATATGCCACACATTGATTTTGGACGTATTTGAAATTTTAATTTTTTCGACGGAATATTGCGGGGGCTCGGCGTCCCCGTTGCCCGATTTTAATGCACATCAAACCTTAAGCTTTGGACACCAAGCTGAATCGATTGATGTATCACACAATGATGTCCGACCATTAGAAAGGCCTCGGACGGACGCACACACGGACGCATGGACGACAAATCGATTTCATAAACGAACGAAGTTCGTTGAAAATTATCGTGAGTCATCTTCAGAAGTTGTCAAAATTATTTTTCTGAAGATGAATCACGATAATTTTTTAATATTGGATTGCTCAAAACGTAAATAGTTTATATATATAAATAACCAATATTTAAATAATGGATCCTATATTAATTCATAAAATTTGATAGTTTAGTTCAAAATATTTTTTATGCTTTCATCAATGTGTTTGCTCCAACTTTGGCTTTGCACGGCTATATTTTGTAATAAGGACTATAGTGCCATATACTTAACATGTGCACGTGTTAGATATATGGCACTGTGCCAATGGTAGTGCAGTGTGCGCCGGTTTCATACTAGTGTTGGTATGGATTCGTTTGAATCAATTAAACAGTGTTGTTTGATGTGAAATAATAACATCCTCCTAAACTTCCATTGTTTGTTTTTTTTAAACACGTCTAAGTTTGTTAGTATTCACCTGATAACGATTGCAGATAGTATAGCAATTAAAACGTTGTGTATATTTATTTAAAAATAAAAACATTGAAAGTTCAGGAAGATGTTATTATTTCAAATTAGTATGGATTGTTGCACAGTAGGAACTTAGTACTTTTTAAACGTTGTCAATTTTTCGTGTATGTACCATAGCAGTTTTGAAACAAAAATTGCTTTCAGTTTCTTTACTAAACATAGATGCTAATACTTAGCAAATATTCAAAAGTAAGTTAAAAACCAGTTTCTTGAACGTAAAACCTGAAGAAAGCTGAAATTTTAGAGTAAAATGTAAAATTCAGTGACGAAATTTCTTACAACGGCCAAAAAAACTATAAGCATCAATTATAGGTTAATGAAATGTTTAGAAAAGTTATTTGTGTTGAATCAGAGAACATTCATGACAAAAACAGTTTGTGAGTAATAGTAAAATATGTGAAAAAAATTTCATTTTTTTGGCTTTCTGCACTAAAAACACTCCTAAAGAGTAAATATCTGCTTTTGACATGTTCACAAAAGTAGTGTGTTTTAGTGTAAAGAACATTTTGTCTAAAGATTAAATTAAAAAATTTCCAATAATTCAGGAGATATAGCCGTGGAAAGCTAAAGTTCGATTAAACAAATTGATGATGTCATTAAAAAAACTTCGAACTAAACTATCAAAACCCAAATACATGTCGTCATGCAATGGCTGTGCTGTTATATTTTATGTTCTTATTTACCTTCTATAATGTTTACACACTTAATTAATAGTATTACATGTGAACACTAGGGTGGAAGGGTTGGCATGTTTAGATTTTAGTGGTTTTCCTAAACCTTGAAGTAAATGCTTTGCCAAGACGAACCAATCCACTATTGCACACGGTTTCGTCACCACACTATACAGGTTTATACTGATCTTTTGGGGCATCACACATAACACTTACATCACAATACAATATTTGTGTAATGTACACTCATGAAATTTAAAACTTGGACACCACAATTTCTGTAAACAAAAGTTTGCACATTGTGAAGCGGGCTTAAGGGTATCATTTACAATTCTAACAGCAGATATTCTCAGTAGGGGTTATCTTATAGAAGGACTGTAGAATGAATCATTACACTAAGCACGTTTTAGAAAATAGGTAATTTACGTTGCTTACTTAATTTTTTTCTTTAAAAAATATATTTGAAGGTATCGCTAATTACACACCATAGCTCGATTAATTATCGAATCAACCACATAGAGAAAGAGCTTCTAGTTGTTTATGGATAGGAAAGGTTTCATTATTATCTATACGTAGAATTTTTTAAATAAATGCAGATGGCATACGGGTTTATGATCTCACCTAGAATACTAAAGTTAACACATATACTTTTAACATATTCTATTAATTTAAAAGATGAGAACAGTTAGAAAATATAATAAATACAAATTATTTAGATGACAACTTAAGAGTAAGTTCTATAATAACGACATCTGATAGAAATGAAAAAATACTTTAACTTGAAACAGGACAAGATAGTGACTTAAATAAAGTAGAATATAATGTATGTAAACGGTTGGCCAAGGCATACATCTACTGTACCCTCGGAGATTAACCAATTTTGCAAAATAAAAGGTGAAATTTATTTACAATAAAAGAATTATAGTAGGTACCAAAAAGATGAACGATGACATGAATTTTACATAGTTGTTATATATAAATCCCATCAAGGTGTTGTGTCTACAAAACCTTTGGGTCAAAATTGTATTTATTGGATTGGTCTATCGGCAGATATTAAAAACAATATTATCTTGCTTAATATTTTAAAAGTATGCCAAATTCAATATAAAAGAACCACTACAATTACATGAAATTTTAGATTTCTCTTGGAAATTGGAATAAATTTTAACATTTTAGGTGTTCTAAATTTTATTGTTGTAATTAATTATTTTAGTTAATTTATCTTAGTCAATAAAATTACTGAAGAAATCATCTCGGGCAATAGACCTCCGATTAATTAAAAATACTTTTTTTTAATTTTGCTACTAAATACATTATTAGAATAACAACATCTAGTGCGATGTGTCCAAAGTGGAATTAAAAGATGGAATGAAGTGTAGTTAAGGATTTAGGAAGAAATGACTATATTGTTAACGATCGCAAGTATAGAAGAAATCGTAGATTTTTAAAACTTTAAATTATAAATAAAATAAACCCAAAACTATGCGATGAAATAAAACCAAACTAATGAAAATGGCGACATGACAAAAGCAAAGAGCAAGCCTTTTCAACACCATGTAAGTGCGATTATACAAAAATTAATATGAATTAAGGTAGACACTTTGCAATAAGAAGAAGTGGTCGTGTTGTTATACCTGCAACAAAATTTGATGTATATCAAATATATTTGCTTTGTATGCATTTTTACATTTTTTACCTTAAATATAAACCGTTAAACGGGAAAGAATTTTAAATAAACTTATTTATATTTTACCATTATTTGTTATGGAGGAGCGTGTCTTGTAAATTGTAACTAAGGTTACTTACACGTTGTTGTAATTTTGTAATGTTGTTAGTTTTTGTTCTGTCATCTACTAATAATTTAATAAAGACAAGTTATGTCAATTTGTTTATAAATATTAAATCATCTCAAGTGTGCCTGAAGAATACACCCATACATTACAATAATGACTAAATAAAAAACAAACAATAAATACAAAAAAATTGATTAACGTTTTTTAACTGGACTATGATTGGAAAAACAAATTTAATTTTTGGAAATAAACGTTTGTGACGGTATTATTTACGAACAAACGAAAATTCGTAATGAAAAATTAATTTGTGACTCAACATCTCCTTAGAGTATAGACAACTGTGTTTACACTTATGCGATGCATTTAAATTTTGGTGACCCGTCTGTGAAACACCATCTAAAATTCGAACAACTACACATGTATTAATTGTATAAACCTCATCCCGTACAACAAGGGAATACATTTTCATCTCCTGTTCGTGTGTGAGTGTACTTTTTTACTTTTTTTTAATAAATTATTTGCTATCACGGTTTTCTATCAATTGCAGACACCTTTTTTTGGTTCTTCGTTTTTCTTCTGGGGGCCTCTCTTAATCGCTGCTATGCTGGCGTATAGATAATAATTAGAAAATTACTGAACATAACAAAGCTGAGTCTGGATATTATTAATAAAGGTTGTCAGCGTAGGAAATCTACGTTAAAGCCTTTTTCATTGACAAAGACACTACACAAGATAATACTGTTATCTGGTTCATTGTAAGCACGTCCAGCAACTGTTATCAATGTTTTCTTGTCTTCCCTTCTTTGCTGGAAACTAAGTACTGTATGATTTGGAAACAAGAGCTATTACCTCTATCTATTAACCTTCGAACACCGAAAACTTCCTATGTACAAGCTATGTTGATTCATGTTATGCATGTTACTCATTATTTTTGTAGCGTTTTTATGTACTCGTACTACGGCTGTGAATTTAACGAAATACCGTTTGCGCTGTGTAAAGAATCTCTGTAAATTTAAAAGATCTTTCGAAGTATTACTAAATCATTTGCGCTGTAAAACTATTTAAATAATCAACTAAGGTCCGGTACCTCACGTAATTTGTTTTTAAGTAAATTAATAACAATAATTGCCACGCGAAATTGGTGAGTCGCTTGTAGGAAACAATGGGTGCTATGACTGTCAAAATTTTATGGTACATTACGACAGTTACCTACTCAAGTGCTTGCGCCTAAATTATTACTTATTTTATAACTGAATATTGTGCACTTTTCTAAACCGTATTACATTTTTGTGTCTATGTATTTCCATGTGCGTTGTGAATGATGTCTGGTTGCCATAATTATATATTTCTACCAACCTACGGTTTGTTTCTTGTGTCTACGAGTTTCTAGTGGTTCTAGAAGATCTCTTATACACAATACTAAGTGGCACCTTATAAATTCTTAGTGCAGTGTATAAGCCTTCGTTCGACATTAAAATGTGATAATGTAAAAGAAGAAATTGTAAAGACAATCAACGACTTCAAAGGTGAATCAGCTCCGTAAGAAGATTGACTTACAGCTATAACATTAGTATTAATTACAGATTATATAAAAGCCTCATTGACAAAATTTTTTAAGAAATGCATGAAAACAGTACCTAAATATAGAAAAAAATTGAAAAAAGCCACGGTAGTACACGTATACAGGGTGTTTCCTAAGTAATCTAAAATATTATATAAGGCGCTTCGTTACTCAATTTTAAGACGAAAAGTTCATATAAACATGTGTGATAAGTCTTGTCGTTAATAAGATACAGAGTGTTAAATTGTTTATAATAAATCAGCTCTGATTGTATTTGAAATTAATTTTTCCTGGTGACGCTACTGGTTTTTGAAAAACATGCTTATTCTAAGTGGCCTTTGGAATAACGTTGACAACTGTGTCAAACCTAAAACTAACGCAAACAACGAACAATAAATTGTTAATAATACGATCTTTTGTGTTAAGTTAACAACGATGCCTGTGTTTACTAATGCCGAAATGGCTAATATGCACTTTTTGTATGGATTAGCGAATGGTAATGCCTTAGAGGCTAGACGTATGTATGCCCAGCGTTATCCTAATAATCGTTTACCATGTTCAGATACGTTTACTAAGCTACATATTCGTTTACAAGAAACTGGAACTTTTGCCAAATCAAAGAATATTATTGGACGACCCAGAACTGTGAGAACTCCACAATTGGAAAACCAGATTCTTCAAGTGATTGATCAACATCCAGAAACGAGTACCAGAAAAATTGCTGATGAACTAAATGTTGGTAACAGAACTGTTTGGAAAATTTTAAAAGATAACTTATTGTATCCATATCACGTTCAACGTGTACAACATTTGCTACCTACTGACTATCCGCTTCGCATACAGTATTGCCAATGGATTTTAAATAAAATAGCAAACAATCCCAATTTTGCTGCCGATATTCTGTTTACGGATGAAGCTAACTTTTCAAGACATGGCATTATAAATTTTCATAATGACCACATATGGGCAGATGTAAATCCACATGCCATAATTGTAAAACGATTTCAACAAACATTTTCGGTCAATGTTTGGCTTGGCATCATCGAAGATTATTTAATAGGACCATTTTTCCTTCCTTCACGGTTGACCGGTGAGACATACCTTCATTTTCTAGAAAATGAACTTACAGTTCTTTTAGAAGATGTACCTCTTATTATTAGAAGGCGCATGTGGTTCATGCATGATGGAGCTCCTCCACATTTTTCAGTGATTGTTCGCGAGTTTTTAAATAAAGTTTTTCCAGACCATTGGATCGGACAAGGATCTCCACACCCGTGGCCTCCTAGATCACCGGGACATAATCCTCTGGATTTGTGTGTGTGGGGATATTTAAAATCGCTCATTTACACAACCCCGATATTAAACGTACAAGATCTTCAAAATCGTATCATACAAGGCTGTAATGTTATTCGTAACAATCCTGGTATCTTCGAACGTATTCGGCAATCAATTAGACATCGAGCAGATGCTTGCATTTTAGCTGCAGGTGGACATTTTGAACACATGCTCTGAAATATACTATTTTTCCTTTATGTTTAACACATGTTGTTGCTTTTAATAAAATAATAAAACACCCTGTATCTCATTAACGACAAGACTTACCACACATGTTTATATGAACTTTTCGTCTTAAAATTGAGTGACGAAGCGCCCCATATAATATTTTAGATTACTTAGGAAACACCCTGTATAAGTCAGATAATGCATTAATGTATTTGCAAAATATTTGAAAAATGTATCAAAAAGATATATTTTTAAAGGACGATCGATACACTTAGTCATAAAATTTTAATCAATATCTTAAACGATATTCGAATCCGTAAAAAAGTTATTCACTTATGAAAATTATTTAAAACATCGGTAATAAAAGTAAAATCATATATAAGCCATATAGTAAATGGTAGGAATGTACGGATTATGGTCTACCACAAGGAACTCTTTTGTCTCCTGTTTTGTACACTGTGTATATGGTATCAGTTTTTAAACTGACAGACAAACAAACTGATATAGCGTTTGCAGATTATAGGGCGGTAATTGTAACAGAAACTGAAACACAATGGACATGCTATATAAAACCTGAAAAAGATTTTCTACTCTGCAAAACTGTCGATCATGGGTATTGGGATAAAAATAACTATTATTCACAATCACTATTGTAATACGTCAGTTTCTAGCTTTTTAACGGTTGGGAAAACTGCCGTTCCTAACTGTGAAAACCTTCTTATGGGTTGGAAGTTAACAGCTGTTTACTTACCACCAAAAAGGCAGGTTCGAAATTTTAAGTATAGCCAACATATTTTGAATGAAAATTTTTAATACAGTTATACGAATACAATCTTCAATGTACATATTGATCGACTTTTAATAGTTATGGCTTGTATTAAATACGTTTGGGTTATCAATAAACGATTTGTTTTTAATCAATCATTACAAAATCAACATTCAAATTGCTTCATAACCTCAACTCAAAACTCTAGAGTTGGATGCCTATCTACATTGTGAATGTAGTTGTAAAATATCAATATTTAACAAAAAAGCATTTTTACTTAATGTTATTATTTATTAAAGAGGTACATCGCTTTAAGAATTGGAATGCAACATTGTTTTTCAGTCTCCGTTAACCATTGGAACATACACTAACAACAAAGGAAAGTTCATGTTTTATTTGGTTATTAGTACAATTGGAGAAACCACAATTCAAACACCAACTGCACTTCGACGAGGTGAAAGATGTGAAGAGTAACTGCTGATTACAAAAACTGTGTAATAAGGAGTTACGTGACAGTAAAATAAATAAGGAAACTGCATAAGCATTTTTTTAACCAACTTATGAGCTAGAATATGACAAAGAAAATGTTAATAAGAATCGGTGATTGCATTATACCAAGACTTAAATGCTTCGTCGATGTTAATAATTAAATTAAATTTGCTATCTTAGCACTACATTGAAACTTGTCACATGGCATCCGTATTTCTAAGTAAACAGTATGAGACAGGTTTTATACCACACCAAACAGGGTCAATTTTTAAATTTTAAGTGAACAGGTCAATATGTGCAATGAAGTTAATCAAAAAGAAGTTTGCACCCTTTGTCTGGTAATTATAATATTTCATCAATTCCCGGTACCGACAACTTTGATTTTTAGAGATATAATTGTAACGCAAAATTCTTTTTCAATGTCATAAATGCTACATTTTAGTATTATAAGTTCATCATGCTGTCATGTACTAAGTTTTTAATTAAAGCTATTTTATATTATGGAGATGATTGCTTGTTAAACCCTTCTAAAAGTTATACAAGACCAAAGTTAAGGGAAAATGGTTTAGTGGTATCCAAAAAGAGAAAATATTGTACATGGTAGTTACAAATAAGCTGTTCAATTTCAAATAACAATTGGTAGAAAGTATGTTTCAATAATTGACATTTGATTTCTGTAATTTGATAGACAACTTTATCTATGCATACTATTATCATAACCACGTTTCTAAATGTAAGGTAACAACAAGAATACAAATAAAAAAATCTTAAACTGAATGTTCTTTCAGTTGGGTTCAGTTCTAACATTGATAATAAAATTAGAATTCTCCGATGCGTTAATAAGAATGAATGAAATTCCTTCTTACATTTGCTTACTGCTAACACTAAATTCTGTGCTACTAGAGGTGCTTCCATCTGTTGCGCTTGATAACAGGTTGGCAACTTTTTCTTGTCCGTCTACGTCTACAGCACTGGACTTCCAGCTTTCCAACCGTTTTAACTACAAAACGTGGTCCCTATTATCTGCAAATAATGTACGTTTAAAACAATGCCCGGTAAATGTTGATACGTCCTTTAGTTTTAAAACCATCAATATTTTTTCTTGAATGAGATGATTGTACTAGTCCGAAAGGCTGCTTAATCATTTTGTTATTCCGGATTTGCATGAATAATCTGTTGTGTTCAAGGTTACAACGTAAGTTTATATATTGTTTCAGGATGATTATCCATTCGGGAAGAAACGATAAATGTCCTTGCGACAAGGTCTTGAAGTACCAAATATCAAAGCCACCTGGAAAGTGGTAATTAAAATTGTCGTAATAGCTTCTTCTGAATCTGCACCAACACTTTTTATGTTAGTTTAATAATAATAATAATAATAATAATAAGCTTTATTTAGTTAATAATAACTATTATAATCTTACAATTTCATAAATTATATTATAAATGTTTTACTTAACTAAAATTTATTCTTAACATATAGTGTAGTTTTAAATTTGAAATCAGACATAGAGCTACTATATTTTATTTCATTTGGCAATTCATTAAATAACTTTAATCCTTTATAGTACAGTGAATTTTGGCTACTAGTTTTATCGTATTTTGGTAATCTAAAGTTGTCTCTTTGTCTGGTTTCATATCCGTGAAACTCTCGATTGTGAAATAAATATGTATTAAGGTACCCCGGTAATTTGTTATTTAAACATTTATAAATCAAAAGTAGTACATTAAATACTGTGTTTTGCCAAATACTGAGTAAACCGGTTGTTTCTAACATATATTTTACGCTGGTTAATTTTGAACATCGTAATATAATGCGGAGGGCTTTGTTTTGTTGTTTTGTAATTTATTTATTTCACCTTCGTTGCTTAAAAAGATTATGGTACTACAATAATTAAAATAGGGCTCTATAATTGAACGATATACTAATAATCTAATATCATAACTTAACTTATTCGAAATTCTTCCTAAAAAGTTTATTTTCCCACTTACTTTCTTTATTATATACTCCACATTTTTATTGAATTTTAGTTTGTTATCTATAACAACACCTAAATATTTAAATTCCTCTACTACCTCAATTTTGTTGTTTTCTACTACAATTTCGACATTTTCTAAATTTGTGGTTTTTAGTTCCTAGTATCATACATTTGGTTTTAGATACGTTTAATTTTAATTTATTAGCTTTGAACCAATTTGTTAATAACATCAAATCGTCATTAATAAGTTTAACAGTTTCTTGAACATTTTTTCCCGAAGCTGAGATAAGAGTATCATCCGCAAATAAATGAATAGAAGATGATTTTGGTACGGAAGCAATGTCATTTATATAAAGATTAAATAATATTGGACCTAGTACTGAACCTTGAGGGACTCCTAAACTATTTAGAATATTTTCGGACATTACGGTATCTATACGGGTTCTTTGGTAGCGATCATTAAGGTAACTTTCAAACCATTTATACTCGTTATTTAGTATTCCATAAAGTTTTAATTTATGAAGCAATCGTTTTCGACATATAGTTTCAAAAGCACGTTTTAAATCTACAAAACCGCTATTATTACTTGATCTTCTTCTAATTCATTTTTCCAGTTTGCTAAAATGAGATTTAGCGCTGTTTCGCAGGAATGCTTACTTCTGAAACCCGATTGTGCATCATTAATTATATTTTCCTGTTCCAAATAATCGACTAGTTGTCTCTTTACTACTATTTCTAAAATTTGTTCTAATTTAGGTAATATATTAATTGGACGAAATTCCTCACATTTTTCGTATTTTGTATTTTTGGGATGGGAATAACCGTATTTATTTTCCAAATATTAGGGACCGTTCCTATTTCTAAAGATTCATTTATTAAGTCTACTAAAATATTTCCTACCACCGGAAATACATCGCGCAATATCTTAATCGAAATATTATCTACACTGTTTGATTTTTTAATTCCGTTAATTATTTCTTCTAGTTGTCTTATAGACACACTTCTAAATTTAAATTTGTTTACGGCTTGATTTAATTTTATACTTTCATCAATTGCTAATGGAATAGATTCGTTAATTTCTTTGACGCTATTTACGAAATATGTATTAAAATTTGATGCTAATTCTATGTTCCTTGTAACTTTGGTATTGTTAAAATACACTTCTCTGATTGTGTTTTCTTTTTTATCTCCTATAATGTTTTTAAGTAGTTTCCACATTTGTTTTGGATCGTTACGGTTCTGCTGCAAGTTGTTTTTGATAAATTCGTTTTGTTTCTCCTAAGTAAATAAACAAACTCGTTTCTTTTAGATTTATATACATTCCAATTGTACGCAGTTTTATTCAATTTAGCTATTTTATACAGGTCGTCTCTTTGTTGTTGTATTTTTTAAGTTCATAAGTGAACCACTTATTTTGCTGATGATGAACTTTAACTTGTTTGTAAATAGTCAGTTCATTAATCGAGGTTTGTATTAATTCCATTATTGCACATACTTTAGTATTTATGTCAAATAATTGCATTATGTCTAAATTTACTTTATCCATAATAGATTTTTGTAAATTTGCTATATTGTAACTTACAAATTTCTTAATATTTACTAAATGTTCTACTTTTAGGGTCATCGGCTTATTGAACGTAATTTCTATTACATTATGATCTGAAATATTAAACGTATCTAAAACCTTTGCTTGCAAATATTTGCTATTTGTAATAACTAAGTCTATTATAGTATTAGAATTTTGATTGCATCTAGTAAAATCTTTAACAATTTGTTTGACACCAAGACTATTAATTACGTTTTTTAATTTGGTACTATAAAATTTATCTTTAGATACATCAATATTAAAGTCTCCTGTTATTAATATATTTTTACTTTGGTTTTCCAAAATCAACTGTTCGCACCAGTTATTAAATAAATCTATAAATTCGCTATCGCTTGAACTTGGTGAATGATAAAGTACCGCAACAGTATTTATATAAAAATTTTGATGAATAGTGATAGCTAATCCCCAAAAATTTTTATTAATGCTTATGTTAGAAAAAATTTCGAATAGAATACTTTCTTTAATGTACATAGCAACACCCCTGTATGTCTAGAAATTGAATCACACCTAATCAAACGATATCCTTGGATACCGACTTCACAGTCTAATATCTGATTTGTTAACCGAGTTTCACTTACCATAAGTATCAAGGGTTTCTTACTTTGCACCATTATTGCTATCTCGCTTAAATTATGAATTAAACTTTGACAGTTTAAATATATTATTCCCGCACACAGTTCTCTCGATATAAAAATCAATCTTGTTTCTTTCAGCTTCCAGTTTCCTCTTGAACACTCGACACTCTTTGTTCCATGCTTCATGTCCTATATCCAAATTTATTTTAAGATTTTCAACCGCCAGTTTACAATTTATGCACTTTACGTCTTTTTGTTCGGCTTTGCATTCTTTTAGTTCGTGTGCTCCGGCACATCTAGGACATGCCAGCGTATTTCTACATTCTTGTGATTTATGTCCATAACCGCTACACTTATAGCATCTTCGCACATTTACGGCATCATAAACTCTGCATCTATCCCACCCTATGTTTAATTTTTCATTTCTTAGAACCGACTCATACGTTTTTCCATCAACTTCGACTAGACCAAAAAATTTTCGATGGTTTTTGTGCTCCTTATTTACGTATACCACATTTATAAATGAATCCTCCAAGACAATTTGTTTATTTTGAGCCCTTATTTTTTCTTCAATTTCACTGGTAGTTAGCTGTTCAGTCATTCCCACTATTTTTAACTTTGGTGCTCTATTTTTTGGCACTTTTACTTTGTAGTTGCTACCTAATTTGCTTTCTGTTTCCTTTACCACTTTTTCTAAACATTCTTTCGACTTACATTCAATTACAATGCCTCCATTACTGATATTTTTAAACCAGTAATTTCTAGTTCTGCCGGATCTAAATTTTTTTAAGTTCGTTTCTGGTTTCCAATGACTTTTGTTGTTTTATGGGCTTTACAATAATTACAGGTTCCGATTTTCCATTTTTCACCTTTTCTGCGTAACTAACCTCCTTCTTAACTTCTAACTCAGTTGCAACTTTTTAATACCATCCACTGCTTCTTGTAAGGCTTTTATTTGATTAGATTGTTCGACCGTTGTTGCTGTCACGTTTTCAATACACTTAAATATCCCGCTTGATGCCATTATTTCACATTGGTCACAAAACCATTTTAAATTTTTCACCGAGCGTATAAAGTTTAATTGATTTTCATTAAATGCAATACATGTATTGTGAAAATAATGATTGCAAAATCCATCACAACGCAATATTAACTTATCAGTTCTTTTAATTTCTTTTACACATTTATAACAAATATTCATTGTGAATTTTATTGCGAACGCGCATTATCTATGTCAAAACACGTCTACTCGCTACGAAGGTTCGATAAGATTTAAAATAAAGTATAAGTTTAGTAAAAGGCTGCATCCCTAGTATAAGTTAATTAAGTACGTTTTAAGTTTAGCCATTTTCTTTGGGTGCAAATTCGGAATATGCATCTAATTGTGGAAGAAATTTTAAAGGTGCGTCTTTTAAAAACCTATCGATTTCACTTCTAGAAAAAGCACCTGATTCTTTGGGTTTGTACTCCATATTTTGTTTCTTTAAAAATGCTTCCAGTTTTGCGAATTTTGAAATGTCAACAAGATTCAATGTTGTTCTTAACATTAAATATGTTGTCCATAATGTTGAGAGTTTTTTGAAATTAGCTAGATCGGTAAAATACGCAAGAATAGTGTCACTTTACACACGAAATTTGTATAATATTTTTGATCGACGATTATCATCAAAATGTAAAAAAAAAGAACAAAATTACTTCTACTGATTTTAAGTAGGCCTGGCTGTTTAACTATTTTGACATACACCACTTAATATGTGTCAGTTTATTTGTTTAACTGATGTACAGATGACGCCATCAATATCATCATTAGTAAAAAAATTAAATGCACTCATATTATGTACAATATCGTGTCAAGTATGGTGTAAAGTAATTTTTAAAACGTTCCCAAATAGCAGATAAATTAGCCACTACTTTACCGCATAGTAGCCGTACTTTACTTTATTGTGTGTAAAAATCAAGTTTCAAGACAAGTATGAACAACTGAAAAACGTGCTTTGCAGTTCAGGAGGACAAAAAAGTATTATAACCGTTAGTTGTATCTTTGAACAGTAATTATATGCAGTCCTTCCTACAGAAAAGGGATTGTGAATAAAATAGTATACAATCCCTCGGTGGAGATTTCATTACACATTTGGGCTCTATCTCATTTTGCAGAAACTGGTAAATTCCATTACTTGTTCTTAATATATATTTTTTTAATATTGGTTTGTAAACCTAGTATGATTTTAAATATGTACTTACTGCTTGTATTAAACATTTCTACACAAATACGTACTATATTTTTTGCAAATTTAACAAAAATGTATGGTTTCTTTACTTGAGATAAATGATTGTTTCTTGTTAACTTACTTAAGAAATAATAAGCGGTTGTAAGTATGAAGAGAAACTAAATTACTAATCGATCAATAAGTTATTCAAAAATCATCTCATTTTCCTATGCATTTATGTAAACAATAACAAATTAGTAAAACCATATAATTCATAATTTTATTGGTAGTATTTCAATACTATAGTAATCAAAAGTGAATATAATTTATTCATTATTTGAATGAAGTTATGTAATCAATATAATATAGTATTTACTAAAATTTGAATTACGTTAAACGATATGAAATAACATTTGTCAAATCCGAATTAGCTGTGAGATGCATTAATGCATGTAGATTTGTATTCTCTAGTTTATTTATAAATATCTCAAAGACGACAAAAGTTGCCATCTTGTAAATTACTCCAGGTTGTTCATATTAAATAACATACCTATACTTCAAGTTTTTTCAAGCACGATCGTTTAAGTTAACGAGATCGTTGATGTTTAGATTCTAAAAAAAAAATGTTTAAAAATTAATCTGCATGTTGTTTTGTAGTATTTACGTTAATACATAACAATGGAAAGCACAGATTATTGATTCGAAGATGAATTTATATTACAATTATTTTACATTGGAGATAACTTGTGTAACCTTTATATTTGATCAAAATGTAATCAATGTGCATGCAACTATATAAATTATCTTGCTAAAAAATTGTCTAGCTTTTCTACGGTACAAGTAATTAAAAAAAAATTGAATAGGGAAAGTCGCATTTAGGTCACCACCAAACTGATTATGAGTTGTTAAAAAGGAGAAAGACTAAACTAATTAAAACTAAGTGCAAATCCATTTGAAAAATTAATTTTTAATTAAACCTCAAACTAATTAAAAAATTTTCTATACAAAATCGTTTTTTAATAAAGGCTAAAAAATTAAAAATTATTTTAAAAGCACTTTTTACATAAATTTACAGCGTACAATACTTTTTAAGAAGTTTATTATCATAAAATAATAAGTATAATTAATTGTTTTGAATAATAAATATTTAATGTATCGTTTACTACGTAAATAATACTTCCTTAATCCTAAAGTATTGTATTGAAATTGTAAACTGTAGAATGTAAACAACAACACTTTTCAGAAACAGCATTTATCGGTTGTTTTCTTTGAAGATCTGCAATAAATGATGGGCTTGCAATTATCAATTGTAAAATTTGCTTTAAACATTTTTAACACTGCTGTATTAGAATATTTTGAATCCAAAAAATGCATAAGCTAGCTGCTAGTTATACAGAATTTAGCTAAACTTGTATGCAATAGCTTTTAAATGTGAACTAAGAAGGAAACCTGATTATTTGCATTGATGTTACTATAAAACGTATTGTTGCAGATACAAAATTAAAAGAATATTTAAATATTGGTATAGTATGGCTTTTATAAAATGTATGTTAAAATTCATTACACTTACTTTTATTTAAAAAGAAAGAAAGGATAAAGTTTTTAGAAGTTTGATTACTTACTTTTTTGGTTAAGAAGTAATGGATTTTTGTGGGTCTATTAGAGTAAGGTGAAAAGTTCTCGGCCTGTCAATGAAAAACTGCAACTTTCAGTTAAAAAATAATTTTATTTATTTATCAGTATTCCTTCTCGGAAGTGAAAGTCAGGAAGGCTGTGAAAATATTTATCAACCTTCAACTTCTTCATTGGCTGTAAAGCGCTTCCCAGAAACACGTTTCAGAACAATGGAAGTCTAAGGGTGCCAGAATAAGGGAAATCATACCTCAAATCCTGCAGTTTTCTCATCGTCAACACACCCTTGTGTGCAGGTGGGTCATCCTGTTGAAAGATAGTATTTTTCTTCTTCAAGTGAATTTCGGCACCCAGCTGGTCAAAGAGAGTTGGAGTAATATTCGTTTGTAATTGTTCTAACTTTTGCAATATAATCAATTAACAGGATCCCTTTCGCATTCTAAAACACCCTGGTCATGACTTTTCCGGTAGATGTGATTGACTTCGCTTCCTTCAGCTCTAAACAACCGGCTTCCACTCACTACTTAGATTGCTGTTTTTTTCTGGCGTGTAGTGGTAGACCCATGTCACATCCATCGTGACAAATCGCTGCACAAAGTAGGTCGGATTTGTCCAAAGATTGCTGCGAAAATAGTTTTTTAAACGACTACTCTCGAAAGTAACTATATCACAACACAAAGTTGTGTCCGAAAATGTAAAATATTATAACTCTTTTAAAACTGTTGTAATAAAACTCAAAAGTTAATAGTTTACACTCAAATCGTTTTAGTTACGCTTAGCAACGACCTCCGCATCAATTTTTTGCCACTTCATTCAAAACATCAATTAGGTGAACGTCTACTGAATTTGACATGTTATTTATTTGAAGCACAGTAAAATAAAAACTAAACTTGTTTTCGCGTTTAAAATCTTCCAATCATTGAAAATGTCGAGCAGTAGCGATAAATATAACATCCAATTATCACTGCCGTTAGTTTTCTAAGAAGCAAAAGTTACAACACTGGAGTTGCAAAGTTGTTTTTCTTAACCCTTAACAAGTAAGAACGTAATTTTGTATTGTAGTCGTCTAAAAAATAGTGTTCCTGACTCGTAGGAAAATGCAAATATCTGTGGTCAGAACCACTTGTGCTACGCTACGCTACGCTTTGCACTCGTTTGGATATCAACACTCGCACGATATTTGCCACTTTTGACAGTAAAATAACTATTATACTTGCATTTGATCGGCATTCAGCAAATGCGAAACCCATCTTGAGCAGAGCTTTCTCATTGCTAATTCGTCGTGTAAAATGTTTCGCACCCTTTCTTCCGATATCCTTACAGCCTGAACTATCACACTTACCTATTGTCCAACACAATATTATTTCGATGGTTTCCGGTGTATTTGCGGTTTCGTATTTTACAGTAGACATGAAAACACACAGTCTTAATTAACGGTTTTGTTTGCTTTACTTTGCATGTACCTGTATTTTTTGTGTCCGTTTATACATTTTGATTAATTGCAAATGGCAAGTGTCAAAAAACTGCCAACTTAAAAACGCGACACCGAAGATATTAAAAGTTTTTATTGTCAAATTGCTAGACCACAGATTTTTATTACAACAACCCAAATTTACTCAGTAAAATATAAATTTTTTGCAATTATAAGTCAAGAAAGTTACGCTTTATTGTATTTAAAAGAAAATTAAAAAAAAGGTTATTTATAATAGGTACACATATTTTTCTAGAAGAGATTCATTATCATTTAATTTTGATGCTCAACGGGATGCAGAATTTATTAAAAATATATAAGAGTAATAAATACGGAAGATAAAGAAAGAACCTCAATTACATGTTTAATGACTATATAGCGCAAAGAGGAAGTGAGAGCAGACAATTTCATCAGTTTAGTAAAGTAGATATAGGGTGTATGAATGTAAGCTTTCGCGGCTTTTATCACTAATATTATTATCTTCCGGGTTGAGTCTTGTTCGTCTCTCCCTTCTTCGTTCTGCGTTTGACGTTTTGTTGTTAGCTTTTTTCAGAAGTTACTGTAAAGACTGATGTTGTCTTCTGTTCCTTGTTATATATAAATATATATGCTCTGCTACCGTTGGTTGATGATGTCGATTTCCATGGTTGATTGATCTACCGTGTGGTATTTAATAATTGAGCGTTGACGTTTTCTTGTTTTTGTGAAGAATTAGCTTCTATAGGGTGATTCAAAAAGAGCGCCGGTTTTAATATATCAAATTAAGAGCTTTATTTAAACCAAAAATTCAAAAAAAATACGTCAACATGTTCATCTCACTTTACGATTGTGTCCTCCTCTACTGCACTGGCACGCATCAACTCTGTCCATGAAATTCACTATTACTGCACGACAAGTTTCCACTTCCATTTCGCTCGTCTCAAAGAACATTTTCATGAGTCTGCAAACTGTTGATTCAGTCGGTGCTTCATTTCGTCCTAGAGTACCGCGAAGTCGCCTGACAGTAGCCGTATAACTCTCTCCATTCTGATAGAACGTTTTGACGATTAACACTCGTTGCGCACAAGTAAACTTCTCCATAGTTAGACACAGACTGCAAGATCGAAAAAAATGCGATCAGAATTGACAATCGGAGTGTTCACAAGAATAGAATCGAGGTCACGCATTGTTGCCAACCGATAAACGAAAATTTACCAGCCGTTTAAAAACCGGCGCTCTTTTTGAATCACCCTTTATGTGTTGCTTAAGCGGTAACCATCTTCTCAATTGAAGTTATTCTTATTTTTCATTATTTCTAGGGATTCTCTGATTCTCCTCGGATTGTAGTTGTTGGTCCGTGATAGAACTTTGGATTCCTCAAAGTTGATAATGTGTTCTCCTTTTCCGTGTAGGTGTTCTGCGATTGCTGATTTATCTACCGCTCTAGACTTAGAGTCTCGGTGAAGTTCGTTCAATCTACATTTTATGTTGCACCCGGTTTGACCAATGTAGACCTTTCCGCATAAACAGTCAATTCGGTAAATTCTTTTTGATGACAGTTTCGGCAGGCTATCTTTATTAGATCGTAGTAGTTGCTAGATTTTTCTTGCCGTTCCAAACTTGACAGCGATATTCTTCTTCTCCAACGATTTCCTTAATTTGTCGATTACTCCTGCAAGAAAAGGCAAACGAGCGTAGGTGGTGACCTGCTCCTTCACTTTCTCTAATTTCTTGCGACAAGCGACTCTTACTTCTCTCGTTTTGTTAAGGTAGTGCGTGTTTAAAAGATTTTATTTATTTATTTTGATTAATTATTTATAAATTGTATTAATGTAAAAGATCGTCTAGATTCTCTTAAGATTAGTACGGTTTATATTAAACCAATCAGTTGGTCAAAAAACTATAGTCGTGGAAAAAAATATGTTTTCGTTGTTTGGCAAGTTTAAAAAATATGGTAATACTACCTTTTACTTTTGATTTACTTTTGATTTCTACTTCATATTTCTCGAATATGCATCTTCCTCAACTTTCCTTCATTTTTGTGGTATTAACTTTGAAAATGCTTTTGTTGCTCAAACAAAATCAATTGTTTCCGTTGTATAATAAATTACTATTACTAACGATGATGTAGAACAAAAAATGAGGTTTTGTTTATTGTTTTACTCAAAAAATAATGAATGATTTTCTTTTAATTGTAAGACATTTTGTTGAAAATTAAATTGAATCTACAAAGAACGTTTTTTAGTAAAATATCTTTTACTATTTTTTAAATACAACAAAAATGTCAATACTTTATATTAAAACGCAAAGCACTAATTCTTACTTTCTTAGGTCATACTAGATTTGCCATTTTTAATAAGTAATTGGAACAAAAAATAATAGAGTTACTACTAATTTGTATAGCTTAGATAATTTTTGCAGTAGACAGAAATCCTGACATTTATTTCATACTTGTATTATTTTTTTATTACTATCATCTGTGTCTATGCTATCATCGCACGTGCTAATTGCGAATCTACCGACAAAGGGACTCTATTTCAGTTTATTATAGTATATGTACGTCAACATTGCCAGCACAAAAAATTATTGTTTCTCACGTCCGTCGGGTAGATTAATTCTATTCTGAACTTTTTGCGCTCACTTTCGACAAAATTATCCTACTGGTAATATTTATTATAGAAGACTCTTAAATTACTAACAGTTGTTAATTTACTCTAATATGCATTGTACATAGTATGATTAATTTAAAGATTCATTATTCAAACTTTTAGTAAAATAGTCTAGGTCCACATTATTTCAGGTAACCGGGCGGTTGATTATTATCATTTTATTATGAAATAAAACGAATACCTATAGACAATATATATAAGCAATGATTAAATAACTTTTATTTGTTTTAACGAAATCATTTTGTATATATACATATAAAATTGTTTTTTTTTGTATTATATTAAACGAAAGTACCTAGATTAAGTAAATTAATCATTCATTAAGATTAGAGCATGAATTTATGGCAAAATACAAAAATAAATTCTTAGTAAATGGGGAACGACTTTTTTGTATCTAAGAAGCGAAATGTGCAAATGCTGGCATATTTTGTAGAATAATCTAACGTTTTAAGGTCACCAGCACGATCGTGGTGCAAATACTCAATGCCAACATTGCCTATTAAAAAAGACATCAAAAATTCAAATCATTCTAAACAAAAATATTCTCAACAAGGTAAAAGTTAGAAAGGATGGAAGAGAAGGTGTCCAAATTTATTAATCTTGCATATGAAAATTCTCGTTGGCGGAATAAAAAGTCGGCGGAAAAAAAAACGCGGAAAAAAAGCCGACGCAAAGAAAAGCCACGGAAAAAAAACTGGCCAAAAAAAAAGCCGGCGGAAAAAAACCGTAAAAAAAACTGACAAGAGAAACAGCTGACGAAAAAAAAATCGAAAAAAAACCCGGAGGAAAAATAACGCATCTTAAAGCTTATTTTCTTCTTTAAAATTGTCTCCTGTGTAATTAAATCAAAAATCCCCAGGTGATGGGCCTTCTATTTAGGAGGTGCGGATTGAGGTTGATAAAAATTAGTCACCATGTAAGTGTGTTGCCGACGTTTCGGCACTGGTCGAAACGTCGGCAACACACTGCTATGAGTGACTAATTTTTTATCAACCTCAATCCGCACCTCCTAAATAGAAGGCCCATCACCTGGGGATTTTTGACTTATTTTCTTCCAGTGAACGCAAAGAGAGTCCTTAAGAGCACAAATCCTTATTCTATAAAAAGTGTATTGTGTCCGATTATAAAATATGACTAGAATGACTAGTTACATAGAAAAATTATGTTGTCTATTGTAATAAAATTGTATTTACAATCACTAATCTTTCTAAAATACTTCATAGTCTAATGGCACAAAAAATATAATCGCGAAAAGGTAAGAATGGTAAATGATTCATTCACCGGTTTTTTTTCGTAGATTTTTTTTCCGCGGCTTTTTACACACAAGCTTTTATATTACGGCTTTTTTTGCCAATTTTTTTATATCCAGGTTTTTGATTTCCCTACTTTTTTTTCGGTCGACTTTTTTGCCGAGGCTTTTACCGAAGGTTTTTTTTCGCGGCTTTTTTTCCAATGCTTTTTTTATCGGTTTTTTTCTAGAGGCTTTTTTTTCTGCTGCTTTTTATACCTAGTTTTTAATTCCTCGGCTTTTTTTTTGAGGTTTTTTTCCTAGATTCCAAAATTCTACTACAAATATAAATAAAGCATAAAAGACTACAATGCGAATTTTTAACCTACCTACTTAGAAGTTTCTCGTAATCTGAAACTTTTAGTCATTTTAAAGTTTCTTAGTAATCGTCAATAAAAATGGACTTAAAATGATTTGGATATTTATGTGCTGTTCATTTCGAGACCTGATAAGAAATTCTTTTTTAATCCTTCTCGGCAATAATGACAAACCTGTTCCTTATTTTATCTTAATTTTTTTGACGTAGTCTTTGTTATCTCAAAACGTTGGACTGTTTTATAATTTAATGAATTAATTTTTGCCTTGTCTGCCACGTTGGAATGGGTTATTGGTTATATCATTGAATAAATATTAATTTTGTGTATAGAAATTCTTAGTAGACACAATGTATAGGATCTAATGTTTTGTACTTTCTTTTTATTTATCCACACCTTTAATAACAAATTAGTAAATTTTGTTACTAAATCCACTCTTATTTTTCCATGGCTGGAACCGGAAAGCTGTTTATGAACTTTGTTGGGTCAAAATATACTTACTTTCATATGATATGCACCACTCACAAGAAATAAAACAAATTTTAAAATTTTGCCAAAACAATGCTTTATTATTAAATATTCAACAATAAAACTTAAGTAAAAAAATCAATAAGAATAAGACCTACAATGTGTCGGATACCCACGTAACATAGTCGGTTTGTCACATAGCACACGTGTTTGATCCGTAATAAGTCAGGCGATTGCAGTGTGTGCCCTTCTATTATCGTGTTAGAAAAAATGCCATCAACCGCACTAAAATTGATTCTAACACATCATTAACATAACCATGGTCGTTCAATGTTCCTAGGATAAAAATCATGGCTATGTAATTCTTTCGCCAAATTTCTCGATCTTCCCAATATCGTCGTACCCTTGTTTGACTATAATTTGTCCATAAACAAAACCTAGGTTCGTCACTGAAGACTGTGGTGCGGTTAGAGTAAAACGTCAATTTGGAAGGATTTTTACTAATAGTCTAAGAGCTGGAGCCGGATTTTGATTGTGATCGGGGGCAAGGACCAATATTACGGTATTACGTTGTTGTACCAAAGAGCATTATATGTATTTCTGCACAGGCGACCGTGGTTATCGTGGCTTAATGTAGCTATACAGAGTGAAAGAAGTGTAAATTTTTTTTATACACTAAATTCAATTTCCAAAGGGCGTCTGTCTAAAGCGAGGTCAAAGAGGTGGCGTTCACGGTTAAAACTACAAAAATTGGTAGTAAAGTTTGTCATTGAGAACATAAGCATTATTTGCAGTAATTATTTGTTTATATTATACTCAAGGAATAATAATCCCAAAGAGCGTTCAGCGTTCAGCTTTAGACCCTAAAGTGGGATAAATTGATCCGCGGATCTAAAAACTTCCATTGCACTTTGACTAATAATGTAAACTGTGAATAAATAGGTTATTTAAGAAATTTAAGAAATTTGTTAAATCTGTAAAAAAATTGCAAAATAATAAATTCATAGAAGCTTTGGTTAATTTCTATTTACGACCGTCTACCTCGTCATACAATTTTAACCCGTTTCAAGACCCAAAGTCACGACTTAGCTGGACGCCCTTTTGGTGTATGATTTTTTGAGTATAAACAAACAGTTGGTGTAAATGGCGTCCATGCCTTTGATGACGAGCTTTAATTTTGATTTTTATCATTTTAATCTTGGACACTACTACTTTGGCCTCGCTTTATGCAGATGCCCTTCGAAAATTGAATTGAGTGTATTGAGAATTTGTATTTGGCAAATTTTTAGACATGGTCTCAATTACAAAGATACGAAATATTCATCATACTTTCACTATATCTATCTTAAGCCACGACTACCATGATCGCCTGTGTAAATGTGACGCTCCTTTGGTACTACTACGTAATACCGTATTATTTGTTCTTGCCCCCGATCACAAGAAAAATTCGTCTCCAGCTCTCTGTCTATAAGCTTTGCAACAGTATTTTACCAAAGTGTCATTATTTTTTTTGAATGGTACATTTCATATGAAAGTGAGAATTTATCTAACTCAAGTGTTCAGCAACTCTCCTACTTTACCTGAAATGGCATCCGAGCTACCTTTACAATAAACGTTTACTTGGGTTTGCAGATTATCGCAATTGCAAATAAAAATTAAAATATTAACAATGTAATTTTTACAAAATGTAACCTGACAGAATTGAGTTGAATGATTGCACTTATCAAATAAGTGTGAATGCAAAAAGCTCAACAAATTTAGTTTCTTGCAAACTTGCATTAATAGTTTTACACTTTTTGCTAACGTGTTGGTCCACAAAACGAAGTAGAGGATGCAATTAAAATGAACGAAACAACCGTACCTCTAAATGCTGTATTTGATATTGTTTGGTACCTCCAGAAGCCTTGGTTGTGCAATTTTTATTTAAAATAATTTTATTAAAATAAGAAATCAATCAATTAAATCGTTTTTGATGGATCACCTAAGCATCATTTCCATAACGATAAAATAATCTAAATTACCGTGAGCAAAAGTATGAGCGAAAGTAAATAAACAAAAGTGGAACCTTTACCAACTAGTAACCTTAGATACCAGCTACTTTTTAAACAAGCATCAAACAAAAATTTGGTTGTAGATCAACAGCTAAGATGGTATACTCAAAAAAACTAGTTTTGGTCCATTTAACCGTACCCTCGACAACCTCCCTCCAGATAACATGTATCAAAATTACTTCTACCTCAACTTTGTCAAGAAAAAGGCGTTATTTGTTTTCTATTGCAAACGTTTCTGGTGGAATAATACAAATACCTATGGATAAATGAAGTATCAATTGTATGCTTAGGTTAGAAAGCTAGAGGTATGTATTAATATTTAAGGTCCTGTCCATAGTCGTTCAGGAAAGTAGCTATTTAAGCCTACTAACCAGTATTTGCTTTCTAGCAACTAACTCAAGTAATGCATAGTGTTTAGTTTAGTCGTATGAATGAATAGTAAATTCCTATAAAATTGCAAGCAAAGAAGAAAATACCTATCCCAATATATTAAATATAAACTGATTCATGAAAATATGATTTTGTCACCAAAGAAATGATACTTTATTTGCCCCTTTAGATACATATCTACGATATGGTCATCACCATATTTATGAAACGGATTTATATGCTCCATATACACTTTTGGGTGCCTGTTTACATTCACTCCTTCACCTGTATTGAAATCCGCTATCGCTGGCAAAACACCTATTAAACGCTACTAACGTGAAAGTAGTCAGAAAATTGTACTATTGGTGATACTTTTTTTTCCTACCAAATAAAAGTAGCTACTAGGGAAAGTAGCTCCCTAAAAACGACTCTCTACTACATATGGCTATGCATATAGCTAGAGCTCTTTTAGTGTTTAGTATTCCAGTCCTTGGTTAAGGTTAATTTTTCGTTAATTTTCAAGGAGACAATTGTGACACATGACAGTAAACCCAAAATTTAAGTTAACTCAATACTGAAATACTGAACGTAAGAGTTTAGATCCCTTTATTTTATTAATTGCCATGAGTAGAAACAAATACAAAAATGTCTCCTTTCTTTTCACCTCATCTACCTTTTAATACAATGTATTATTATTATTATTACTAAGTTTTGTATAAAGCATTTTTAATTCAAAGTTTACTTTGTATAAAGTGCTTAAATTAGAAGGTGTAAAATTGTTGAGCAGAAACATACACACCTTACAGAGAACGTAGGAATACTCAGTGTAATTAGAACTTTACGTGTACATGGCGTATGTGTAGCATAAAGGGAATGTAAATAAGATCATTTTTATTTGTTTGATAAGTGAAGACGGTTACTAAATTATTACAGATCTTGCCCTTACAGTGTTAATTTTATACCTACTTCATAATCAGAAATATTTTTATATTATACACTAGTACATAAAACATTAAAATGTAGATTTATAGAAAATTTGCAGTTAAAAATCTCCTAAGTTGCGCTACAAGATTTACCAACGTAAATTATGAGGCACGCGTTTAAATCAAATTAATTATGCATTTAATCTCGACAAATTGCTGACGATGCGCTCACAAACTATGAAGTTATTCAAACTTTCTGGTATAAATAATTTATTTAGTTAGAATCTGAATGAACCAGTTAACAAATATGACTTGTCAACTTTAAATACACAAAATATTTTTATCTACTTTTCGTTTAGAAACCTAAGTCTATTCTACCACCAAAATGACACCATTTGAGTGTAAACTGTCATAGTTAGATGAAAAAAAACTTTTTCTACTTTGCCTATTTAAGCACCAAAATGACTCCACTTGAGTGTTAGAATAAGCCGTTCGCGTGCGCGAACAAAGTAGTACAATTTAGTATATTGATGTTGGTCATATATCAAAGATTTCTGTAACCAAGATAACAAGTATTTTATAAATGTCATCAATTACTGCAAAATTATCTTTTTTATTGATAAAGCGACAAAGTAAAAGAAATATATAAAATACTTCTTCCAGAAGACAGGTCAATCAATAATTTCTTCCTGATCTTGTAGCTAAACAGCTCGTTCGGAATTTCAAATTCATGCTTGATTGGATGCTTTCTGTCACTTGTAATTTTGTAACCAAAGTAACAAGTATTCAAAAATTTCACTGACTACCGCAAAATTAAAAAATTGACTTTTTGCTGAACAGTAATATAAAACGACAAACTAGAAGGTAGCTTGTTGGAGAAGACTCTTCAACCACTAATATTTCAAATTCGTTCTTGAATAGTCCCTGCTTCCACTTCAATTCTAATATATTATTAAGGTTGATTTGTTTTACATAAATCTCTGATGAGACATATCAGTTCGATAAAAAAAGGAATATATGAATGCAGAACATGAAAGATTAAACCTTATGGCTACTAAAACTAGCAATAAAATCCGAATGCTAATTCAGAATAATATTCAAAGGCGTCTATTAAATTTGAAATTAACCCTTGAAATTAACCACAGCAAGTGAGCATGTTCAATTGCTTTACTAACAAATTTATCAAGCTAAATCATAATAAATTAACACTCTTTAATTTGGTTATTTTACATTGTAGTTCCAGTTTTGTTTTTTTTTGTTTTGTGTTGTAGAATTGTTTTCCATTTTTAAATTTATGTAGGAAAGGCTACTGCTTGATCTGCTACTAAGCATTAGCACGTGCGCCTCAAGTCAACATACATTTTACAATAACAGGGGATTGATTAGCTTTGAACATGACTATTTTTATGTATGTTTGTTTTAAAACATTCTACAGAGAACCCGTTTCCTTAATTTCTGAAAACGTTGTGTGCAGTGCTATTAACCCACATTTCTTTCCATAGATTTTTAAGTTCAAAAGCAATACCTATCCCGATTATCCCGGCGCGGCGCCAACATTTGGGAAAAACAAGACAATGTCATTGTAACGTGAAAATGACACTTAAAAAGAATTTTATTATCATTGATTTAAAAACAATGTTTTTAATATTTTTTGTCTAAATGTAAGAATTGAAGCTTCCACGGCTGGAATCATTGTTGAAACAAAAACGTTTTTAGGGATTGGACCGTTTGGAAAGGTAACCGTAGTTATCAATGCTTCGCCATATATCCTAAGGAGCTTCATCAGAGCGAGAAACAAACAAAAAAAAATGTTCAAGGTAGACAACTAAAAGTGAGGTAATCAATTTGTCAATCAACCCAGATTCTAGACTAAAAGGTGTCTGAGTAATTAGAGAAATAACAATAATAATAATAATAATAATAATAATAATAACCATTTATTTATTTACATAAAACATGTATAAATACACAACAAAAAAATAAAGTACAGGAAAAAAAACATGAATAAATGTGACATAGAAAAAAAATAGAAAACCGAAAATAAATTAATATATAAAAAAAGAAGAAATCAACAGAGTGTTCCAATATCATGAAATTTGACGCTGTGAACATATACTTGATTATATTGTAAAATCTGAGCAAAGATTTTAAGAAAAGAACAAATTGTTTAATATTTTTATTGATTATTTACGATAGCACCAGTGATGAATATAAAAAAACTTAACAATGTTGTATTAAAAAAATGATTAATAAATGTTAAATTTAAAATGAAATTAACTATTTTATTTACTCAACAATAAAGAAATTTGTTGTCTTGAATTAAAAACAGAATTTTTTAATCAATTTTTTGTAGCTATACATAGATAAATTTGCTATAAAATCAAAATCATAATATTGCAATGTAAAATTATAAACAAGTGGAATGTAATATAAGAAATTAGATTGACCTACACTTTTTCTTGTTGATATTACGTACGGCAGATTGTTATCTTTCAGTCTAGTATCATATGAGTGAGTGGGAACACAAATATCATTATACCCAGATTTATGCAAAAACTTTGATATAGATATAAAATACAATTGTTTTACATCAAAAACATTTACTTCTCGAAACAAAGCGTCGCTAGAAAAAACAATTTTTATTGTAAATAATTTTCAATACTAATTTCTGTGTTATTTCTAACTTTGATAGATGAGTTGTCAAAACGCCACCCCAAATAAGTATTCCATAACTCAATGAAGACTGGATAAATGCAAAATATAGTATATGCAGAATTTTAATTTCAAATGTATGTTTAAGAGTTCTAAATAAATATATGTATCTTCTTAGTTTGGTAATTGGTTAATATGCACATCCCATTTCATGTTTGAATAAAAAAATACACTTAAATATTTTATAGATGTAACCCCAGCTATGTTTATATTACATGTACAACTATTTCTGTTACAATTAACATTATGAACAACAATATGCTCGTTCGTAAGCAAATTACAAGCATAAGAAGAAAACGGCAAATACTTAGTTTTACTATAATTTAAAGTTAAACAGTTGTTATCTACCCAGTATTTTATTGCTGATAGCTTAGTTGAAGCAGATAACATAATCCCAAGTGGAACCACCGATATACAAAACTGTGTCATCAGCATACGCTAAAATGTCCACATCATTGAAAAGGTCCAAGAACGCTTCCTTGTGGAACTCCACATTTAATTTTAAGAGATCTACTTATTTTATTATTTACTCTAACGCATTGATATCTGTCACTTAGATAACTCTGAAAAAAAATGTAAGGATGTACCACGGATACCAATATGTTCAAACTTATCAAAAAGAATAGAATAGTTGACACAGTCAAATGCCTTGGCTAAATCTAAAAATACAGCAATAGAGCATCTAGAATTATCCATATTTTTATAAATTTTTCTTGTTAGAAAAGCCAAAGCATCTTCTCTAAATCCGAATTGACGAAAAGATAGGATACTAAATTTTGTTAAGAAGTTTACCAGTTGAGTTTTTTTTATTTTTTCAAAAACTTTTGAAATATTAGAGCACAATGCTATAGGTCTGTAATTAGGAAGTAATTCGGTAGTTCCTCCCTTGTGAAGAGGTATAATAATTGTATCTTTATAAGCTCTAGGAAAATAACCTGCCTCTAAACATCTATTAAAAATAATTGACAAAGGTTTAGAAATAATAGTAGCACATAGTTTTAAAATTTTGTTACTAATTCCATTAGGACTAGTTGAGGAAGTAGTTTTTAATTTTTTGATAGTGAGTATAATATCATATTCAATGATGGGTAAAAAAAATAAATTTTGATTTAATCTTTCAAATTTAAGTTTGTAGCTATCGTTAGTTATTATGTAATTTGCTAAAGATTCAGCAATATTAACAAAATAATTATTGAATTCACTAGCAATGTCAGTATCATTTTCAATAAGAATATTATTTTTAGTTTTTATTTTAATGATGTTAATTGTATTCTTTTTGTTTTTAAATTAGCTGCTTGTTTGGTATACATTCAGTTATCTTTTAAATCAGTTTCTTTAAAAATTTTAGATTTCAAATATTTGTTTTTTTTTTCTCTTAATTATATTATTTATTGAATTCCTTAGTTTTTTATTTTGTATGAGTTTAGCTTCATTGAGTTTATCGTTTAAAAATTTTTTGTGATATACACTATGTCCCCCTAAGTTGGAATCATATGAAAAACTTTTTTATTATTAATTTTAGGAAAAAAAGTTATTCTTTATAAAAAGTTTTGCATGTTCTAAAATCTAAAATACAATCATCAAATATAAAATTTTTTAGTCGTATACGAGGTTTGTCAAAAAATATGAATTTTACTCTAGAGTAAAGTACCTTTAAATTTAACAATATTGGAAAATGTTATTAAAAAAGTTGAGCAGAATTAAAAACTACGTTTAAATATGCAATTGCAATTATTTACATTGATAACATTATTATATTTATTGAACATCTTTGAAAAATAAAAGTTGAACACCCTGTAGAAATAAAATAATTCACAGCATCGTAAAAGTATATTATAATATTTTAGTCAAATTATCATAAATAATAATAAATAATCACAAGAGATAAATGTTCATTCAAAATAGAAATATTATTAAAAAACAAAATAAACTTAATTTTTAATGTAAATGGATGTAATTGCATATTTGAACGTAGTTTTTATTTCTGATCAACTTTTTTTGATAACATTTTCCGATATTGTAAAAATTTAAAGGTACTTTACTCTTGAGTAAAAATCATATTTTTTGACAAACCTCGTATACGACTGAAAAAAATTGATATTTGATAACTGTATTTTAGATTTTAAAACATGCAGAACTTTTTATGAAGAATAACTTTTTTTTCTAAAATCTATAATAAAAAAGTTTTTCATATGATTCCAACTTATGGGGACATATTGTATATCCCTTATCGCGATATGTTCTAAAATTATATTGGTAATCCACGGTTTTTTTGCACTGTTTATTACTTTATATTTTTAGTAAACATACAAGATGTTTCAAATGCAAAAGTCCATTTTATATTTTTTCATTTTTGTAAAAATTTATCATAATTAAATATTTTTTGGATTTCCAATACTTATCTTTATTACTGCCTGTATCGTTAGTAATTTTATTTTTGTTATCCCTAATGTTCACTATAACCGGGTAGTGATCTGTAATTTTATTTTTGCAAATAATGGGCAAGATATTGTCATTTTTGATAAATGTTTTGATGTTAATGTGGTCAATACAGGATTCAGATGTTTTATCAACCCTAGTAACGTTTTTAATACAAGGATAAAGAGAAAACTCACCTATCAAATTTAAATATTCTTCCGCTAAACGATTTTGTTTTAAGATATCAATATTTGTATCTCCCGCTAATATTTTAAAATTATTTTGCATATGATCCCTCATATAATCTTTGAGAGAAATTAAAAAATCTGTAGTACAATAAAAATGAGATCTATATATTGAGGTAATGGCAATTTTAAGATAGATAAAATATCTCTGTTATTTACACTGATGCTATTTATGTATTTACCTCCGAATATATACTAGAAGAGAAAACGCCACGTGTCGTTAACCTCGACGCTGATTGGTTCAAAATTGAAAAAGGGTGGGGTTAACGATGGCAATCCACAAAAGTGAAAGTTTGAAACCATGGTCGTGATTGAAATTGTTTGGATGCTGAATGATTTCTATACTCTCCCTGATTTTCCTATTGAAAAAGCGGAATGTTCAAAATCTATTTTGTGACCAGCATCGAAATGATGCTCAACCACGGTAGACTTGGAACCGTGTTTTAACCTAACACAACGGTCATGTTCCGAAATAGATGTACCTACTAATAGAGCGACCAGTTTCACCTAAGTACACTAAACCACATGAACAAGGAATACCTTGAAAAGAAAGAGCCGGAAGGTGTACAACTTATGAAATTTTAAAACTGCTTATACATACCTGTCGACAAAGTTGTTTAATGCGAACCATTGCGCACGTGATCGCTAACACGAGTCGACACTAAATGTCGCAAAACCTACAGTTATGAAATTTTGTTACAACATGTAACAATAGGCTTAATGCCGTTTTTTTTTCAAATAAGCTTACCTATTCAACCAGTTACCATGTGAATGTAAGAAAGAAAAGATATAATTGTTTCTAAAGTAGTAGAAGAGATCTCTTTTTAAACCTTGAGGGCGAGAATAGGAGTGACGTATAATCACTTTTTGGATAACTTGTTTGCTATAACCGTTTGTAATAAGAGTATTAGTTAAATAACCCAGTTTCAAATTGAGATTGCCGGGTTGATATATAGAGAATGCTCGAATGCTTGTGACCTAATATTACAAGAGAATACTAACAAATGGGAACAAGAACAAAAATTTAATTGAAAAACCTTAAAATGTTTTAAATTTTAACTTTAGTGTGTTACTTTTTCCACGATTTCTGCGTTATTTCACAAAAATTAATACCCATTGATAAGTGTAAGCTTAAATTGCGTTAAAAGCAAACAAAATTAAAATTAAGATTGCAAAGAATTCAAAATTGGTGGCTTACGAAAATATGATCACAATTCACTAAAAAATATACTAATTGGGTTAGCTTAAAATCTATCATTTATTTAAATTTCACCTTTCTTCCTTGGTTTATTATTATGACTACCTCATCTCCTCCTTATTTAAAAAATAAATTATTACCTCGTCATTATTTACGTAAACATGCCCTAAGCTTGTCATCATTTCGTCATTCATTTACTTTCAACGCCTCATAAATTTAAAGCACAATCTTTAAATTACTTTTAAAAAAAAATTAAGTTAACTGGAGTCAAGAGCAATGGTCGACTATACTATTTTTCTGACCAAGTCGCGACTGGGATTAAGACCAGATAATCAAAAATAGTTTGGTGTCCGTCTGGTAATGGAACAAGTCCACAGCATGCATAAGTTGTGCAAAGCTACCAAAGTGGTACTGTAATAATATGGGCCAGAATTATGTTGGGTAGGAAATTTTATCTCGTTTTTCTAGATTAATTCTTAAATGCAGAGCAATATACAGGGTGTTTCCTAAGTAATCTAAAATATTATATGGGGCGCTTCGTCACTCAACTTTAAGACGAAAAGTTCATATAAACATGTGTGATAAGTCTTGTCGTTAATGAGATACAGGGTGTTTTATTATTTTATTAAAAGCAACAACATGTGTTAAACGTAAAGGAAAAATAGTATATTTCAGAGCATGTGTTCAAAATGTCCACCTGCAGCTAAAATGCAAGCATCTGCTCGATGTCTAATTGATTGCCGAATACGTTCGAAGATACCAGGATCGTTACGAATAACATTACAGCCTTGTATGATACGATTTTGAAGATCTTGTACGTTTAATATCGGGGTTGTGTAAATGAGCGATTTTAAATATCCCCACACACAAAAATCCAGAGGATTATGTCCCGGTGATCTAAGGGGCCACGGGTGTGGAGATCCTCGTCCGAACCAATGGTCTGGAAAAACGTTATTTAAAAACTCGCGAACAATCACTGAAAAATGTGGAGGAGCTCCATCATGCATGAACCACGTTATTCCAAAGGCCACTTAGAATAAGCATGTTTTTCGAAAACCAGTAGCGTCACCAGGTTTTCGTTATGAACTACTTTTAAACCCTCAGGTAATTCCATAAAACGTCCTCCTTTAAAAGACCATTTAAAAATGCAGTTTTCACATCAAGGTGTACAATATCAAAACTTTGCTGAACTGAAATAGCAAACAACATTCTTAAAGTAGAGTATCTAACCACTGACGAAAAAGTTTCTTCATAATCAACACCTGCTTTTTGTAAGAAACCTTTGCAACTAGCCTTTCACGATAACGTACACTGTTGTCATTATCGCACTTTCTTTTAAATACCCATTTACATTTAACAATTGTAGAACCATTAGGTTTGTCAACAAACTCCCATGCATTATTTTCTTTAACTGAATTTAGTTCTTCGTTAATAGCTTGCTGCCACTTGTCACTATCGGTTTTGTTTAAAGCATCTGTGACACTGGTGGGAACAGCATTATTCATTAACTCATTAGTGCATATATACGTTACATAACCATCGTACATGTTTTTTTTTCTTTTTCTCCCTTTCGCTTCTTCTAATGGTCTCCGGTACCTCAAATGATGCTATGAAATCACTGTCATTAAAATTGTCTTCTGACAAAAAACTTTCTCCTGCTGCTTCATCTCTTGAAACTTCTTTATCGGAATGTTCATCCCTCACAAAAACATGATCTTCTTGATGTTCTTGCAAGTCACCATCAACTGAATCAAAAATTGTTATTATTTTTGGTTTTTCCTCATTAATTATAACGTCTCTGCTTGTTATTACCATCATTTCATTTGGATCGAATAACCTGTAACCTTTTATATTATCACTATATCCTACTAATAAAGTTTTTCTAGACTTCTTGTGAAACTTCTTTCTTTTTTCAATTGGGATATGTGTCATAACCTCACTACCAAATATTCGGATGTGTCAAACGTCCGGCTTTTTTCCTGACCAAACTTCTAGTGGTGTTGTGTCGAGACCACTAACTAAAAATCTATTACGTAAGTAGACTGCAGTATTTAAAGCTTCAGCCCACAAGAACTTTTCGAAACCTGCACCGAATAAAAGACATCTTGCATTCTCAACAAGTGTTCGATTCATCCTTTTACTCATTCCATTTTGCTGTAGGGTATAAGGGTTTGTCTTTTGGTGTACTATTCCATTTTTATCTAAAAAATCTTCAAATATGTTTGAACAAAACTCACCACCATTATCACTACAGAAAGTTTTGATTTTCTTGCCAGTTTGTTTTTCTACTAAAGCCTTAAACACTGTAATCGTCTTCTAGAATGAAAAAGTATCTTGCACCACCCACCAATGTGACCTCCATGAGGCCGCAAAGATCTTCATGTATAACTTGTAACAGCTCGGTAGCTCTGTTGCCTTTATTTTGAAAAGCGGATCTTGCTTGCTTGCCCTCGCAACACGTTTCACAAGTTCCTATACTTTCTAAACGTCCATTCCATTCTAAACCTGTAACGATTTGTTTAGTTATCATTTGGTTTAAAGTTTTGTAATTTAGATGACCAAAACGCCTGTGCCATATTTCACCTGGCACCGCTGTAGCTGCTAATAAAGTGTGCACTACTTCTTCATAATTTAGTTTGTAAACGTTATCTATTAAATCAGCTGTTGCAATTAAAACGTTGTCTTTATTGTAAATTTTACATCCATTCTTATTAAACATAACGTTGTTGCCATTTTTAATAAGTTGATTGACTGATAACAGATTGGTTGTCAATTTGGGTACATACAAAACGTTTTTAATTGTAACTTTAAATTTTGAATCATCAGTAATAGTAATTATGTTTACTTCACCTGCACAACTAACTTGAACAGTGTCTTTATTCGCAACCATTATTTCTGTAAATTGATTTTCTACATGCATATTTTCTAACCAGTCTCTCTTTGCCGTAAGGTGGACACTACAACCAAAATCAATGTAAGTGTGTGTTTTTGAACTTTTCAGTCAGGAACACCGCACTGAATGCATTTGATGAATTGTCATTTATTTGCCGTTTAAAGTTAGATTTGTTAGACTTATGAAATGTCCTGGTTTTTTACACCTCAAACATGTAATTTTATTTTTGTTTTTGTTATTACCAAAACTGCCATCCTTTAAATTCTTCTTTTTAAAAGTCCCTGGTCCTTTACTGGTAAATGCACTACCTGCCTTACTGCTTGAAGCGTCATCTCCTGTCATATCCAGTAATTTTGATTTAATAGCATCTGTAGAAACTGTCATCGCCGAGTGCTCTATCGCCATTATTATCGGTAAAATCTTTTCTGGTAAGCCCGCCAACAAGAGGGAACCAACCCATTGGTCGTCAATATTGAAACCTACTAAAACGTTTCAATTACCTGACTGATTCACAATTTTCTAGTCGCAAAAAGATTAGAGTTCTTTTAAGGGTATCCCATACTTCTTTAGCGGTTGCTGAACCTTTGACATGAATGTAAATTGACGGATCCATCGTCAAAATTAGTTTCGCCTTGGCCTTGCTTTGTAAATCTTCTGTGACTTCCTTACTTTCCTTGTCACTTTTTGTATCACCGATATTACTTAGACATTTCGTTAATCCTTCCAATACAAAAACGTTTTCAACTGCGAAAGCCCAATCTGAATTCACGACCGGTTAAAGGCGGAACGCTATTTAAATAATTGACCGCCATCTTAAATATTACAATTTATAACTGAATAAGCGATTTTATTTACCCGTATTGCACAACTGAGCCGATAACATGTTGGAGAGTAGCTAATGAATTTGGGTTTTATTATTTTGTATGTATTGACTTGCAAATAAAACACTTTATTCTACAAATTATATTCGTAATAATGATCCACCACAACGACGCACACACTACGGTATTTGGTTCAACATTCAATAATAATCACGTACACACATGTTCTGTTTATACACCATAGATGGCGTGGGAATATTTAAATTTATTTCAACAATTCTGCCTATGCCAAGAAGATGTAGGGCGGTTTTAAACTCTAAGGAGAACCCACTCTTTATTAATTTCTTTATCTTCAAATTTTGTAATTTGTTGTTTCGTTCGATTTTCTAAATTTCTGATTTCCAATTAATAAATTATTATTAAAATAATTATACTCAGTATACTATTGGCGCGGAGTAATAAACCTGTCAAAATTATCAAATCTCCCGTATTGCAGTGGCGTAGGTACCTGATACGTTTGGAAAATCATATTTTTAATAGGTAAATATATTATAATAGTAAAATCTACCTTGATATGAATTATTATGTGGTTTCTTTTATTGTTTCAATCCTTACTTTGTGGAATCTATGTTTCATAGTAAATAATTTAATTCAGCAATATTCCACCGTTTAATAAAATATAAATAGATACAAAACTTTTGTAAAACACAGTATTTGAATATAAAATTAAACTCTAAAATCGATAAATGACAAATGTGTCGTTTCTCAATTTGTCTATTTTAAATTTTAATTTTATATAAGTACGTATACTGAGTTTTACAAAAGTTATGAATCTATTTGTATCTTATTAAACTGTGGAATATTTCAAAAAAAATTTTACAATTAAGAATCGATATAGCTAAATAAAGTAATTTTAAAACAATTATTCTTTAGCGTCAAAATGTGTGTTGGATTATCTATCATCGGGAATATCAAAATCCACCATTTATAAACTAGTGAGGGAAAGAAAAAATTGGGACAAGTGCTTTACCCACTTCCATCTCCTAGTCGGCGCCCGATGGAATTAGATGATGCAATGAGGAATTCTGTCCGTAGAAAGGTTCACTTGTTCTACTTACGGAAAGAGATTCCTACAATCGATAAGATTTTACTAGCAGTAAATGAGGATGAAAATCTACCCAAAATGAGTCGTAGAACACTGTGGAAACTTCTTCGCAAGTTGAAGTTTACTTGGGAGAAGATAAATAGAAGATCCGTTTTAATTGAAAAACAAGAGATTATTACATGGAGGAGAAATTATCTTCGGGAAATAAGAAAATATAGGCGTGAAGGCAGGCGTATATTCTATTTGGATGAAACCTGGATCAATGCAGGACATACCGTAAAAAAACATGGCATGATAATACCGTTACGAGTGCTCGACAAGGATTTATAGAAGGGCTATCGACAGGATTTCGACCGCCTTCTGGGAAAGGAACACGGTTAATTATTACTCATATTGGCAATGAAGATGGCTTTGTAGATGGTGGTTTGTTAGAATTTGAATCAAAGAAAACTGGCGACTACCACGAAGACATGAATGCTAATGTGTTTGAAGAATATTTTGAGCAGATGCTAGATTTGATACCCCAAGGATCTATAATAGTTATGGACAACGCCAGCTACCACTCACGAAGATACAAAAATTTACCTACCAGCGCTTGGAGGAAAGCAGAAATTATAGATTGGTTATCTGTTAAGAATATAACTTTTGAGGATGACATGGTGAAAAGAGAATTATTGGATATTGTTAAAGTTCATAAGAATAAGTATATACGTCATGTTATTGACGAAATGGCAAAGAATCGGGGCATTGAAGTACTGCGTTTACCACCTTACCATTGTGAGCTGAATCCTATAGAGTTGGTTTGGGCTCAAGTAAAAGGTGACGTCGCTCGTAACAATACCATTTTTAAACTCGACGACGTGAAAAACTTCTTGAAAATGCATTAAACAAAGTAACACCTGAAAGATGGAAGAACTGTGTATCTCATGTCGTTAAGGAAGAAGACAAATGTTGGCAACTGGATAATTTAGTAGAGATAACATTGGAGCCAATTATTATATCAGTAAACACACAAGACAGCGATTCTGATTCCGAAATGGAAATTTCAGACGAGGAAGAAAGTTAAATGACCAAGCGTAATGTGCCTGAAACAGTGTTCTACTCTCTAAACACCATTTATTGTAACCATGAGTGAGTATTGTCAGTTATTTTTAAATATACCTATTTTACCTACTAATGTCTTGTTATTTAAATGAACATTTTTATGCCTGTTACTTTTATCTATTCATTTTGATAAGTTCCATGACAACCACATAATTTTATAATTGAGCCAAATGTACTTTTTGATGCCTAAAAATCGGTCCCCGCAAATTAATTGTAATTGTAATAAATGTACTGACGATATCTGCATTACTATTTTATTTTATATTTATGTCATATATTATTTATATGTTATTTATTTTATTTGTATAGTAGATCACATTACAAATTTTACTTCTTACGTATTATATACCATTATTTTTGTATCTTGGTATAATACCCACATCTACGGCTATGATTCTCGTTTCGTCAGTACCTGGGCTGATGGCAACGTGTTTACACAGACTAAACTATTGTTCTCAGACCCTAGCAGGGTCGATATGCTGCAAGAGCGGCACAATGATGGTATTTTGGTTAGAATTTATTGGTTTTTATTTAACCGTAGAAGTACCGCTTTCACAAGAAAATAAAGAATTATTTCAAGCAATTATGATTTATTACTCCGCGCCAATAGTATACAGACTTTAGTATTAATTTAAGTTAATTTCACTAATAGCTTACTTTACATTTAACTTTCAAGACAAAATTGAAAAAAAGAGGCAACAAATTACTTTTTGTGCAAATAAAATATATCCTTAGATTATGTTGATGTGTGTATTTCAATTCGCATTCCAAATTCGCATTCCTAAACAGCGTTGTTAGTGTTCATGTAAATGCAGTAAATATTCTGTGGTCACAAAATTAAATACAATTTCGAACAACAGAAATTAATTTCGATCATAGCAATCCGTCAAAGGTATCCTTGATTACGTTTACACAATCATCTAACACCAGTATTTAGGAATGCAAATTTCGAAAATGCAAATTAAAAATATAAATGTAAACGTTTTTCGATTAAAGTTTGCACTTATAATACCCATTAACTCAATACGATTTTCAAATATAAATTTAGTATTTGACGCATTTCAAAAGTTCAGGCACAACACAACAACTTAGTCAGCCACTAACCGAATTATTTATTGACTAATTTAAAGTACAAAAATTGGAGACTCTGCGGTAATATTAAATAAACCTCTACCATAATCAAAATAGAAACTATTAAAAAAAATTAAAACAAAATTAATTTATAAAATGATCACCAATTGACAACAAATATTATTCTTAAGTTGGTAATAGCTAGTAACGAGTTTAAACATGTAAGTTGCATTAGTAGTACTTGTTGGAAAATGAAATATGTAAACGCATAATTTGTATATCATCCTTAATTCGCATTTCCACATCTGTGATTCATAGGTATTGTGAGAAAACATGTATCCAACAAGCCAAATTTTATAATCATTCAATTTTTATGTCAATCTAGTGAGAAAAGCATTTGCATTTTTTTAAAAGAAGTTTTATCCTATTTGCAATAAACAGCCAGAAGTTATTGTATCTAGATATGAATATTATTTCACACTTTCTTTTATCAGTGTTAAAAAAATTAGTAATCTGTTTTATTTTATCATTGTAGTTGTGCCCTCAAGTCCATTTGTTTTACTGTTTGGTTTCATTTAATTACGGTAATTCTATTCTGTTTGAAAACTTTATTTTGCTATGAGTTCATACTAGTATTTTCAACGTATTTGAACTAAACCAACAAAGCCGGCAAATGTTATATAATGTACCAGTAAAAGATTAAACCAATAATAAAGAACGTCTTTTGTATTAATGTAAAACAGTACATTGTTGTTGCAGACAACTCCCATAGACTACAAAAAAATTTAAGTGAAGAAAAATGATGATAATATCGCCACTTCAATGTTTTTAAAACTCATACACACAGTCTGTAGTTGATTACGTGACAAATAAAGAGCAATTCTATGTCATAATCCCTTTCATCAATATACCGGGTGAGGTTCTTTCGATGTTACGAATAGGTATCTCGAAAACTAATAAAGATAGAGACACGGTTAAATAAGAAAAGACCTTAATAAAATGAGCTTTTTGTTCTTTCAAAAAAATGCATGACTAACTAGATACATTAAAAATAATTTCTTTGATAAATACTTTGGTGTTTGTTGTTTTTTACTATTGCCTTTACAAAAAATTTATAGAGTGAAAAGTTTTATGTATTTCTGTGGTAAATAATAAAGTCTGGTCAAAATTTTTATTCAAGGTATAATTTTTGAGTTATGACTCAAACTTCTTTTTCTAATGGCAACCATAGTTGGTTATGACGTCATAATAAATCTGTATTTTCTACGATTCCAATAATATACAATATGTCATAAATCACCGCTTAGGTAAAGATAATAAGCTGCAAAAATTCACCTTCTAATACATTTCCAGAATCAACAGTTTCAACAGTGGGATGTTTTCGACGCCATTAATCCATGAATGAAGCTGTAACCAAATACTTTGCTCATAACTTTGCTAAAGAAAAAAGCCAAACCTGTTCATTTCAGGTAAAATCGCAAGTAGTCCTTGACCTCTCATTATTAGTAGTTGTGGTACTTTTCGACCATATTGTATACTTTGATAATTATTTTTTCAGCTACAATTTTTGTAAATTCCAGAACAAAAAGAATTTGTGACCATCGTACAAAAGAGTGTATTTTAATTGCAAGTGAGCCACAAGGTCTCGAGAAAGTTTTGGAGAGAGATTTCATTTAAAATTAAATTTGTAAATTTCCCAGCACAGTTTTGGTCAAAATTTTTGTGTTCTTCATTGGCGGAATAATCAACTACTAAGTTTGGTGGTTCTGATTGAAAAAAATGTTTAGAAATTTTTATTTTCTTACTGTCCGACTCTGCCACATATTGTTCGGCTACCGCTGAAGATCTCCAACCTACAAATTGTTTTAATCCGAATTGTATGCCCAGTATAGTTTTCAGGGTTTTACAAATTTAAAAACTCTACTATCTTCTTAAAACTCATGCTATTCTGTGCACTTCTACAAATTGTTTAGTACATTTATTTCTACTAAAATCGACAAAAACCCGACGATTATGCAAACCGAAAGATCGAAGCGTTGCATATTTTCTATATAACTCGAAGCCCTTAAAAAGCGTATCATTATTTGTTATGGTAAATATCCTTAAAGATTTACTTATTGTGTTTTGCAAGATGACTGCTATGAATTTACTATTGTCTTCAATATTATCCAGAGACAATTTGACAAGTTCTTCGCGTCTACAGGCGCCATATATTCCGAATAATAATATTACTTTTTCCAAAAAGAAAACGTCTTCTGGTGCATTAATGAAGACATTTGTATTTTGTTTAGTTGTTAATACCTTTGCCTTCTTAGGCTTGTCAAATTTCGATTTTCTGTTCAAAAACGTAAATATTTTTCCAAAGATATAAAGAATTATTTCTACAATAAATTTTATAACATTTGTGGCGTATTTTACCTAAAAATGTCAATATTTTCACAAACGTAAAACAGATTTTTAGCATTGAGATTTTTGTCCATAAAAAAATTGGGGCAAGCATTTTGATAACCCTGACAAATAGCACAGTAAAATGTCTTCTTTAACGCCTTCATCTTTTCTACGTTTTCGTATCTATTTTTTGTTTTCGTAGGCAATAAAATTTCAGGCACTACAGTCGCTTTATAGATAATTTCACATTCAGGAAAAACGTTTTCACCACTTTCATATTTTATTTTTTTGGTTGTTTATTGTTGTCAACACAAACGGTTGTAACTGATTGCTACACACCCACCATTAAATTATTCAAAATTTTACTTGATCCAAATATATTTTTATAATCTGAAGCCAAATTATATATAAAAATAATAAAAGAATATTTTTTCAGGAATCACGAAAACTATAAAACAACATACGGCCGATATGGATATAACAAACTCGGATAATTTATAGTCTCAGCCATTGCCTCGACAATAGAACTTATCCTCGTTTGTTTTATTATCCATGTCTGTCATTAACTAATTAATTTTAAACTTTTTTAACGCGAAATACAGTATGGCACCGTTATAGTAATTATTATAATCATTGCAAAACCAATAGAAAGAATTGTGCCAGCATGCTGCGCATTGCAGTGCAAAAGTAAATTTTTGGATAAGTAAACAAAATTACGTTTAAACAAGAAATGAAAGAATAAAAATTAAATTTAATTTGTAGTTAAAAGTTTTCTAAAAGCCAATATATGTTTTATAAACCCTAATTAATTAATATTAATCAAAGAATTTAATTTGTACATAAAAGATTAATTTCTGTTTAATTAAAGAAACAAAATAATAAGTAAGTTTTGTGTAGCGATAATAGATGAACGCTTGTAAAAAGTTTATCAAAATTAGTTTCCAATGGTAAATATAATAAAATATTCTATTTCTTCGAAAATGATAATTAAAAAGTGTTACAACAAGTCATTACTGAACATGTACAACAAAATTAATTGGTGCACCCAACGATTAGAAGACAATGAAGATTGACACACAGGTGTTGAATTTCACATCGATACAAGGTAGGTTATAAGAACTTATTTCTTTTGTTATTTGATTTGAACTCTTTATGCATGCGTCGTATGACCAATAAAATCAAATTGTAAAATTTGTTTGTAAAAAACCTTTTGTATAAAATTAATTAAATTCAATGTGTATAACTAATTATTTTATTTGGGAACGGACTCATAGACCTGAGATTACAAATTAAATAAACAAGATCTCATAGCAGCTTAGCTGTTGAAACACGTCTCCGAGTCAAGTTTTTGGTGCAGTTTTTGGTGTTTTTCTGTTGGTTAAATAGACGCTGCAGTTGGTGTTCCTTTGCTTTGAATATATATTGGTGTTTACGTTTAATCGGGCTACATTCACCGTGAGTATTTAGGTTTCTTTTCTATTTGTTTTAATTCTGATTGCTACATATGCTTTTAGCACGTTGTGTTCGGCATTTTATACTCGTTGTGTACGATACTGAAATAACTCTCAATGGTGCTAGAGTAGCTAACTAAGAAGCTTCCCTATTAATGAACGACAACACCACGGCTCCGCAGTAATCAAGCCGCAGACCAACGGTAAATACCACGTCGACCGAGGTTGGTTATGTTGCATACTTCCATCAAGGGAGTCACTTGTGTGCTGTTCTTCCCCGCACGCCACCCCTAAGAGGAATCCCCTGGGTCTATGTACCTTCACCGAACTGTCGATACCGTGGCTAGCAGAATATTTTAATTCCCGGAACTACACTCGTCGTACTACAGCTAAGTTTTAGTATTTAAATCACTTACTCATAAATAATAATGCGTATAAAGCTCGAGTACCGATGACATAAAGTTAATATTTAAGTAACTTCTATTCGGTGTATTCTCGTCAACCCGAAGTTTGTTTAAACTAGCTCAATAAGGGCTGGGGTGCTTAATTTAGAGGAGTTGTTGCGGACACAAAAGGCTTTTTGAGTGTGCGGGAGGTACTTACCTTTTTTTTTGTTGTTTAGATTTAGTGTAATTCGCTGTGTGCAAATAATATGTGTACGCAAAGCCTTACTAGCAGCTACTTTTTCTGTTTAATTTGAATGAGAACTCTTAACTCAAGCGTTTAACTAAAGCTTACCTGAAATTCGATATCTTAACTAAAAGCAAGGCTGCTGCTAACCCACATAACGATATGCAACAGTCTCTCTATTTTTGTCACATCATCCTACTATTTTTATTTTAAGATTTGTTAGTTACACTGTATTGTTTGCCTCTTTCTCTCTAATTTGTGTTTGATTTAGCATATTAGATTTTAAGTAAAACCTGTTGATCTCCTGTTGGTCGGTTTTATTTCTTTCTTTACCAGCAGGTGGCTCCCAGCAGTCAGAATTCTTATAGCTAGTAAAGAATCCACGCAACTCCCCAACGAAGCCGGACACTGCTGCTCTAACTACTATAAATAATTTTATCCTCCACTAATTTAGTGCGCTACATTGAGCCAAACTCCCTTTATTTTTCTTTCTAGGTTGTACCGCTAGAGCCGTCGTTTCTTTTTAATGTTTTGTAAACTGCAACCGCTACAGCTCTTATACAAAATAAGTACAGAAAATTAAAAAAAAATCTTCAAACTATTTAAACCCTTTTGAGTTACATACACGAATTTACAAAATTTCAAAACACCAGTTTTGTGACCATTTCATTTTGATACTATATTTTTAATAAAGTTACCCAAAATCGCAACGCCACAATTAATTTAAAGATTTAAAAATATTTTTTATCTAAATTAAGCCTCCATCGAACGGAATAAAAATATTTATATGTTGCCATTTAAAAACACCCTCTATAAATATTTTTTTTAAATGCAGTTTCTCAATAGAAATAAGTACAGTACAAAACATTTCATGTTGACATTTATACTCAAGCACTGGAAATCGAGTAATGGTGAACTCTGTATATTATGATATATTACTCATGCGAGGGGTAGATCGATGTAAATATTAAATAAACTGTTTGGTTTAATTTAGTATAATTTATAGTCGTTTGGGTGTTGTTATTGTTAGAAAGATAAAATAGTTTATTTTCAAATAAATGAAAATAATTTGAAAGTGAAGTTAATTATGACAGTATAAGAAAAATAATATAAAATTTTGGACTTGAATCTTTATTAAAATTTGCAGAAAACAATGTCGTAACTCCTTTTGATGTATAAAATTTTAATCCACAGACAAGTATTCAACAACTTTAATTGATTCTTTTGTATGAAGAAATAAGAGCAACGTTAAAAATGTTTTCTTAAAATTATCATTAGCAAACACAAAAATAACACAAAACACAAAAACAGTAAATTTTATCTCTAATATAGTGTTAAATGTAAAATATTCCTGTAATATTTATTTGCACTTACCAAATTTGTATATTGAGTTTTAAATGTTTGCTAGTATTGGAAATAATAAGTTGCATTTTTTTAAATTATGTTTAAAATAAAAGTTCCTCAATAAATTCTCTTCGTAGTTTCTCATGAAACTAAACTAAAATCATTGATTGTAAAGTTACTAAATATGCGCAACACATATTCAAAAAAGTAACGTACAATTTCACCCATTTGTAGATGACTCCACCGTCAATTTTCAGTGAAATATTTTTAGTTGCTTTCTAGCGCGCGTTGAATTAACGTCACCATTGAATCGCTCCGAGTTTGTGCGTGTGTTTGGAAGTGATTTGTTGTGACAATGCCTAAGTGCGAATATGTAAATTGTGAAAACAATACGAAGAAAAACAGAGACAAAAGTGTTTTTAAATTTCCAATAAAGATGTACATCGCGGCAGCGAATGGCAAAAAAATTGTAGGAACATTGTTAATTTGTGAAAAACATTTTTTAAGGTCAGATATAATTATAAACAATAAAAGAACACAATTGCATAAAATGCACTGCCAAATTCGAGAAAGAAGGTTTATAAAGCAAATTAATATTATTTTTATTTACCTACTAAAATAGCTTTGTGTGTAAACTAATATTTCTATAGATTTTATTTTAATTTCAAATTGATAAGATAAAGAATTATGCACTGTTTGAAGTGATTCACATAAATTCGTCGGGTGTTTTATTAACTTTATTTCGTTTGAAAATTGGTCGCATATAATTTCTCATTTTTTATCTATCCAACTGTAAGTTTTTGCGCAAAAACAAAAATACAAAACAAATTTAATAGCTCATTAACAACTTATTTGTTGTTTGATTACAATGTATTAAAAGCTGTGTGTAAATAATGAAAATTAAAATTTTAAAAAGAATATTTAAAATTAAATACAATTGACTCGGCATTTCTTTTATCAGTAAATATATGTTATTTTTTTCCTCTTAGAATCAACTTGCAAAGTCCTTCTCGATTCAAAAGAAAAATTAAGCAGATTTTTTTTTTCAACTAGGTCAGAAGCGAATAAATCGTTTATGTAAATAATTAACCACAATTACATAATTTTGTGATGTATTTACAAAACAATGTTGTAAATAAATTTAAACTACAACTACAGGAAAGTAAATAGAGTTTCAAAATCTTAAACCGTTAATTAATTGAAAATGTTACCATACTGGATTCCTTGTTTGATAAAAAAACACAACGGATAGTAAACAAGCGTTTAACGCAAAACTGTACATTGCCTTGATATTAATAACCGTCAAAGAACATGTGGAAAGTAAGAATACGTTGCAAAAAAAATGTGTAAAATAAATATTTTTGTAAATATTTTAAGATTTCCAAAATCAATGTGGATTAACGGCCATTTTGGCTTGATTAATTATGCTTAAAATCTAATCAGATTTGCACTATTATACATTGTGGCGCAAACTTCTGACATTGGAGGATAACTTAGTTATTAAAAATATATAACTTTCAGTTTTGTCACATTTAGTACAATTACTAAGGGTACATTATAAAAATATTTTCGACTAGGTGTGCCAAAAAGTAGTGGCAGCATAAACTAACATTTTCTTAATTGGAATATTTTCTTTAATATTCGAAAACATTTTTAAAAATATATAGCATGTCAATATATTGTGCAGGGTATTTTAGAAGATATAGCTAATTATTAGTAAAACGACTTAAAGTAACTTAAAATAATTTAACATGTATTTATATTAACATTTTACTTTCATGTCCCTAGCTGTGTTTAGTATTAATTGTTTTTTATTATCGGACACTTCTTTAAGTTAATTGAAACGGTAAATATTTTATAAAACCAAAAAATGTTGTACTTTACATTCAAAAATTAAATTTAAAACATTTCTTGTACATTTTAGGTTATAATTATAGGGAGGGCACATACTTTTGGTTCTTACTATGTAATAGTACGCTTAAAATCATTCTTATATTCAGAGTGGATGTTACAATTTTTGGTTAAGAAATATAAAAAAAAAAAAAAATGATGAAAATAAGAAAAACATTTATTTATAAGATGGGGATTAAAAAAACTAACTAATATTGTTTTATTAAGAGTAACAGCAACACTTTACTAACTACAAACAAAGAATAAAAGTAAAAGTAGAGAATGAAACAGCAAGCAGCAGTTAAGCTGACGCTTGAGACAAGAATGTAGTCTCTCAGCTACACTTGTATCTCAATAAATAAGGATATAATGCATATAAGATCCACAACAGACATGACACTGCTAGCAGAGACCACTAGAGAGTTATTGAAAATATCGCAAGCTCTTAAAGTAGCGTGTAAGAGATTTGGAATAAAGATTAACATAAAAAAGTGTGTGGTGATCGGAAGAAAAAAGGGAACCTGCAACATCAGTACTAAAAAGAAATAAATAAAACAAGTTAAACAATTGAAATATTTAGGAAGCATGACAATAGTGGACTTTCAATCAACAAAAGAAAAAAAATAATTAAAAAAGAAAGCTGTTGTATAGAACGCTAAGAAAGGGAGCTAAGTGCTACATTTGAAGTATTCTGCTATATGAAGTGGAGACACCGATAGTCAGAAAAGTGGATGAAACAAAATTGTAGACCTTTGAAGTGTGGATGTGAAAAAATATAGAAAGATAAAACATAGGAAAACAGAAGGAATGACAAAGTGCTAATAGGAATAGGAGAAGATATACATATTTTAAGATTAATAAAAAATTTAAGTTGGTTATATGATAAGAAAAGAGTGATTATTAAAAAACGCAGTAGATGGAAAGTAAAGGGAAAAAGAGAGAAAGGAAGAAAAAGACATCATAATGCTGAAGGGCGAAGAAAGTTATACAAAAATTAAGAGATTAGCAACAGATAAAGAAAAGTTGAAAATGAAGATGAAATAAACAACCTAACGACCATGAGTAATCCATCTTACAGTAGAACGGCTCAAGATTATGATGGTTAGATTTCAATGACTTTTTTTTGCATTATAAATTGGTTTCTAAACAAAACTTTATTAATCGTTTATAAAACTTTAATGTCTTAGTCACATACAAGGTATAACAGAAAAGTTATATTTCACCCACGGCCTAACTTTACAATTTGTTTTATCTTAAATTTTCTTAGCATTCTCGTTCAAGATTATTTCTACGTATCTATTATGTAAGCAAATATGGAGGTTCAAAGCATAATATCATGTTCTTAAAATGTGACTCATAGATAGAATATAAACAAATTAGTTGGTTATGAGGAATCTAAAAGTATGATATCCACACTGCCACTTTTATTTCGATATTCATCAAATTCTTTTGATACCTTACTTATGTGATAAATTATTCTGCTAAACCACAAAGTAAACTAAAACAAACTTGACCTAAAGTTTCTCAAACATTTTAAACGACAGGTTGCACGAGAAACTTCTAACGACGTTGGTTTCACTTAGTCCTTCATCAAGTAAAGAAATTGTTTCTACAGAGTTATCGTGACTCAGAATTCTTGAAGTAAGGTGTACGTCAACTTAAGGTTCCTACAAGAATTGCAGTAAAACAGAGTTGTTAAATACGCACATGGAAGTGAGTCGTTAACACTTGTGTTAAATTTTTAGATTTTTCATAGTCAACAAACCTACTTACATTCCAGGAACAAAATTTGCAACAACATCCATATGCTTTCAAAAGTATCTATCGGTGCTCGTAAAATTTCACCACTCGGCTCTCGCCTTGTGCAAAAATTTTTCCTCGCACAATATCATTCACTTTACGTACTAGTAATGTAAATAACTATTACATATTTACTTACTACTGCGTTATATACAAAATTTTTTAATTATTTCCATTGCATACATTGGAACTTTTGACATAAACTGGTAGGAATTTATCTACCCCAGGTTTTGTCACCTCACTGCTAGGTTGGGCTTGGTGGATTTATAGTACACATTTTTTTAAACCACAAATTTGATTAAATTTCTAATAATACTTTCGAAGGTAACATAACTCACCAACTCGTAATAGAATCCAATCCACAAATCAATTAGATTCGGCTATTAAATAATTTATAGGAGACAGGTATTGTAACAGCTTGACCAAAATGTCTATGAAAGAGTAACTAAAATTTTTACTGCAATCAATAAACATACTCCTCATGTTACGTAATTAATTACCAACGAACTCGTCTATATCTATAAAATTTATCGCTTTTATAATCAGAGTTTATGCAAAATATTGAAAAATGTTTATCTCACATTTTAGAGTTTAATGAGAAATTGTAATTACATACAAATTCGATTTATAGCATACATTTTTCAAAACTGTGTACACTTTGTAAAGACGCTCAAAAACTACAAAGAGTATTGTTATAAAGCTCAATTAAATGACCCGTTCACTTAATGATAATAGGTTGTGCAGGCACTGGTATAATTTCAGAATACTTGGCAACATGATTTTATTAAATGCTGTTCACGGAGCAACGATGTATTAAATGTAATAACCATAAATATAAATAAGAAAAAGTATCAAACTTAAGCTAAAATGATTCGGCATTAAAACATTTTGCGGACAGATGTGTAAGCATTTACATAAGTCGATTCTTTGATTATTTTAGCCAACTGATTGTTGGCAAAAATAACTATCTAAAATCGTTTTCTGTAAAATTGAAAAATTTTGTACAATAGTAAACAAACATAAAAATTGACTGGACAACTATTTAGTCCTTTTGAGACTCTTCAGGAGTGAGAGAACTTGAGTTAAGTTAACTATTGTACAAATCACAGTGCAAATGTGAGGCTGCCAACTTATTATTCACAAGAGAACACATCATATAAGATAAATAAGTGTTGCGACATCTAGTGTCGTTTCGTGTTATCGTAATTCGTTTGAAATGTAATAAATGCTTTTTTTTGTTTATTCTTTCAATAGATCTATGCTTTATTTTTAAATAATTCCGTTTAAAGTAACTGCGCTATAAAGTAAATGTTGTTAAGAAGAATTTTTTCCAACAAATTTTTCGCACACTATTGACAATAGTTTTAAATAATGTAACTGAATTTTTTCAATTAATTGTTTATGAACGCGAACAGTTTAAAACATTTTCTTGCTTCATAAATCGTAGGTTTAAATTTTTTTATTTAATTATTTATTTTCTTTTTCTAATCGATTAATTAAGAGAATATCTTCTTTTGCTCAATAAAGTAATGATTATTTTATTTTAATTTACTGTAATGCCTGTGTAAAACAAAAAACAATGCGGATCGTTATAAACTCCATAAGAAAAAATCTCTCTCAGAGTGAAGCTATAAACAAAATTAATTGCAATACATTTAACAATTTCTTTGTAAGTGCAGCAAATAACTAAATATTAAATAACCAAAATTGTTCTGGTGATCCTATAAGTACATGTTACCTGTTACAACAGATATCCCTAAGGACTACTTTTAATTCAGATAAACATTTTCACCGTTGCCATGCCAGCCTAGTTTTAGAAACGCTTTTAATCATGGTAAATACACAATTGCGACCTTTGTATATTTGTCAAAAGCCTTTGACTGTATTTCACCTACAACTCTCATTCGTAAACTCTACATGTATAAGTCACACCCCAGGGAATGTGATCTTATATCATCCTACTTAAGTAACAGATCACAATCTGTAGTCATTGGTAACGAAAATTATTTTTTTCGTGACGTAATAAATGGCGTACCCCAAGATTCTATCCTGAGGCCAATCTTTTTTTATTTTACATCAATGACCTACTCGATAACATTTCCAGGAGTGATTTAATAGTATATGTGGATGACACCACAATTCTAACTACTAAAAATACCCTACATGGGAGTAAGCGTATGGTGGAGGCTGTTCTTTGCGGCTACTACGGAGTGGTTTTACAGTAATAAATTAACATTAAATGTTGACAAGATAATAGGAATGACATCTACTCTAAAACACCTACTTGATAAAAACCCCGTCGAACACACTAAATTATTGGAACTATTCATCGACAATAAGCTTCTTTGGCACAAACACCACGACTATTTCTTGGTAAAATTAAGCAGTGCCACTTGCCTACTCGTCATCGATGATGACAAAAATGTTTGCTGTACAACAGCCTTATTGCAGATCTGACTACCGCGTGAACTGTAAGCCACTGTTTTCTATGTTAAGCATTTTAACATTGCCTTCTCTTTACGTACTAGAGTGTCTAATTTATAAACAAACTAACGTAAACAAACTAACCCGAAATCAAGATATAACACTCATCATAAGGAGAATTTGTACAGCCCCTATAACAGATTGCACCAAACAAAAACGACAAACAGAGCTCATGCAATCAAATTATTTAACGCTTTACCGTAACAAATTCAAGAACTAAAGAAAATAAATTCAAGGCAATTTTAAAGTATTCTCAATAAACGTTTGTTGAGTATTTTAATAGCATGCAAACTAACGTTTTTATTAATGACCTAATGAGTGTTATCTGTGTTTTATACTATTATAATTTTAATCTCTTTCAATATTTTATTAAACTGTTACTTACTGTTGTTGCTTAAACTTGTCAATAATTATATAATGTTAAAACATGAATAAATTATTATTATTATTATTCACCATTGGTTCGTCTTTGATTGACTTGAAAAATAAAAAAATCACTTGTTAATTAATCAATTAATTAATTAAATTATTTATTTAACTCTAATTAACAGTTACCCATTAACAAGTTAGAGCTCCAGAAAATTATTAAATTACAAGACAAATATTAAACAGATACTAATAAAGTGGTTAAACAAACTACAAATTCGGATTAAGTATATTGATTTAATTTGTCTGGGAGTAGAATTAAATATGTCAAGTAAGTGCGTATTTAAGTTGTAATTTTCACACATGACAAAGATAGGGGAGCTTTTTAATAAATTTGTGCGTGGTGTTGGAAGGTAAAAAATTAATTTTTTTCTAAAAACTATTCTTGGAACCAAAAAGTTTAGTTTTTCTAGTATAAACTGACAATCAATACGATTTTATTTAAAAGAATAATGGAAAAGTATTCTCTCCTCACCATAAGACTGTTGAAAGAATGTCTCTGCAGTAAATTTGCATGAGAGATGCCTATGATAGATATACTTTATCCATTTTGAAACTCAGTAGTTTTAAAAATCGTCTTTGTACAGATTCTATGCAACCTATTTGTATATTGTACCGGGAATAACATATTATGGATGCGTACTCCAGCTTTGGACAAACTATTGCAATGAATAACTGTTTCAAAGAAAACATGTTAGTAAAGTCACTAGAGCATCTTGCAATAAACCCATAAATTTGGCTAGCTTGAAATACAATATTATTAATGTGAGGAATAAAAGACAGTTTGGAGTCAAAGATTACCCCCAAGTCTGTAACCATTTTGGGCCTGACTAAGACACCAGTTCACAATGCGATTTAAACTATCTTGTAGAAAATAACAATCACTAACAACTTCATATCGTCTGCATATAATAGTGCATCAACATTAATTCTATATAAAATGTCATTTATAAATATGTTGAACAGCAGGGGACCTAAGTTGGATCCTTGATGCACACCAGACGTAGCTATGTAATCTTGCAATTTATAACCATTAGAAACAACATATTGCGTTGTATTTGATAAATACGAAAAAAATAACTTTAAGAATGCCTGGAATAAACCAAATTTAGATAATTTCTTTAGTAATATACTATGATCGAGTTTGTCAAAAGATTTCGAGAAATCCCTATAAATAACATTGGTCTAAATATTATTGTCAAGATTTTCTGCAATAGTTTGGGTTATGCTCAAAATATTGGTGACAGTGGAGCGTCCTTTCATAAAACCATGTTGATGAATGGTTTATTGTTTACATACTGCAGGATACAGAATATTATGAAAAAGGATTTCAAAAACTGCAAAATTACAGATAATTGCAATAGGTCTAAAGTTTGAAATATCAAGACGATTGCTTTTTTTGTGCACAGGGCAGAGCTTTGAAGTTTTTCAAATAGTTGGAAATGTGCTTGTTTTTAGACATAAGTTTATTAAAGTGGTCAGAGGAGACGCAAAAACAACAGTACAATATTTAATAAAAAACGAAGGTATGTGATCAGGACCAGCAGTAAATTTAGATTTCATTTGTTTTAGTTTAGTAACTTATAGTTTATATATTTTAATGAAACGTAACTTTGGTTACATTTTTAAATCGCGTTGGTTGTTTATTTGGCGATTTGTAGAATGTAATTAATTACGATTACATTCTCAATTCGCGTTAGTAGTTTATTTGCGTTTGGTAAAATTGAGTTGATTGAAAAACGCAAATAAATTTTTTTTTGATCGTTGAAATCTAAATTGTTAACAAATGTTATTGTAAATAAATTAGTTTAAAAGATTTCCGGAAAACAAATCTGATCTCCATTTACATTTAGATTAAGAATTTTAGTTTTTTTGGTTTTATTGAAAAGATATTCAATTCAATCCTTATTATTATTTCTCTTTCTGCTGCTCTTTTATGTAATTTTTTAGATGGTAGGTAGGTTTGCTTGAAGGTAACCACCTGCTGACAGATAAGTTTTACATCAGACTTTCTTTTTTCTCTTACACATTTTGGGTATATCTTATTTATTTTTTCCTTTTCCCTAGTGTTAATACTACCCTTGGTGTCCGATTTTTCCGACACACGCGTAAAGCTTTTTTTAGGTTTTGAGTCTAGGAGATTGTGTATTTGGGTTAGGGTTTTATGGGTTTTCAGGGCTCTTTAATCCTTGGCAATTGTCAGAATTACCTTCTTCAGGGGATTGACGATAGTGCTTTTTTCGGCTCGCTCGTTTGAGTGGACGTTGCTTGTAGATTCGGTAGGTTTCTGTTTTATGAATTTCGCTTATGGCGAGTTTACTACTGATACCTGACCCCTTGATGTTTCTTTTTCTCTAGAGAGCCGATTAGATTCTCGCTACTGTTGCTTTCTTTGGATCGTTGTTGGACTTTGGTTTTGTTAGGTTTTGAATGTGTTTTCTTCGAGTATCTGTGTTACGCTGCTACGGTTGTTTCTCTCGCTTGAACTTTTAATGCTAATGTAGGAAAAAATTACCGAAATACCTGCACGCATCGATGAAAAGGCAAAAATGGTGGAGTCATCTATCGGCGCTCAAAAAAACCAAAAAAATTACCCGTTCGTATAAGAGAAAATAGCATTAAAATTTGATGTATGTATAAATTATCGTATTGGAAAATTTTTGTTTGAACTGGAGTCGCTCTATCCAGATATTGAGTAGCATAGATAGAAGCAGCCGCTATATCTAAACTTGTTTGTTATCGTCGTTGAATTTGAAAGAATTCAAATCGTCTGCAATCGAAGGATTGATAAAATTCCAAATTGGTATTGTTGAAAGAAACTCTTATCTAATCTAAACTTGCAGTGCAGAGATATAAAATTTTTATATTGTTGATTCCATAAATTTCGAAAGATATCGTATTCTTTACCATTGTTTCGTCGTTGATTGACGTGAAAATCATATATATTGCTTATCTTAGATTTGCATTAGCGTTTAATAAAACGTAACTTCAGTTACATTCTTAATTGGGTTTGGTTGTTTCTTTTGCGTTTTGTAGAATGTAATTAAATATTGATTACACTCTCAATTTGCTGTTGCTCGTTGATTCGCGTTTCGTTAAATTAAATTGTTTGTTGTGAAGCCATGAACTGAATTGATTGGAAAATACGAATAAAATTTACTAATTGTAATTAGTAAAATTAGTTATAAGGTTTGTGAAATGCAGATCTGATCTTAAATTCCGTTTAGATAAGAATTATTAGTTTTTTTTACGATAATCATTATTTTTTATCACATTTATTGCATATTTATTACATTACATTTATGTACATATTTTGACTCAAGTTGTTGATTTTCTGTTTTATAGTATTTTTTTTCACGATTGAGGTAATATCGTATATTTGTTAATAATATTTATGTGATAATTTAATTTAATCAACATTAATCCCGAAATGGACACAATGTATTTTACTAGTATGACATTATCTTATTCAATTTTACGAATAAATAAATACGTTCCAAACAGATGCATTAATAAATACAAATTCATATCAAGGGTATAAATAATATAAAGATTATATTAAAAATTAAAATTAATGTTAAGTTTGATTATTTTGTATAATTACTGATAATATTGCACTGAAAGTTCCGAAGAGCATCTGTCACCAAACCTATATAGTTAAGATGTTTACTTATCTAAATAATATTACACAATATTGACAAATAAGGGGTTGGGGTTGTGTATATTTGCCAAGAAAACTTGAAGATCTTGAGACAGTAAAAAGATATACAGAAATACAAATACAGACGCTCTGATTCGCGAAGTATCTCATAGTATATTGACTTGAACATCCGGTGTGTTTATATTTTTTTATTTGCAAAACAAAAGTAACACATTCACCTCAACAATTGTTAAATATAACTGACGGCCGTATTAACCATAATTTGTATTCGCAGTAAAAAATGGAAGAGGAACAATACGACATGTTACGTATTAACTTTAGTAACCCAATATTTTGTTATTTCTCTTTGTTGTCTTTTATGAGCTGCGTCAGATCCGCCTTGTATTCAAAACCAATTGTGTCAAAATTTACGTTGCTCTGGCTTAAAATCTACAACAAAATCGTGAAATTAAAATTTAAATTTTGTTTGTTCAATTATGCGTAAAACAACTTTCGGGTTTTGAGTTTTTTGCCTAAATTATTTCAAGTATGAATTAGGGGTAGGTATATATATTAATGGCGGTATTCCTATCACAAATCGAATGCCGTTGAGATTAAATTGACCTCCTACTTCATTAGGGAATAAATTTTTAAGAAGTTTAGTAACTGTAAGTACTGGTTTAACAATTCCTGTCAAGATTATCACCGCTTTTTCCTTAAAACTTAAAAATGTTTTCATATTTTAATGTTTAAGAAAATGCAAAACGATTTTAGCTAATGAATGTTAATATAATTTAATTGTAAAATTGCAAAATCGTTGCAAATATGTAAAGAATAATAGTTATTTACGAATCAAGTTCGGGAAGAACTTTTTCCTACATGAGCGCATTTAAAGCATCGAGCGAAAGAAGTGAGTGAGTGATTCCATAGCGCGAATGGTAGAATAATCTTCCCGCAAGAGGTTTGTACAATATTTTTTGTATCGAGCAAATATTCCGTTAATAAATATTAGCAACCATTTTACATTAATGTCAAATTTTAATATACACTCACCGACAGAAGATTCGGAACATGCAATATTTAGACAAAATTCAATGTGCGATAACTCTTTCCTCCATTGTCCGATTTCAATGTTTTTTTTTCAACATGTAGATAATTGTTTCGGTTTTAATTAATTTTATTCAATTGTCAAAAATACAGTTTACGTGTTGAGATGTACAGGAAAATAAAAAAGTGTATTTTTTCTTTTAACTTTGTAACACTCTGTAGAGTAATGTAGCTATTAAAACTACACCGGATATGCATTTCTGCCAAATTTGATGCATTTGTAACATTTTTGATGTTTTATGAAAAGGCGTGCTACTACCGCCATTGAGAATCGCTTTATTAGACTTTCAGTTTTAAGAGATCGGCATGCCAGTGCAGTAGTAATAAGAAATTAACTTCAAAGAGTTCATCAAGTTGATGACAATAAAATAACGGTAAGAAGAAGACTTAATGAAGTAAATTTACGGGCCAGAAGACCGGCAACTGGACCAGAGCGCTTCAGACAGCATCGAGTTAATAGACTTCTTTTTTCGCAAGAACACTTTAACTGGAACCTACAGGAGTGGAGACAAGTTCTGTTTTCTGACGAGTCTAGATTTTGCATGAGGTCTCCTGATGGACGAGAAAGAGTATGGAGACGACAAGGGGAGAAATTCGCACAATGTAATTTTAGCGAAAGGGTTGAAATAAAAGCTATGCGCTGACCCGCTTGTAGTTCCGACATTAATCCCATAGAGCATATATAAGACATGTTAGGTAGACCAATCAGAGAACGCCGAGAACAGCTATTCACTCTCCATCAGCTCCAAAATGCTCTGGAAGAAGAATTGAATGCTATTTCACAGGAGGCTATCCAAAACTTAATTAGAAAAATGAATAGACGTATAATAGCTGTTACAAGAGCTAGAGGAGTTAACACCAGGTACTAAATTTTAAAACCCTTACATTTTTAATAAAAGTTAGGTTTAGTCAAAAAGTGTTATGTTTATTTCAAAAATTCATATCTCCTAAACCAATAACGACACCAAAAAAATATAAAACATCAAAAAGGTTAAAAATGCATCAAATTCGGCAGAAATGCATATCCGGTAAAGTTTCAATAGCTATACATTACTCTACAGAGTGTTACAAAATTAAAAGAAAAAATACCCTTTTCTTTTTCCTGTATATCTCAACACATAAACTGCATTTTTGACAATTGAATAAAATTAATTAAAACCGAAACAAGTATCAACATTTTGAAAAAAAAACATTGAAATCGGACAATGGAGGAAAGAGTTATCGCACATTGAATTTGGTCTAAATTTTGCATGTCCCGGATTTTGTGTCGGTGACTGTAGTTAGCGTGATACAATGTGTAGAGTGGTATGAGTTGACGTTTTTAGTTGTAGTCATTTACATAATAGATAGATGGCACTATAAATTTTTAATAACTGTGTAGATTTTTCTACGTTACTTCCTGTTTTCATTAACAAAAAACATTGGGAAAATGGTTAATTACGTATTAGCATTTGTATGGTATCTTACAATCTTACGTAAAGGAATAATTTTAGTATGATATTCCTGACTAAGGTATATAATTTAATTGCAAAGTAAAATAAACGATCTAATGATTTGTGAGGATTTGTTACAATTACGCTAATGTAAGATAATCGCTTCACGCAATAAAATTGGAACAAGATATCATGAACGTCATTTCAGAACTAAGGGCTTAATTAATTTTATCGATCCCTGCTTAAAATGTTCAATTGGCAAACATAGTATAACTTTTCCTTTCTCGATAAATTTCGCAATTAATTTGAGACGTTTACATAAAATGATATTAAAGTTTAAAGATGTAAGAAGATTTTTGTTTAAATAAAGTAAAAATATTTGAATACGTTTTTTATAAAACAATTCGAGCAAGTACCAACATTCTAAGTAAAAATGTTATTTAATAATCCTGATGAAAAATAATATATTTTGTGTTTTCATTAGTTATTGGAATATCGATAGAGTTAAATAATATAATTATGAAAACATTGAGCATTGTAATTTTACTATATAAAACAATTACAAACCATCCCTCATAGGAAATGTATATTATTAAAGGAACAGATTCCCCACCGGATTTTGAATTTATGTTTGTACGGTATTTCCAGTTAAATAGATTTGTTTCATAAATAAATGTAAGTGGCAACAACAGATTCATCCACGGACGCCTAATTTTATTTGGAAGACGACAAATTTTTTTTCTTGCAAAATATATAAAATTCCAGCTAGAATTACTTACTTATATGAACTGTTTACGTAACATCTAGAAATGTGCTTTAATAAAATAAGCTAAATTTGTATGTTCTCCAAATTACAGAGAGGCGAATTCTAAGCTTAATTTAAAATCATAGGTGCCTTATATGATATTAGTTTAGCGAATTATGTGAATCCTATTCGTTTTTAGATTGAATGGTTTTATGCTTATAATATTAGATACACCTAATTACAAAGTACAATTTTCATTTGCAGATCAAATTTATTTGATTGAATGTGTGAAGCTTATGCAAATAATGTTCGCCAAACCCAAGCTTATGTTTATATTTGGAATTAAGGCGCAGTATTCCAACCAGCTGTTACAATTCGAATTAAAAATAACTATGGTTTAGTATGTATATTTCATATGAACACATTAACAATTGCCTTTGTTTGTTTTTGATACTAATGATTTAAGAAAAGTTATGCTCGGGTCACATTTTCATTTAATAATTCATTGGGGGTTATTAAACACGCCAAAAAGTGGTTAACAATGTTACCTGTTTTTAAATAATTCGGCTATGTTTAAATATTACTGAAAGGAAATTCGAATTAGTGTTGACACTAAGCACTTACCTAAATTGTTATAATGCGGTATGATTATTCATCGTAATATTCCCGAACACCTAAAATAAAGAGAACAATTAAGAGCAAATTAGTATATGTCCTCATGCCTACTGTTGAATAAAACACTTTTCGACTGCACTTTATTTTCATTAATTACAAAAATTTACTGAAAGCAAATTCTTCAGTGGTACGCTCAAGTACGGTTTAAACGCAAGTGCCCTTTCTAGCGGCAAGCATTCTACCCCACTACCTGCAGATAGTTGAAACTACTCAAAAATGCTTAAGTATTTAACATAGCCCGCACCTAAAAGAGGGTCTTTCAACAAGACATACAAAATGCAAAATAACATAACTATAATAAACATGAAAATTTATAACAGTACAAATAGAAACAAGCAATACATATTGCAAACGCAAAATACATATAAAGCCGATAGAAAAAAAAAAGGTTTTTTTAATCTTCCGCAGGAAAATAACACAAATTTGATACCCCGCGTACGTACGTACAGTCACTACGCACACCTTTTCATCAAGACCCGGATGGAGCTCGATAATTCGTCCCAAGGTCCATTTTAACGGTGGAGCTGCCGGATCTTTTATTAGAACCATAGCATCAATTTGTATTAGACTAATATTCTGGGTTCGTTGCCATTTTACTAGACGCTGCAATTCGCTCACATACTCTTGCGACCAGTGCTTCCAAAAATGTTGAACTAGTTGCTGCGCCCTTTGGAAGCGCGACAATTTCGACTGGGAAACATCTAATAAATTGTGTTCTGGCACAGCAGTTAAGCTTCTTCCGATCAAGAAATGGGCAGGAGTTAGAGGGTTTAGGTCACTAGGATCAGAGGATAAAGGTGATAAAGAACGGGAATTTAGTACAGCCTCTATCTGAATCACGGTGGTGTTTAGTTCCTCAAATGTTAAATTTGCGTGACCAACAATTCTTTTAAGGTGGAATTTGACACTTTTGACGCCAGCTTCGTGGAGTCCACCAAAATGCGGTGTTCTAGGTGGAATTAATTTCCACGAGATTCCATGTTTAGATAGGGAATCCTCTAACGTGCCCTTATTTGGGTTAGCCTTAGGACTATTGCAGAAATCGAGTTTTTTTTTTAAATAACCCTCTCCACCAAGAAGGATAATCCATCACATAGAAAGAAATATAATCAATTAAAAAAAATTTTTTTGAAGAAACATTTTCAAATTGAAAACTTTTTAGTTCTGCGTCTGCTCCCATAAAATTCGTAGCATTATCAGACAAAATCCTTGTAGGTTTGCCACACCTCGATACACATTTTTTATAGCGGCCAAGAAGGCTTCCGTGGTTAGGTCGCCTACTACTTCTATATGTATAACTTTAGTGGTGGCGCAAACAAACAAACAAATACATGCTTTAATTAAATTACTTCCCCAACCTCTTCTGTTTTTATAGCAATGGGACCACAATAATCAACGTTAGTAACGTAAAAGGGAGGTGACAAGTGTACGCGTCACATAAGTTTTGGGTTTAATTCGAAAACATGTTACACATTTATGCACCGTGTTTTTGCAAATATATTTGCCTGATATTGGTAAAAATCTCTCTCTGAGAAATGCTAACAACGCTTGAGCTCCTGCATGCAGCATTCTTAGATGCTCGTACCTAACGATTAAAGTTGTTAATGAATGTTTTGGAGGTAATATCAATGGTAATTTATCAACAAAACCTAATGGGTCAATAAACGGATTTAATGAAAGCAGCTTGCTTTTAGAAGAAATTACTCAATCATTTTTTAAATCTCTTAATTCTGCGTTAAAGGTTTCTTTTGTGCAATTCGTATTAAAATAAGTAATGCATCATTTAATCCATTTAATTCTAAATGGCCTAAAGTTCGTTGGATACAAGGTTTTCGAAGATTACGTATAAATCTTAAACAATAAGCCAATGTTCTTTGCAACTTGGTTAGAGAGGAAAAACGCTCTAACAAATAAAATGGTTTTTGTATTGCTACAACACACGTAACTTCGCGTGCGCGAAGCTCACTTTCGAACAAGGTATCATTTAGAATATTTGAAGAGGCTTTTGGCCAGTTTTCGTTCTTTTCAGGTAGCCATGATGGTCCGTGCCACCATAAAATACTGTTGATTAATTGTTTGGGCATGACACCCCGAGATATTAGATCTGCCGGGTTGTCTGCTGAACTGACATGTCGCCAGTTAAAACCAAAAGTTAAGTCCTGTATTTCGCTGATCCGATTATGTAAAAGGTTTTAAAGAGCTGGGGAAGCTTTGATCCACGCAAAGACTACTGTAGAATCGGACCAACAAAAAATGTTATTAAAATCTAGGTTTATGGACCTTATGACCTTGGACATAAGTCTACTAAGTAATATTGCAGCACAAAGTTTTAGCCTTGGGATTGATATAGTTTTTAATGGAGCCACCTTAGACTTTAAGCATATTAAATTTACTCCAACATCACCGTGAGAGTTTTTGCTCCTGACAAAAACACATGCTCCATAAGCCATGTTAGAGCTATCCGAAAATCCATGAAGTTCAATATTTTGAAAATTTTCAATTAACTCGTGTCTTGGAATTTGTAATTGCTTTAAAGCGGCTATTTGATTTTGAAATTTCAACTACTTGGTGCGTAAATCCATTGGTATTGACCCGTCCCAAGAAAGTTTCAAAGACCATAAAGTCTGCAACATGGTTTTAGGAATTCTTCCTTTTGTTTTCTTGAGGCCCTAAATGAATAACCTTAAATTCTGTTTGATTGTTTATGTTCTTTAAGATCTCCGGAGAATTGGATGCCCATTTTCTTAGTTCAAAACAGCCTAAGTTTAGTACATACGCGATTTCGCTTTGTAAAAGATTGCTTCCTGGATTGTATTTGCTCCGGACAACAAGTCGTCAACGTAAAAATCATTTAGTATTATTTTGGAAGCTTGTGGATGGTCTCTTTTATTTTCGTGGCCTAGCTGTTGAAGACAGCGTATGGCCAAGAAAGACGCGGCAGAGGTGCCATATCTCACTGTGTTCATCGTGTAGTGAGAGAGTGGATCAAATGGATCTCTCTCCATACAATGCGTTGAAGGTCTCTTTGGTCTGGTCGAACAAGTACCTGGCGGTACATTTTGTTACATCGGCCGTCAATGCGTATTTGTGTTTCCTCCATCGTATGAGTATGGAAAACAATTCAACTTGAATTACAGGACCAATCATTTGAAGGTCGTTTATTGAAACACCAGTACTGGTTTTGGCGGACCCGTCAAACACAACGCGTAACTTACTAGTTAAGTTATCTTCCTTAAGCACACCGTGATGTGGAAGGTAATAAGAAATCGTGTTTTTATCTGGGTTTTTAATTTGCGTCATATGTCCCAAACGTTCGTATTCTAACATAAAATCGACATACAATTTCTTTTATTTTAATTTAATTAACGCTTAAACTAAGTTGTGATTTTTCTAATTCTAACATGCCGCAAACTTCTTCTGATAAGAAGTGCGGCTGACTGCCACTATCTAAAAGCGCTCTACAAATATGATACTTTCCAAGTTTATCACGTAACTTTATGGCTGCCTTAGGAAGCATAACTTGTTGACTGTGATTAAGAGCATGATTGACAATAGTTTCGCTTGTTGATGGTTGAGAATCGTGACATACATTGGACTGCTGAGAATTTCCAGCGTTTCGATTTTGCAAATGTAGCAGGGTATTATGATTTCTACCACATAGCCTACAATTTGGATTTGATTTACAAAATCTGCCAAAATGTCGCGGACGCAAACAATTAAGGCGTAGCTTACGAGCTCTGGCTTCATCAATCCTTTTTTCGATGGGAAGTTTTTTAAATTCTTCACATGTATGAGATTTTTTCCAATACTCACACGAATTAGGCTTCTCATCGGTGGAAGTTGCTAGTAGAGAATGGGATTTGCTACTCTGTTTAGATTTTGCACTCAAATGCGAAGAGTTACCTATTTGATTGATGTTTAATGCCTCTAATAACTGGCACCTACAATTTAAAAATTCAGTGAAATCTTTCAAAGTCGGAACCTTTCCATTGGCTTTATGCGACTCCCATTCCCGCTTGCTAACGGGATCTAATTTATTTGACAAAATATATATCAACAGCGTATCCCAGTGTTCCAACGGTTGATTTAACGCCTTTAAAGACCTTAAATATTTAGACAAACCATCCAGTAATTGTCTCATTGAATCATGACACTCTTTGGTTAAAGCGGGTAATTCAAAATTGCCTTAACGTGATTGTGAATTATCAATCGTTCGTCACTGTACCTTTCGAATAAAGAATTAAAAGCAACTAAATAGTTATCATTAGATAATTCAAGGGATTAAACCACTTGACTAGCAGGAAATTTCAATGATGCCTTTAAATAGTGAAATTTCATTATGTTTGATAGAGAATTATTATTGTGAATTAGTGAGATAAAAGTATCTTTGTACTCCAAAAAATTGCTATAATCATCTGAAAAGGTCGGAAGATCAATAATTGGTAGTTTAAGTTAACCCGATTGATCTGTTACTAAATTATTATTTGCATTTATGGGAGCAGAAACAGCATTTGACAATTTATTTGCAATATTTTTTCGCCTTTTGTAGTAAATTATAATAAGAATTTTCAAAGGTTTCCTTTCTTTAAAATGGATATCTCATTTATCATCTCCATTGTCTAAAAGTTCAATTTGGGATTGAATTTCATTAAACTCACTTAATAATGTCAAAAATGTTTCCAATCGAATTGGTATTTGTTGTACATTAACGTCATTAACATCTGAAATATCTTTAATCCTCGAGATTAAATTTTAAAAACGAGTTACATGACCTTTAAGAGTACCGCGCTTTATGGTTAATGATTTTATATCAGTCATTGTTAACAAAATTGCACCACAAAGATTCAGGTGAACGGTACCAAATAAGCAGGTACAGGAAATGTAGATACAGAAGGATAAACGAATGGTTGTCTGAGACGATCGCCTTTGTTGTATACTGCGATGGAAAATTCCAGACGCCCTTGTTTGCAAATGTTGATTGCTGAATTTTGATTACGGAAACTCGGTTGTTGCACGCCACGGATTCTTGTAAATCGACGTGCTGTCCGTTTTATCACTAATTTCTGCACTTGGACATTAAATCGAATTAACACACGAATGACCAAAATATGTTGAATAAAACACTTTTCGGCTGCGTTTTGTTGAATGTACTTTATTTTTATTAATTAAAAAAATTAACTGAAAACAAATTCTTCAGTGGTACACTCAAGTACGGTTTAAACGCAAGTGCCCTTTCTAGCGGCAAGCATTCTACCCCACTACCTGCAGAGGGTCGAAACTACACAAAAAATGCTTAAGTATTTAACACCTACAATTAGGTGCAAATTATATTAAATGTAAAAGGGATTTCTTATAAAGTTGTGTAAAAGGTAGCCTTTCATCATTTTCAGCACATAGGACGGACCAAATTAAACTTCTAATGAGGTTTTTGTACATACAGTTTAACAGACAAGATCAAAGTGTACACAAGATTGGGATAAACGTTGTAAATACGTGTAGAAGTTATATTATTATTCTTGTCAGATATCTGTACATCAGTAAGTGTTTTATTAAATAATAGTCGAGTTAATTTCATTACGCTTAGAAATAAATAGCCTTCGATTAAGACACGTGTGTAGTACATAGGCAATATTTATGACGTATGTGAACGTATGGAGTCCTGTAGCGCCCTGATATTCACGTGATTTCACTAATGTGGTTGAACGCAAGCAACCAAAACATTCACGTGAACACGGCATGACTACTCCACGCCTTTACCGCGTTAACCATAACACAATGAGATTTGGTTCTAGACCGTGGTGTTATAAGAAAACATTTTCTTATTATTATTTATTCTATTGCTAAACAGGTACTTTTCTAAGTTTATACAAACCGACGACACTACATAGGTTTCTTTCCTTTTGTAAATGTGTTTCAGAATATCTCGCCTTAATTGGCAAACTGCGTAAGTCAATTTTTTTATAGTTTTACAGGAGAAGCAAAAAACGAATATTACAATGGTCAAATGGCGTTAAAAATGCCAATACTGTACATACAACTGCCAAAAATAGTAATTAATAAAAATTGTTAAAGATATTAATGTTTTTTATTTGAAAATGATCATATACGTACTTTTCTCGGATTAAGAAATTGAAGATACACATTTGGATGAAAAACTAAGCATACAGCAGAGACAAAATTATTTAGATTATTACAAAATAAATTTATTTAGTTAACACAAATAGAAAACAAATTAATATAAAAACAAAAAGTGATAATAGAACTTATCTCAAAAACGTAATCTAAGCTCAACATTAACTACAACAGACATTTTTAGTCGTGAGGTAGTTTGCTGTAAAATTGTGATAATTAGGTTCCAGAGCCGGTTGTTCTTCTTGGTCTAATGGATGTGAAAAATTGTGAAGGAGGCGAGAATGAGATATGCAGTTTGCTAAAGCGACAGTAACACAAAAACTGATGGACATTAGAAGTATTCCATTGGATAAAGCAAAAAATTTTAAACTAGATTGCATTAAACCTTTATTTCTGACTCCCAGATATGCCCAGGGCTAAAATAAATATTTGATTTATGGGTTTTGTTATGTTTTTAGTTGAATACTAACTAAATAGCACATTTATATTTTTTAATACAAATTTATTTTATAAAAAACATGTATTTGAAAGTGTACTAAATATAGGACATTGAGAACTTAGGATACTGCTTACTATAGAAAATTAACATATTTATCTTGTATGATATGCTAAGAAGCATTTTACATGTAAACCCAAAACACATTTTTGGCACCTTGTAGTGGTTTTTTAATGACACGCAAAGCACCTTGTCTGTTTGTCCTGAGGAATCGCCCAGTGGTCCAAACGGTCGTAACGTGTTTTTAGTTTTAAAATGATGTCCTTATTGGTAAACTTCGTTTTTCTTGGTTTAAACAAGTAGAACATTTGCTACAGTTCTTCTAAATGTCAAGTGGTCCATTGCTCCTCCGCGGTGTTTGTGAATCTGCTATGCATTTTGAAGTGCTATGTCAACGCAATGAGATAGAAATGGGAAATGCTACTTTTTCGTCTGATGGAAGTTTGATATAAACTTATGTTCTGATCAGAACGGTCCACTCCTCTCATGCTAGTATTATACAATTTTACAACATGTGGTTGTTCTATTCGAATAAATTTCTTTTCTTTTTGAGAATAACGCTTCACAGAATGAAGGGGGTTTATTTCAACTACATTGGAACAAAATGTAACAATGTTATTGTCGTGCTTTTTTATAAAAATTGCATTAGCATCTGCAATTTTTATATAATTGTAGGTGCCTCGTGGAGACTTTTTCAGAATTTTTGAGACACATAAAGTGCTACCAGTGATACGATTTTCTCTGATTGTTCCGGTGCCAAATATATTTTTAGCAGCTAGATTTTTCAGCAAAACGACAAAAGAAAAAAAGTTGTCAAAAAATTAGTGGAACGCTGAATCATGCTATGTGGATCTCAGGACATCAGCATATTCAAGCACAACGAAAGTTCCAACGCCAAGCTCCTTGTATTTTCTACTAATATTCGTAGAAGCTCTTTGATATGGTTCAAACCAATTGACATATCCTTGACTTGTCGTACCGACCCATAGCTTATAACCATAACGAATTGATTTGCCATGGATATACTGTTTACAGCCATGTCTTCCAGTATATGGCACCATAGCCTCTTTTATGCTATGTTCCTTTTCATAGTAGGAAAATTCCAAAAACTTTTTGCTCAGGTAGGTAAAAAGTTGCCTTACTTTTGCAAATTTATTCGTTTTATCCAAAGTATTGTTGTCAGCGCAATGAATATGGGATAATATAAATTCAAACTTGTTGCTGGAAATCGCCTGTGCCACCATTTCATTGTGAGTATCCGTTGATCGCTGCCCAAACATTTTTCTTTTAGGAAGTGGAACAATACCACTTAGAAGAAGAATACCATCAAAACATTTTAGTTCGCTTTTGTCTATCATTACGGTTTTGTTTTTTTGAGAAGCATACCAATTCGTTTCTTCCGTAAGAATTTCAAACAGTTTGTCATCAAAGAATAAACTAAATAGAGAGCTAGGAGACGTATCAGTATCGTCGAGTTGTTAGCAGGCATTTTGATTCTGATCAGTATCCAGATCTTCCTTCATAAAGTGATATTTTTTTTTTTTTGTCAATGAGATTTTGCTTTTTAGTTTTTATTGAAGTTGATCTAAAGGCAGTTTGTCATCTGAATCCCATTCAAATACTTCGGAATTGTTTCTCGCGGATATTTCCACTTCACTTTGCTTTTGCGATGCTGGAAGGTTGTTGATATCAACAGTGTCCTCTTCTCCAGAATCTTCATCGGTTATATCTTCGACCGTATTGTTAGGCGGCAGAAATGTAATGATATCTGCATTGGTTTCCTCTTCCTCAATCATTGCAAGTGTTTCATGCAACAAAAACCCTCTAAAACAGTATTACTGCTAAATTACTAAAAAATCATTGTTAGACGAGTATGAAACTAAAATTACAGATACGGTGATATAATATGTTTCCAATGGACTAAATATAGGACAGTAATTTTTTCTTGCAAAATATTTACACTAAACCAAAAAAAAACTTTTCAAATTATAAGTAAAATGTGTGTCTTGCGACATCTCTTGTAAACATTGATGCGTATGAATACTATAAACTAAGAAAAATTTTCAAATTATATCCACACACGTATCTGTAATTATTTGAAAATTAATATACATAATATATCTAACCTTGCAAAGTTAACCGTGTATTCCGACATTTCTTATAATAACAATTTTCAAATTTGCCAAATTACGAGATCTTTAACTTTAGCGCATAATACGCTCCACTAGTCTCCACCTGCAGTCTTGCACTGGTCAGAAAAAAGTAAACAAACCACTTTCATTGAGTAGGTAAAACACGTTTGGACAAGTTTGAACCGTACTACGTATAGGTCATTGGGCATATCTGGGTTGTGGAGTTACGCAGTTTGCGAATTAAGTCGACAATATAGTACATTTTCTAGATGTATACAAGCTAGCGATGCTACTTGGGGTTCTTGATCAACAATTTTGTCTCTTTCTCACAATGAAATTTACTTAGGTAACAAACGATTTTGCTAAACTTCCACTCGCCATAGCGTTTCTTTATACTTAAAATATTTGCCCCAAAAGTAGCCAAGATTTTTCTGACAAAATGCGGCAATGAGATGGGTGTAGAGACAACGTATTTTTGATACATTTCTAACAGGTTTACCCTGTTTGATGTGTCACATTAAATGTCTTTTGCATTATTGTTTTTAAATCCTAGATTTTCATTATCAAAATTCTGTGTTTGACTTCAAAACCACTGGTAATCATTTTGGCATCACACCTGGGACACATATGCTTAAAACAAACTGTTACAACTAGAAATCATTTTAAGACACTTAATTATAATAGTTTTATGTATAATACTTTCATCGTCTGCAGCTTCTAAAAAAAATTATCTCTTGTGTTTTCTGGCGCTTCAGAAACCCAATTCGCTTCGGGTAATTGATGTTAATATTTTTCTTCACAGCTAGTGTTGTTTTTAACATTGAATATTTACTCCAAAACAAAAAAGATTTTATTATTTATTTATTCGTATGGTACATTTTAAATATTGCATTGGGTTGTAAGTGTTATATATGGTGCCCCAGAAGATCAGTATAAACCTGTATAGTGGGGTGACAAAACCGTGTGCAATTGTGGATTGCTTCGTCTTGGCAAAGCATTTGCTTCAAAGTTCCCGAAAACCATTAAAACCTAAACATGCCAACCTTTACCCACTTTAGTATTCATATGTAATAATATTAATTAAGTATGTAAACATTATAGAAGGTAAATAAAAACATAAAATATAACAGCACAGCCATTGCATAACGACATAGACCGGTCCAAGCACCAGTCACGACAATGACGAAAAACAAGGATTGCTGAACTCCAGATGTCGCTTTAAACTTTGTTAATTGACAATTCTCTACAATATGTGTAATGGTCTCTGGTTTGTTTCCACAGTCACAATTTGGATTAGAAATCGCAACCTATTTAAACAACATTTTGGATACTCCGTTCTTATGCGATTTACTTTTGACCAAATTTTTCTTTTTGATTAAAGCCCGGGACTTCTATTGTTGGATCATCAATGAGATCTTTATTAAAAACATCAACTCCAGACCATAATTTTTTCCACTCTTCAACTTCAGAAAAAGCCGTATTTATAAGTAGACTTACAACTATATAAGTCTTCGAGATTTAAGTCTTTTGGAAGGAGGGTTCTCAATATCATTTCAAATTAGTAAGTTTTGTTGAGTTGGCATTTATCCCATTTTTTTAAGGCAGTTTTTCGTCAAATGTTCGAGTAGATTTAATGGTTCCACTAATTATACGCATAGTGCAATTCAACTGAGCATCAATTTTTTGAGTATAATAACTATTCAACCAGGCAGGAGCACAATGTTCTGCTGTAGAATAAACTAATGCCAATGCAGCTGTACGAAGTGTCTTTGCATCTGCTGCCCAAGATGTTCCAGCTAATTTTTTTTGTTTTTATATTTTGTTTGACTTTTTCTAAATGATCTTTGTAAATTAAAAACGTATCTAAAGTTACTCCCAGATAAACTGGGTTCAAATTATGGCTTAACTTTGTCTTATTAAAGATAACATTAAGTTTTCTATTTTTTTTTTCTATTACTTAAAGAAAACAAGAAACCTGTGTTTTTAAGATTGGGGCATAATCGTCATTTTGTGAAATAATTTTCCACAATAGCCAAGTCATCAGATATTTTCTCTCAATTTCGAAAAACTCTGAATGTTAAAATAAAATTGCCATATCATCGGCGTAGACAAATTTTCGACATTGAAAAGAACGAAGATCAGAAATATATACACTTAAAAAGAATAGGTGTAAGAACCGATCCCTGTGGAAGACCATTATTAAAATATTAAGTTAACTGTTTTTATCTGCAGCAAAAACTCTAAACTTCCGATTAAGATTTTAGAGCCTTTAATAGTTGATTGAATACGCAAGTAAGGCTGCTCAATTCACTCTTTTAATGTTATTTAGTTACACCATGAATTATAGACTAAATAAACTTTCAAGTACTTTGTCTGTGACTTTTGAGGTAACCAAGCTATTGTTCAGCAGAGATCCCTTTGCGAAATCATGTTTCATCATCAACAATATGAATCGACCTCATCGCTTTTAGAGGTTATTAACACGATGTGAAGATTTTTTTTATTTAATTTTATTTTTTAAGCATACAATTGTCAGATTATTTAATAACACCATTTTTGAAAACGTATACCAACTATAACTTTTAATATTCAATTTATTAATTTTATAGTTTAAACTTTATCCACGAGAACAAAGTTCTCTTGATATATAAATAGATTAAAATTTGGACACTGATAAATTTGGAAATAAAAAGGTTTCTCTACATTTATTACCAATTTTTATAACACCACTATTATTTTATCAAAATCAATATCTCCTATTTATAATGATGATACAGGAAAACGTGCATTAATTTTACACCAAAGTTTATGTTTTTCACTTTTATTGGAAGCACGTTTAGCTTCTAATGGTGAGTGTTTTTCGGGGACACAATAAAAATTAATCATTGTTTACAGAAAAACAAAATAGTTGTATATTGTGTTTCTTTAAGATGTTAGTTTTCTCATTATATATGGAAGGTTTGCAAACCTTTGTTACGTTGTAACTTTTGTTTTCTATTTTAATTATTAATTTTTCTTACGAAATTAAATCAATGTATTTTTTTTTATATTTATACTATATACGTCGAGGAATGCGACACGTAGACATTAGTGTCTGCGCAGGCACATGTTAACGATCGGAAAGTGATTCTTTGTTAGCTTACAGGAGTGAACGAATGTGCGGTGGAAAACGTTGACTATCATGTATCTAATTATCTTTATCTTACACCAGCAGTTTTTGATGCATTTTAGTCACTAATTTTAGTGACTAAAATAGGCTATTATTCACTTGTGAGTAAAATGTTTAAAAACATATTTCTGTGTTTATGTAAAGAACTTTGACAACGAAATCTGCGTAACCATGATAACATTACAAATTACTTGAAAATTTTGCTTTTTCACAATAGTAACTTCAATCCGTTACGAGTTGCAAAAACTGCTAGTGTAAGATAAAACGTGGTATATCTCATGCGAGAGAAATGCCATTATACAGTTTGTGAGAATTATTGTCTCACTGATGTACTATTGCACACTGAAATATTTTGTCGGCGTAGTAGGGAGTCGTGACGTCACCAGGTTGAACTAATTTACTACTATTCATACAAACAAAGCGTTTTATTAAATATCACAATGATGTAATTATTGAATTTTGGGTTATAATTTATATTTGTTATTGTTTATTAATTATGATTTATATTTAATTATAATTTAATCTCCTTGAGAGAAAATGAGAGAAACGGAAAACGTTATTAAAGTAAGTATCATTTTTCAAAAATTAGAAAAAGAAACGTTTTATTAACTCTTATAATAGTGCAAAAAATCTTGCTTTTTTTGAAAAAAATTAAGTTATGATTTTCCGAATATTGTTTACAAGCAACGTAGCGAAGTGTTTGTGTTTCGTCAATGATTTATCAAACATTGTCAACTACTTATGGTGTTGTTTTGTAAGTGGACCTTTATTTTGGTTAAGCAGCAATGCGTTCTAACAAAAAAAATATAATACACCTTGTTTTGCTGTGATAAAAAATTGTGTATTTCGACGCAACAATCGGAATTGAATATTTCAATTAAAATTTATTTTAGATTTTATGATACAGATATCAAACCCGTCTTTTTGTTTAAAATATTTGCTTGCATAACAAATCTGTATTTGCCGTTTTTTTAATTAACATTGATTTAAATTTAACTATGACGGCATTCCACTAATCACATTAATTCGGGGAACATCTCATCTCGATAAGTTTCATTATATAAAAAAAATTTAAATACACCAATCTTTAGAAGTGAACAACACCGTAAAATTTCTGCGAACTCATTTAGTGAAATTGTGTCATTAGTTTTCATCCTTAAGACGTATAAGTTTATATGTTTGTGTACGTATATATTTCTTAATTAAAACACTTGTAAAAAAGTGAAATTAAATTGTCATACAGTTGAGACGTAGTTTTATTAATTGGATAATAATAAACAATTTGAACATTTTCTTGCAGGAGGAAAAAAACATAATGTTTTAATCCAGTTAATAGGAAAACGTCTCTAAATTGAATTGTTTTTTCTGTCAAAACTGTTTGATATATTTCTGACACTCATACCCAGGGCTTTTATAATTGATTCTCTCATCAGGTGAGCGTTGGAAAATTTTTAAAATGCCGCTTAGATTGATAGTTAATTAATGTATGTTAATGTCATCACCTGTAAGTTATTTCATCGTTTCGTTGTAATTTTTACTCCTGGTTGTAATTGTGTGTTGTTCGTCGTTGATAGATAATTTTGATTATTTCTCTCTGTGATTTATTAATGAATACATTATAATACGAAAATGATACACATGGGTTACAAAATATGCACAAAGAATAAAAAAAATTAAATAATGTCATAAGTAATACAACAAAAAAATATTTTTTGTCTATTTTATGTAGATCCTCTTCAGTCGTAGAAGCCCTGTATATAAAATGTAGAAGTCGTTATATGACGACTGATAATAATAAAACTAAAAACTTGAGACTTCAGGACAACACTGCCTTCTTAAGCTAAAATGACGTAAAATTTTATAGAGTTTGAGTTTACCTATGAATTATTTTTAATGTATTCAATTTCCTGAGATACAAAAATCTGTAACAGTTAAAATAGTCCGTGCGGATCAGTGACAGGTTAATATAGGGTTAAATATTTAATATAGTTTTTGTAATAAACGATGAATAGTAGTAAAAAAGTAACATACGCAAAATTTACATACTACAAGCGTTTTACATCAGTTGGTAATAATATATAAACCAATAATCAATTAATTTTATTATATAAATAAATAAAACTCATCAAGAGATGGCGGTATTCTTTCGATCTTACGTTTAATTTGGAAATCGGTTACAGATCGGTGATTAGTAAACGTGTCAATGAACAAAAATAAAATAATTTAATTAAAATCCGCCATTCCAATTATAAACTAAAATTGACTACCGGTCACCACCGGTAGTTGGAAATACTGCGTAAGTTTATCAAATGAAGAAGGAAAGTGGTAGTAAAGTTACGAAGTACTAATATCATTAGCAATGTGTAAACCGCCTAAAAGCGGGATGTGATTAGAAACGTACGTATGTATTCCCAACAATTAATGTAATTAAATACTTTTGATTAGTAAACATTCTCCTTATTATGAATATTCCTTAGTTAGAAAATATTAGCGTCCTGCAAAATTCACAATACCGACGAATACAAAAACTATTTCAGCGTTAGGTTGAGGTGCGTGAAAAGATCAATGTTTATATCTGCATTAAGGGAACCAGTGGACCAGTAGTATGTATGGATTTATTAGCATTCCTATAAAAAAGATTCATTTAACAAAGTTTTATAGACGACATATTCTAAACACAGACGTTAGTTTCACGATTATACGTATCTTTAAGTGTCCCTTCTTACTTTTTATATAAAAGTAGCTATTGGTTGCTACAGTTTTTGGTTTCATATGAAATTAAATTATCACAGCCTCGAAATAAAATAACACATATTTGACAAGAAATACATTTGTTACATAAGCAAATTATATTTTTCTTATAAAAATTTTTAAGTTTTCATTAAAAAAAAATAATCAATACATTAACTAATGCTTCTGTGTCTTAGTTTAAATATTTCTCTTCCATACATAAAATTAAATTAATTATAGAAACTGTACACGTCTACCGCCAAAGTAAAAAATAAAACTGTTTATATTACTGAACAAAGCGTAAACATTTTTAATGCTTCACTTTCTAAGCTGACGTTAGAAGCATTTTAGAAATTTTAATTATTGTCAATCTTTCAAACTATTCACCTTCAGAATAAACAATTATAATAATGTAACTGCTTCGGAACGAATAAACTTATGTCTTTAGTATTTTTTTTTGTGTCACTTCCGTATAAACTTCCAGTTTGTACCATTATTTTATTTTAATATCTTTAAAATCCGCCAAAATATACAAAAGGATAAGTACCTGCTAAATACCTAAAAATCTCGTTGAGTTAACAGCTTTAATTAAAACCGAATTTAAATATTGACTCACATAGTATTAAAACATAATTCATCATTGCATTACGTAACTATAAAATTTATTAATTTTAAATACGAAACAAACAATTTCTTTATAAATATAAATGATATAGAAAGACGTAACCAATTTTCTGTTATTTGTGGTGAGATTTTTCACCCACTATTACAAGATTGTTGTGAGCAGACCTCAATCAAAATTTATCTTTCTTTAATAATTTAGAAAGAGTGCAGGATGCAACTTTCTAGTAATTAATAATATTAAAATTTTAATTAGTTTATGAAATCTGGTTGATAAAACTAAACACACTTTCATACAAAAAGTATAAAGTTTTTGAAAAGCGCATAGAAATTAAATTAAAATTAAAATAAAGTTTTACTGCAAACAGGTTAATTTGGCATAGCTTGAAATGTAAGCTACATAATTTTTAAGTAATTTTTTTTTATTATTATTAAACAAACGAAAGTAAGGTCGGGAAATTATCAAGATGTTTATTTAAAATTTCAGTTGTTTCAAGTTAAAAGTAGAAAGAAAATGCTCTGTATTTCTTGCAATTTGTTTTAATTAACATCGTCTTATATTGATTTTGAACATTTGCGCTTTAATTAGCTTAATACAAAAGACGTAAACTGCATATTAAACTAATAAACATTTTAAAATTTACTGTCCTTAGTACAGAAAGTTGTAATTTGTTATAATTAATTATAGTGTTAGCATTTTATTTTTAATTAAGAAATACTATAAGAAACGAGAAACAATTTTGCAATTTTTAATTGCGATATTCTATCGGAGATGCAATGCTTTTTGTTCCAAATCGCACATAGTGAAATTTTTTTGTTCTTTCTGCTGTATTTAGAATATGTTTGTTTTCTTTATTGAGAGTTTATGTTATATTAGCCCAGTAGAATTAGACACAAAAACAAGTAAAAAAATATATCAGTAGGTTTTTCTTTTTATGTTGTTAGGTATGGTCCTAGTACTTCATACTCAATTTTGCAGTTTCGAAAACCCTGCTAATTTTAGGACTCCCCAAAAACTGCGATTTTTCCAAACTTTTTTCTATTCGGAAACGACATGTCCTGTACCTTATGTAAGAGAATATGACTGTATACACATTTTATCAGCTTTCATTTAAGCCGAAATGAAACCCAGTAGGGCTAATAGTTATCGAAAAAATGAGAATATACCAAAAACAGTGAAATCCGTTTTTAGTGATAGATGACGTCTATCAGGTTTCTGCTAGAGGGTTGTAGATTGTTAATTAAGAACATGGGTTAAACATGTAAAAGAGTAAAAAATAAACTTTATTACATTATATGAAAGGGTTGTTTGTATTATTAGATGTTGTCTTCAAACATCGTAAATCCATGGAAAAAATCTGAAAGAAAACGCGTCAACTCAGTTGTCTGATTCGTACATAATATGGTAATGCTACAGTGCACGTTATGTGTAAAAGATTATTACATTCACTATTAAAAAGTTACTTACCATTTCGCTCTCTTTAAAAAACCGGGTGATTCTAATTTTATATCAGACATTGGGGTGGCTTTTCCTCGTTCAGTTAGTGAGGTCAACATCCTCAGAGACGCTCTCGTCTTCTAAATTGTCATCAAGATTGTTGGTATGTTGAGGCATTATTTCCATTCACAGAATTCAGAGAGAACTGATCATTTGAGCTCTGATTTGATTGAAGAACAATCCTTAGCACAACTTTTCTTACATCTGCAAGACAGCATTTTCATTAGTGTCTGTGGAGCAGGATCAGCTCTGTTGGTAATTGGAAGCAGTCCCTAATAGGTTAATGCCCAATCCCATTCAATAGGGTTTTTGTTTTCCCCTAATCACGTCTGCACTTGATGGTAGGTGCGGCACAAATAAAATTTGGCTGACTGTTCGTTTGGAGGCAAGTGCCATAAAATACCGTGCCCCGGCTGATGCATTGGCTTTAAGAGTCATGAGTTAAGAAAACTATTGCTTCACCAATGATGTGAGTAACTTTATTTTTCCTTTCCTTTGCAGAGAGGAGTAGAGGTTGTATGACATCCTGTGAATGCGTAGTAAAACAGTACGAGTTGAAGAGGCATTAGTAGTCCTCCATTATCGAAAGACATTGATGAGTACTGTACACATTCACTTCTGCCGCTTTTTTGAAAAAAACACATCTTTTGCCAAATCCCACGCCATTCAGGATAGTTCTATATTTTTTCCAATTATCAAGGCGTTGCCAAATTCATGAATTTTAAAGATAGCAGACAAAATTATGTCACAGTCTGCGTCCTTCGTTGCGTTTTTAGTTTGTATCTCTAACATTACTTTCCACAGTATACGTCTTCCTACTTGGGTCACGAACAGCGATCGAGTCAAATTTTTTCAAAAACTCTTTGTTTCCGGTCAATCCACGTCTTTTACTAACATTTTTAGCGTCTTAATAGAACGTTTTTTAACAGTAACCACTTTCGTTCCTCGAGTGCTTTTACGGAAACCAAACAAGTGCTACTGTGGTGTGAAACCACGAAACAAAGGAGTAGATTAAAATTTAAACGTAAGGCCAACATTTGATTTATAGCACTTTTTATTTTTATGAGGTATTATTGTAAACTTGTCGTTTGCAAGTAAGTCCTTTTTTCTATAAAAAATCTTAAATACTATATATTTTTTAAAGGATGGATTAAAGGATTTAACTAACGAGCGTTAGAACCCATAGTGTAATCACACAATTATTGTCATATTTCAACAAAAAGGTTTAAAATATTTTCTACTAAAAACCTTAAACTTTATTGGCAACTAAAATTAAATGAGCTGGAACAAGTTACAAACTTCGCCCTTAAACGAATGAATGGTGAACTGAATAAGTACCTAACTTTCCATATTACGTTACCAAATGTAGAGTAACAATTAAAAAAATGACAAGAATGTATTTAAGAAATAAGTGTAAACATTTTCATTATTACATATTTTGCACGTAATTCAAATGTTAATCCATGTATTGTTAATGTTTGTTTTCTAATAGGAAAGTTTATTTCGCCATAATAACTCCGCACTCAAACGAATCCACATAATCAATATCCATACGTAAAAATTGTTGAAAATTAAACCATGAAATATAAATTGCTACCTTATTGTATACCTCAATAAATAAAAAAATGTACCGATTAAATGATTTAAACCAAATAAAACAAACATCAACGAAAGTAAAATCAAAACTGGGAACCTACCTAATTATTTAAAAAGAAAAAACCTACTGATACATGTTTTGCAAGGTTTATGTTTAGTTCTACTGGTCTATATGTTACGGTATCTCGATTGATTCTTGTTACAGATAAATATCCTTGTATGGGTTCCTTGAAGTGAAGGGATCAAATTAAAACTATTCTGGTTTCAATTAGCCGACGTTTTGCACAAACTCATGGGAACTTTATTAAGATTTCTCGAAATTATCGAATGAAAGTCGCACTGAATGTTAGAATTTTAATTATGTTAGATGTGATTTTTCCTCCCAAATTTCAAGAAATCTTAATAAAACACGCATAGGTTTAACCCATTAGTGCGTATGGTCCGTTTAAAATGACGCTCATTTAACGTTAGCGTGCGCTTTAATAAACATAACCTACAAATATACAGTTGCACGAGTGTTTACTCTGATATGTGTTTGAATACAAAAAAAATAGTGTATGCTTTTACTTTCGTCAAAATGGACCCATCACTTTACACCCGCAGGGGTAACGGATAAGTTATAAATAAATTTTTCTGTCTAAAATATTTTTTGCAATATTATAAATCTCATATTTATAAAAGTTTATGGTTTACGCAATTAACTGTGCTGACTAATTTGTCTAATAATAACAATTAATTTGTTTATACTTGTTTATATGTGACGTCCGTTATAACGGCCACTATGCGGTGCGGTTAGATGTGTTTTAGTAACTACGCAGATTGTCTCTTGAAGAACTTCTACAAGTGTTAGACGAAAATGATATTGATGCTCCACTTGATATATATGCAATTCTTACAGAAGATGGCAATGATACCGATATGGACGAGGATTTGAGTGACGACGAACATGTTGCAGATCTGAATTGCCTCGGTCCGAAAATGCTTAAAACTACTTGTGAAGTCGAAACAAGAAAGACTGCTAAAGCTACGGCTGAAAAACCTACACCCTCTTGTTCTCATTGGGACTCCAGTGACGAAGAGCCCCTATCGAAACAAGCAAGAGTCAACCTCAAAAAAAAGGTAAATCAAAAGAAGAGTAAAACAAATTATACCTGGTCATACAGCAAACCATCATTCAGTATGAATGTAAACGCGAAGAAGTTCCTCCATCAGAGGCAGCAAAGGCATGTAGAACACCTCTTGATTTTTTAAATTATTTTTCACTGATACTACGCTACAACACTTCATAGAGCAAACCAATTTATATGACGGACAAAAATAAAATTTTGAATGGGACACTGGACGAAATGAACGTTTTTATTGGAGCTCTATTGTTTTCTGAATATTCCAAATATTAAAATAAAAGACTTTTTTTGGTCGAATTCTCCAGATATACCTGTTGTATTACAAAACAGTATTCGGCTAAACAGGATTGAAGAAATTCTACGAAACTTTCACCTAAATGATAATAGTAAGCATGCTAATACAGATCGCTTATTCAAGCTAAGGCCAGTGATAACACACCTAAATGAAAAATTTAAACTCCACGGTAGATGTGACGAAAATAAATCTATAGATGAAAGCATGATACCCTATTATGGAAAGCATTATGATATTCGCGCGATAGTAGAGCTAAGATTGCTGTTGTCCAATCAAAACCGATAGCCCATTACAACAGGGGAATGGGAGGAGTAGACAAAAAGGACCAAGCAGTAGCAACTTATCGCACCCGAATGAGACAGAGAAAATGGTGGTGGCCTATTTTTGTCTATTTGTTAGATGTTTGTATTTCAAACGCTTGGCTTCTTATGAGGAAGATTCGACAAAATGATAATTTAGTGTCAAGTCTTTTGATCTTTAGAAGGTTTTACTAACAACATACGGGACACAATCATCAAGAGGAAAGTTGGTCCGACCACCCAGCGAGAATATACGTTACGATGAACGGAACCATCTGATAGTTTACAACTTTGTGGTAAAAAAGCACATTTCATATGTGAGAAATGCAACTGTGCACTCCATCCAAAGCAGTGTTTTAAAATATATCATTCAAAATAGTTTTTAGTTTTCTTTAAATAAACTTTATTATCGGAACTGTATGCATAGTGTCCGTTAAAACGGGCACATTTTTGCTGAGAAATGTCAAAAAAATTTTTTTTTAAATTATTTTTGATTTTGATTAAAATAAAAGTTTTATTTGTTTTTAATTTTAAAATTAGCACAGATAAACTTTATGCACTAATGGGTTCAGCAAAATATCGGTCAATTGAAATCAAGGAGTAATTTTCCACCTAAAAGAATTTTAATGATTATAGTCATCTGTATCCCGGATGATGTTGATATTCTACTTTGTTTCTATTGCTTTGGAAGCGTCAAACCCTCTCTTGTCTTCTGGCGCGTCTTTCTCTTCAGCTGTTTGTAAACGGTCAGCGTGCATCCTATCGACATAAGCATTTCCTCCTTTTTGGTATTTAACTTTGTTATTCTTAAGCTTTTTCTTGCTATTGTTTTTAAAATTTTCATCTTTGTTGTTCCTGGCCTTCTTTTGTTTGTTTTAGCTTGCGTCTCTCCCGCAAAGAAAAATTTATAAAAACCCAAAAAGGAAACACAAACACACGTAATTAGAAGAAGAAACGGAAATACGCAACGACTTATAAATACGGTAATCTTATGGCTATTAAAATTTGATCATATCAAACTTTCGAAATAAGCGATATTAAGTGAAGATAATTTATGACAGTAAAAAGAAAAATTCTACTTTCGCATATAACCTTAAAAAATGAATTCCTTATTATAAAGAAATTTTTGATAACGATGATTTCTGCATCTGAGAGCAGATGACAACCAGGATTTCCAAATGTAGAAGAATTACTAATTAGAACTAGTGATTAATAATCAAGTGTTTGACATTATTAATTAGAAAAGCAAGTTTCTCTTTGGATTATTGCGATGTTAATATTGAAATTTTTCAGCAGTTCGTATCATCTTCCACACTTCAGATCGTGCTTTCGTTAAGCACGTTCCATTTTCCGTGTGAATTCTTTGTAGTATTGTTCTTCTATTCCGTTCATTCTTTTGTTTGGTTTTTCCATGAAACACAGTGTCTTTTGTTCCCATCAATCTTGACTTGTCTTGTTTCGCACGGCTTTAATGTCGCTTTCTTTTATATTAATTTTAATTCTTCCTATATATTTTGTCATCATTGTTGTCATTATGTTATTTTTTTATATTTTGTCATAGCACTTATGTATATTATAGTTTTGTTGTGTTTTTTACAAAGTTTCTATTTTCATTTTCTCTAGGCTCCTTTCATTAAAAGTAGTGATTTATTACATCAAAACTTCAATTGCAGTAATTTTTCCAGTAATTTAAGTTTGTAAAGTTAGTTAACTGTATTTTTACATATTTAACCTCCAGTCTTTATCTTTTGCGAGAAATGTGACCACGTTCAAAATTAGTGTTCTTGTGTGACATTTATTTTAGTTATGAATTAATTTAGCCTTTGGTGAGCAGTTGACAAAACTGGACGTGCATTCCTTTCGGTAGTTAGCGCTTTTATTCAAGTTCAACGATTTGATTAACATTTTCGTCTTCTCCTAACGCATGTACTTTAATTAAATACACGTTTTAAAGTACAGGGTCGATTTTTGTTTAGCACCCGCTATTCTACAATTGTGCTTAAATTCAAACGCTGATTTGATGTCCGAATTTTTTCACAATTTCAACTTCATAAAAGCTAGTTGTATTGCATTCGCAAAGTTAAGTAGAAATGGGCCTTCCCAACCACTATCAACTAAAAAAGTACTACATTTTTGTTTTGATTTTATTACGATATCTACGATTTTACTTATGAACTCACATGGGTTTCCAAATCATTATAAATTATTCCGCTTTTTATTAATACGAATACCAACGGCCTACGTACACAGCAAACAGAAAAAGTCTAAAGTTTAAAATATACTTAGTTCGTGTTTTATGTAATATCTCAAATTCGCATTTGTTTTTAGTCCGATTCTGATAGTGAGAGAACAATTTACTATTGAATGATCATCGAATAATTATATTTTTACAAATTAGTATTAATTTCCCCATAATATGTTGTTATTAGTGAGCAATTTTCTATAGGCTTAGAGTATTTAATAAATCCATTGAATGTCATAATTAAATTAATTAATGAATTACATTTGGTTCATTAGTTTTTGTGAAATTAGGGATTAAATTAATCCTCTTGTAGTTCAACAGCTGAATTTATTGAGTAGTTTTTTCGATAAATAAAGTAATGTAAAAATATATCCAAAAATTTATGTAAGTAATTCTACAAGTACAAATGCAAAATAATGAAGAAATGAAACGAAAGCATGAAAAAAACAAAGGAAAATATGAGATTAATAGAAGAACGTAAATATAATCAATCATTAATTGATTGGAATAATCGGTAAAACAGATTCAAAATGTTATGAAATGGAAAATAAATTGAAGATTTGTGAATATGAAAAGATAAACGATGAGTTAGACATAAAGATGACAACGATGCAAATGGAGATTAAAATAAAAAAGAAACTGTAAATTAATATAAAAATAAGAAAGATGGTGAAAAAGAAATTGAAGAAATGGATAACGATATGAAGATAAATTAAAAATAAATAAATAAATAATTAATGAAATGACTATGGTGCAAATCAAAATAAATATAGAAGAGGTTAAAAATAAAATTAAAAAATAAGAAGAAATTAATGAAAAGGATCAAATGGAAGAAATATGTAAAAATATGGATATGAACAATGAATTAGTCAAGGATATGACAATAATGTAAGAAGGAATAAATATGCTAGAAGTAGTTGAATATAGATAGAAAGATAAAATTGAAATGGAGATAAAAATGAATATAGAAGATGAAGATGAATAAGTAACTGAGAAAAAGCATGATAGAAAAGAAAGATAAGACAATATGTGCGAGATATTAAACAGATTTCGATGAATAAGGAATTGTTCCGAAAAAAGGAACAAAGATGGAAGATTGCACAAGATACGAAAAATGTGGGATGAAAGTATAAAATTTAATTAGAAAGATTAGGATAGATAATAAATTTAAAATAAAAATTGGCAAGAAATAGGACATGAACAGGTTTGATTTAGAACTTGGGAATATAAAAGATAGGACTTAATGTGATAAGAAAAAGTTAGTTCTTAAAAAAAGTTTATATAGGTCGGAAGGAGGGGTAGTTATAAAAAGTGAGTTATAAAAATGTTATCTCTTAAAATGTTAGTTAAGAACAGTTGTTTTTAAAGTAAATTTTACAGGTAGGGAAGAGGGGTGAGTAATAATAAGTGACTTATAAAGCTTAGATTTGAAAATAAGTAATGATAAAATTTATTTTAAGTAAAGTTAGCTTTAAAATATTGTTTTGAAAGAGGAGAGGTCAGTTATTTTTGAAATGGTTTGATTTAAAAAGTTAGTTTTAAAAGTTGTTAGAATATTGTTTTGAAGAAAAAAGAAATAAGAGGCAATGATCAATAGTCAATTAAGTAACAAGAAAGGTAGAAATGCAAAAATAGGCAGAGAAGAAATGGAAATCAAAAAAGATAAATAAAAAGTTAAAAAAAATCAAGATTAATTCAATGGAATGGAAGTTATTACGTAGCTATGTAAACGGCGATAAGAAAAGCCATATGAAGAAGTGATATATATGGAAAATATAAAATATAAAAATGTGAAGAAATATGAAGAAATATGAAATGAATATGAAGATATAAAATGAAGAATATAAATCTACAATGAAATAAATGAATACTCTAAAGAGAATATCTACGAAAAAATAAATGGTGAAGTGAAATAAGAAGAGAAAAGTTGTGTAAAAGCACGCACATACAAAATCGTTATGAAAAAAAATTGAATTTAAACTTTGAGGAAAGATATAAGAAATAATTTGTTGTGAGAATAGAAAAAACGAAAATAAATTTAAGGAAAAAATCCTGCTCATCATTGATTATCGAAGTCAAGTTGAAGAACATAAGAGAAAGAGTTAAAATATTCTTAAGAAAATGTAAAGAAAAGATGAACAAAAAAAATAAGAAAGAGAAGAAGATTTAAGAAGATAATGTAATAATAAAAAAGTCTAAAAGAAAGTAGAAAAACATAAAAATCTATGTGCAAAATTAATGGAACAATGTATAGGACCTTATAGAATAAACAGAGTAATAAATGAGACGACCTATGAATTAAAAATGTTAATAGTGACAAAATAAAAGAAAAATTTCATGTAAATTTGGTCTATCCTTTCATTATTAATAATGAATAAATTTCAGAACATTTGTTTAAGTTGTAAAAATATTTGTGTGTGTATATATTTTAATAATTATGCAATTTTATTGATTCAAACAGTTAGAGATAAAACATATTTAAAATAGCATTTCAAATTTTATCTCACTTTAACCGTGGGATTTATGCTGTGATTTTTAATGAATAAATGGGAAACTATATATATTGTTTAGTATTAAAAAATATTGTTTATTGTATGCTTTGAGGATAAATAAATTTTTGTGTGTACTTGATGAAGCAAAGTATGAAAGGAGGCGGTTTTAAGTAGTGAACTAAGGTGGGTGTGTAGTTAAAACCGTGCATAAAATCATGAATATGAAAACTTCCTCGTTAACTCTTTAAAAACGTATTTATCTATAAAACTTTATTAATCCAGCTATGTTTATACAGTGCTTCGTAAAATAAAGAGTTATAAACAAATTGGAAAATCTGGAAAGAAAACGTCAAGGTTATAACAAACAAAGGGCATTGTGGAAAAGAAGCTAAAGTCAAGAAGTTACTGTTCCAAAATCGTTGAAGCTTACAGCACGTCATAAATGTAATCCGGTTAGTTTAAGATTACAATAATAAAATTTTCTCTATATAAAGAGTATAGGTATTGTAGCGGATATAACGTTAGAGTTTAGTTACGTTAAGATGTGCACAAAGCGTTATTAAAATCCATTTAAAATTTGATAAAAACTTCTACGTTCGATATTATTTTTTTTATTGTATTAACATTTTGTTAAAGTTACAAACCACGCTTTTTATTAATGAATCCAAGAATCTTGAAAAGTTAATTAATGAATAAAAATTAAGAAAATCTCATGTTCATGTTCAATATGGAATTTATTTTATTTAACACCAAATTGCAATCACCGCAATATGTCTACAAGTGGTTGACTAGGTGTTCAACACCCGTTTGTAGCAATTCTTTTACACACAATCTATTTGTTCTACAAATGAGGCATATAGGTAATGTCTTAGATCAATCAACTAAGTTCTGACACTGCAGCTTGATAAAGAAATAAGTTACTGGAAGATTATTTTAAACATATTTGTAGGACATGAATTGTTTATTGTACAATCATATTTTTGATATATTTGGAGCGTTTCATTAACTTTGGTCTAATTAAACACTAAACATGCTATGGGAATTTAGGTATTGAGTGATTCAACCCTCAAAACGTCTTTGTAAGTTTAAGTCACTTCAACAAATACAGGGAATTTTCCCTCATTTCCTGTTCAGCACACTTGCTTAATTTAGCCTGTAAATGTGCAGGCAGAATATGAGGTTTATTGTTTTGACATCTAACATTTATTTGCTCGTGCATATGCGTACATAGGGTTACGCACGTGGTAGAAGAAAATCTACAGAATTGTCTTTGTTAGACACGATAATCAATAGAAGTGAAACAAAAGGTTCTTGTCGTTTAGACTTATTTTTATTGAATTGGATAAACTTTAAAACCATAAACTCTAGAGTATAAAAACGAACATTACCATTATTATGTGTTGTATCAATGATTATTCTTACTAACATTACCATTACCATCATTTTTGGGCTCCATCAATGATTATTCTTACTTCAATTTATTTATATGGTTTACTTTTAACATCCCCAATATTAAGATCGCGCCTTCTTGTAGGAGTACTTGGTTATGAGTCGATTGTATTTTCTAGGTTGACCGAAACGTCGACATTAATGTACGACAATATTTCTAAAAACATAAAAATTGTCTTCTATACAGTTCTAATTATGCTAAAAATCTAATCATATTTGAAGATTCATAAAAATCGTATATTTAAGAGATATAGTTTTACAGGAATTATTCGCCTTAGACACTCTTTAAAAAACTTATCCTAAATTACACTCTAAGCAAAAAATTAATAGTTTATCTAAACACGTCAGAAACAAATGTAGTAATTGAAAACAACTAAAAGATTTCTATTAACTATGATTATTGAATTCTATGAATATTATTAATTTATCAAAAGCCTTATAAGATAAACAAATAATTGTATACGCATATGACACAAATTAACACTAAATAAGGTACTGATTAAAATGAATACGAAATTCTAAACCTATATTTTGTTTTCGGTTATACAATATCTCAACTTAATCTGACTCTTTAGATGTTACGTATGTAACAGTCTGTATAGCAAAGCTCTAGTTGTATGTTATCGAATTCAATTTTACTTGAACGGTTCAGTTTGATTTTCTTTGTATTCAATTTTGCACGTCTGTTAGAAATTCAAATACTTGAGAAACACAATACCTTACGTATTAAAAATATAGTTATGTACATATAAACGTATTCCAACCCGTAAACGGAATGAATTCGTTCTCGTCTGTATTCAATTAGTTTGATAAAATTTGAAGCATAGATATTCTACCTACACATTATGGGAAGTTATCATACACAATTTAATGATAATAGAGATATTTATTCTGAATCCAAATATTTGATTTTGTCATATCAAGATGTCCCTTACCAGTTTTAGACAATTAATGACAGAAATATTAATCACCCAAGGTCAAGTTAATCTTATTTAAACAAATTACTTTAAAGGTTTCGATCGACTTACTCGCAGGGCATGTTATAGTAGAAACATTATTTAACTACAGTTTTTGCAGCAGTTATTTGAAAATAAAAATATTGTAAACAGAAACATCACAATACATGTGCTGACAATCAAAACCCGTAATATAGCAACAACCTTGTCGATTCAGCACAGACCTATTCAAATATAAATGAAATCGCATCCTACACATCAATTAATTCAAGTTATTACTACGATTCAAGATAGATTAACTACTAAGTACTTATCATCGTGTTGTACAGAGACGTTGCGACAGTCTCTTCGGAGGCGTAGATACAACAACGATATAACAAAAAGTAAAAACGTGTTTGTACTACGTTAAAGACTCCAATGAGCCCCCACAGTACATTTGAATATGATCAATAAATTTAAAAACTTTGGTCAATCAAACATCAACACTGATCTACTAGAGAATATCAGCGTGCTCTGAATACCTAATTCGAAAAGAGATGATTTACGTGGTAATTAGTATTATAAGATTTATAGTTATGTTATCGGATTCTTCACAACTTGTAAAAGTAAAATAGTATAACCAAATATAAATAAATTATTTCATAATTTTATCTCAAAGAATTGGTATTAACTTATAACTCTTGTTACAGAAACTTTTGTTACAGGCAATTAAAATAGTTGGATCGGTTTAAGAGCTGTTTAATTGGTTACACACATAATGAGACATACATAAAAATATATCAATAGCAATACAGCATATAATAATAATAATAATAATAAGAATAATACATTCTTTATTAGTCTGAGTAATATTACAAAAAGAGACAAGAAAAAAAAACAATTTAGTATTTACAGACCAATAGGCGCAGAATCAGATAAACACAAAGTGTCTCTGTTCTTCCTTATGAACCTGGTACAGAACAAAAAGAAAAATGAAATTAAGCTAAAACACTAAAGAAATATATAAATCATATTAAATTGTGATTTGTGAGATCTTATTTTTATTGCTCATTTAAAATTAGTAGCCGATGATGCCACAATATTCGTTATGCAGATATTAAACTTATTATAGATATTGAAAGAGAATGATCTTTTAAAAAATCCCGTTTTATGAAGAGGAAGTGTAAATAGACCCTTAGATCTAAGATTAGGGTTGTGCACATCAGTACAAACTTGCTGTTTTGTAAAAGAAGGTGTTAGCTTGGAGAATTCGTTGATTACGCATATTCAACCAGTTAGCATCTTTCAGTTTATTACTTATGTGACACCATTTTTTAATATTGTAAATAAACCGAAGACATTAATTCTAAACTCTCTTAATGCGATCCGACTCGATTTTAGATAGACCGGACTACAGAAATTAAATAATGAAAGTATCAATAATTTACATAAAATTAATTAATATAGTTTTTGTTTAAGAAGTCGCGGTTACTGTATAAGACCTTCATAATTCCATAAGATTTCTGAACTAACTTGGATATGTGTTCACGAAACTTGATATCAGTATCAATCTACAAACCTACATTTCTAGCAATCGTAGTGGGATTTATCCTGCTGTTTTTGACAAAACATTGAATTTTTTGTTTGCTTCAGATAGATAACGTTTATTTCCAAATATCATAACATAAGATTTCGTAAAATTGACTTTCGGGCAGTGATCTTTTGAAGTTAATATAAGAATACTGACGTCTTTATTTAAGAGAACAGATGCATTAGATGAGTCATGAAAAGGGAAACCTAAGTATAATTGAGTGTCGTCCGCATAACAGTGAACTTGGCTATATTTGATTGATTTGAATAAATTATAAGTGTATCTAGCATATAAGGTAGGCCCCAAAATTGATACTTGAGGTACACCAGGATAAATAATTTTTAAAAAACTTTCAAAAGTTTGTGTCAGCGCCAATATGTTTTAAAATATATAGTGCTCTCTTTTTGATAATTCACACATATAAATATTAATTAATTAGCGCCACATCAAACAAGTAATAGTCAAACCTAGATAGCCGTTGCTATTGAGTGAGACGGTCCTTATCCTCCTTGAGTGACGAACTTATCCTGCTAGCACACAGGTCGTGTAGATTCGAATGTAACAAGGAGTAAATTATTTATAAGCGCCACCTTGACTTATAACGTAATTCATCAAAGTAGTCAAGGTAACTTTGATAACAATACTAACAAAAAGGATAAGTTTTAAAGTTAAAGTCCTTACACTTCTAGGTGGAGGTAGGTTTGAGAATAACGGTCTTAGGTTACATAAAAAGGCGACGTTTTGCCTAGAACTGCGAGGGCTTTATCGAGGCTAAAAATTAAATTGAAAAATTTTAAATTTTGTGACCAAGACGGTTTTCAATTTACTTTTTAGCTTCGTTAAACCCTCGCAATTGTGGGCAAAATGTCGGCCTTTTATGTAACCTAAGACCGTTATTTTCAACCCAAGCTCTACCTAGAAGGTTAAGGACTTTAAAATTAGAAACTTAATTGGAGGGAAAGAAATACACTCAACTGTAAAAAGAACAAAAAAACAGTCGAGTACAAGCAATTTGTCTAACGACATAATGTTCTTCAACATTAAACATACCTTGAGATAAGTTACTTAAACTATGATCACATACGTGTATCAGTCATTAAAGCGTCATTTTGGAGCGTTTCACATCAATAGTTCGCAGTTATAGTTAAGAAACGGTTTGGTAGTGGTAAATGGATTGGTCGAAGATTTGAAATAGCTGTAAAGCAAAGCACTGATGGCGAATTAGGTCGGCGGCACAGTTTTGAAAAAAAGTCCCTTCTGGTGTTAAGACGAGACACCCCAACGTCGCAGGTTCCTGCTATCTTGCGTGACATAATTCTAACCGACACCTCTAAACAGCATTGGTCTTAATTTCAAACAACACTTCCTCGAGTACAAGCAAGGGCCAAGAGGTTAATCCTTCCAATTCTAACAGCGTAAGTCAGTAACGGTTCCAGAAGACAACCCACAAATTCTGAACGTAATCAAATTCCAACACACACCAAGCAAGGTATCCCAGAAAATACGATCGGACAAAGAAACTGCAAACGTTTATTCTAAAAAATATCTCGCTTCATTTCTCATTACATAGCCAGTGTACTTAACATTTCAGAACAAGCGGATGGTTATAACAACTTCAGACTCTTGTTTAAAATTTCATTTCACAGTTTCTTTTTACAAACACGACTATCTTCGTTGTCAGTCAAACACAAAGAGAAAAAACGTGAAACGAGCGCAATTGGATTTAGACGTTGACCTTGTCCTATTAAACTCGCAGGAAAAGTACGAGGATGTATTGATATCTAGTTAGCCTAAACCAGTTCCTTGCATAAACAAAATATTGCGTTACCATAGCAACGAACAATAACTTATTAGAAGTGTCAGTGTAAAGTTTGACGTCAAAAAAGTAAACCAGAGTCACGCAATAAATTAAATGCAAAAAGATGTCCACCGAAATTGTAAAAATCGAAAAATTGGAGTATCGAGCCATCATCAAGTACCTGTTTTTAAAAGGGTTAAGAGGTAAGCAGATTTACGAAGATATGCTTAATACCCTTGGTGATCAATGTCCTTCGTATGCGACCGTCAAAATTGGAATGCAAGTTTCAAAAGAGGTAAATTTTCCATTGAAGATGATGACCGATCAGGAAAGCCAGTTTCTGTGTCAGTCCCCGAAAATATCGATGCAGTTCATGACATGATTTTATCAGACCGTCGAATTGGGCTAAAACGGATATTTGAAGCACTGAATATTTCATACAAACGCGTTCATCATATGGTTCACGTCAATTTGGACATGAGAAAAATTGCTGCAAAATGGATCCCCAAATGTTTGAATGTTGACCAAAAGCGTGCAAGGGTAGAAGCATCGCGTTCAATCTGTGCTCGATTTGAAAACGATGTAGACTTCTTAAACCGAATTGTTACTATGGATGAGACTTGGGTACATTTCTACGATCCAGAAACAAAGCAACAATCGATGGAATGGCGACACTCTGGTTCTCCAAGACCTAAGAGTTTCGTGTCCAAAAATCTGCTGGAAAAGTTCTTGCTTCAGTTTTTTGGGATTGCCATGGAGTAATCATGATTGATTTTTGGATAAGGGTAGAACAATAACTGGAAATTACTATTCGACATTACTGACCACTCTACGGGAAAATATTAAAAGAAGAGACCGGAAAGCTATCCAAAGGTGTTTTGTTTTTGCAGGACAACGCCCCTGCACACAAATCTCATGTTGCCATGCAAAAATTCGTGATTTAGGGTTTGAATTACTAGAACACCCCCTTATTCACCCGATTTGGCTCCGTCCGACTATCACCTCTTTCCTCAACTGAAAAAAGTTTAAAAGGTCGTACATTTTCTTCCAACAAGGAGGTAATAGAAGCTGTGGAGGTCTGGTTTGCAGAGCAAGAAGAAACATTTTTTTGAAAGCTCTAGAGACGTTGCAGGTTTGCTGTAATAAATGTATCCAATTAAGAGGAGAATATGTTGAGTAATAAAATATTTTGACATTAAAATTTTATTTGGTTCTATAGTAGGCTAAGAATTTTTCAATATATCCTAGTAGGCTGAGCCGTAATAAACAAAGTAAAACGTATGCAGGAAAATTTTAACGTTAGAAAAGTAAAAGCTAGTAAACGTGAGTTTTTATTGTAACACCCTGAATCACTTCTAAAATAACATTATTTCATTTCCTAACTAATTTCCTTCGGTGGTTTATATCTCGGAGAGGAAAAGATGAGAAAAATGTTGTCTCTACTCTGTTGTATACTATACTCTGTAAAGACCCGAACTACTTTTAAAATTTGATTTAATTTTGAAATACCTGTGAATCAAACGTCAGTGAATGGTTTTTTGATTGCTCCAATGATTGGTTTTTTAATTTGTTTTGTATGAAACGGTTTTTGTACAAGTAAAACGTCTGACGTACGTATATACGGCACGGAATTATAAAATTAATTAAATCGGAGTCTTTGGTTTATGGGACAATTTTAGTTGCAAACTTTTTTAGCCCCTTTTATACAACGCAATGAACGGTAATGACTTCGTCGGCCCTCGTATGCAGAAATTGCTCCAGTTCGAAAAAGGTTACTCTTTGACTCACCTTCGTCTTTTAACTCGGTTTCTTCAAACGCTTTTAAAAAACGTTTTTGGTTACTCTTTTTTAACTTAGTAAGTGGTTGATTCTTGTTGGATTATAACAAATAGTCGTGAGAAGGAGGTTCGGTGATTCAACGAAAGGAAACCTATGTGAGAAAATAAACAGTTCGGTGCTGCAAACTTTACCAAAACGTTTAGCCAAGTTTAAGAAAAGAAAGTATTATAGTGGTAGTAAAGGCAAATGCTGCGAAATAAATTAAATCATTTGTCAGTTTTGCGGTTTTTACAAAAGAGTCAGTCGTATAGAATTGTCTTGGAGGAAACGAATTCAATCACTACCTCCAGACTGCCATGTAACAGAGAGAATTAATAGTATCCGGTGCATAAAGTGCAAAAGCAATTTAACGTGTAATAATTTCTAGGATACTCAAGAAAATTAACAAGATCGGGATCGGACTGCGGAATGCAGAGAAAGGTGTTTTGAGAACGGAACCATAGCGAGGTATGTTCTTTTTTCTGGGAACACCAAATTTATACCGTCGCTTATCAAAATTTAGTGAGGCAATAGTAAGGAAGTTGGCGTCACACAATCTTAATTTTCTCAACAATCGCCAACGCCATCTAGGGATGGTTCGTTACAGCTCTTATTGTTTATTATAGTCGTATACAAAGTTATCTAAAAAACTTCACAACTTGTCATATAAAAATCGAACACCATCTTTTCACAAAAATATGGTTTGAATTACTGAATTATTTACGAAATAATAAGTAGCAATTACTACAAAAAGTTTAAAATTAAAAAGTACAATTGTTAAAAAAGTACTGTACGATTTCGCGTCGTCAAAACTTTTATTTAACTATAAATTAAAAAAAAGGAAAATCTAATAGTATTTCTGATAAATGATTATTAATAATAAATATTACACTAAGTATTGAAGTCACGATATTACATTTTGTTGAATTATGTATTTTATTGAATACTTGGAAAAACGTTACATGTCATATGTTATTCCTTTACAATCTTTATTAAAAAAATGTTATTGCATTAGTCACTGTAAAAGTCAATAATAATTATTTTATTCACATTTATCAGTGTTCAAAAAGTGTATAAAATTTTTTAATAACCTAATTTTATTAATTTTCATACCTATCAATATAAAAGTAGTAAAATTAATAACGGGTGTTCAAATAAAAAACAGAGCAGATTTTAAGTTCTTTAATCCATTGTTTTTTTTTTTTTTTTGGAATTGTATTTTTGTCGAAATCAAACTAAAGCATTCATTTATGTTATATTTATATCACGTTTTAATGCAAATTTGCACGTCGCTACACGTATTATTGTGCACACTGCAAAAATAATGAAATCAATTAAATATACTAGCAACCTATACCAGGTTTTTATTCAAACTCTGGTTCTTACAAAAAATCCTATTTTTAAATAGAAATAATTCTAAAAGCTCATTTAAAAATAAATTTGTAATATTACATTTAAAACAAATCTAAAAAAAATACATTTTTATTTAAACCAAATAAACAAACCGAGTAGAAATTTCAATAAACATGTAAGATGATGTGATCACAAAATAAAAAAAAATTAAACAATGTATTTAAGCAACCGATTTTTAAATATAAAACTGAAATAATGGTTTGAAAACTTATAAAGTGAATAAAATACGACACTCTAATTTTAGGTGTTTAATTATCAAAAAGAGTTTTTGGAGTCCTCTGCAGAGTGTGGCGTAAAGGGTTTGATTAAAAGTAATGGTGGATACAGTTATGTTAATAATCTGAAATTACGAAACTGTAGGTTTTGAATGACGCTGAGTTCAAACATAAAATTGTTCTGAATGTTGCACTTCTGGATATACCAAAAGTGGACGTTAACCTTGTTATTTTAAATGGAACAAAATTTTGAAAAAATCCTAGTCCACATTAAATAACGATATCTACATTAATAACAAAGCTGGTGACGTGAAATTGTAACCAATAAACATTAAGCGCTGGGTCGTTAACTCAATATGTCCAACTCATTGATATTTCATACAAGGTATTTTAAACTTTGCCGCCAACATGCACAACTTAGATCATTTATAAGTTGCTTACTTTAAATCGAACACTCTGTATTTTATTACATTTTTCGCTATATTTTTAAGCCAATTCATTTGGTATCGGTATTCCCTATACCTAAAATCATTTTTGAAATATTTCATTATCTTAGTTAAAACTGTCAAAGGTTTGATAGTTAGAACGTTATTGATTTTGGTGTTTTGACTGTTTATTTTACCAGTTTGTATTTTATAGTAAATAATGGCACATGTAAGATTTCCTAATGATGATCTTTTAAATCTTGTTATTTACAGCGAGTGTAATAGAATTGTTTTGCAGAAAGATATCCAAATCGATATTGTAAGAAGATTGCTTAAAAACTGCCGTCAAATTAAGACAAAAATTAATTAAAATAAACCAATAGTGAACAGTGACGTAAACGAAATTAATGTTTTCGGTTATTTTACGGCTTCTCCAAATGCCTTCATTAGAGATTGTGAGAAAAATCTTACTTTGTCGACAAGAAAATTCGTCAAATTTTAAAAAAACATAAATGTAAACCATTTTCATATCACTTGGTGCAACACTTACAATTAGGTGATCTTCCTCAAAGAGTAAAATTCTGTGAATAATTTTTAATAAAAACCCAAGAGAATAAAAATTTCATAAACCAAATTATATGGTGTGATGAAGCAAAGTTTAGCAAAAACGGATTATTTAATCGGCATCAGTCTGATGAACATCCACACGTTAGAAGAGAACATTCTTTTCAAGATAGTTGGAGTTTTAATGTTTGTTGTGCAATAAAAGATGATAAAATTTTAACATTAAAATTTTTATGAGGAAAATTTAAATGGTGAAAGATATTACCACATTTTAGAAGAAGCCATACGATCGGCGTTACATACTTTAAGAAATAGAGAGGTGTCTTCAGCTTTGTATTAGTAAGATGGAGCACCTTCTCCTAACATTGTCCCTGTTGTTCAGCATCTTTACGACATGTTTGATGATAGATGGATTGCCAATTTAGATCCGTTCAGTTGGTCAGTTCGCTCTCCTGACTTGGTTCCTTTAGATTTTGGTATTTGGGGTTACATTAAAAATCAGGTATTTTCCAAATCTGTTACATGAAAAGAAAGATATGATGCAGAAAATCTTACTTGCTTTTAACGACCATATTTCCAGAATTACAAGACATTACTTTAATGAAAGGATTCATAAATGTTTAGAAGTAGATTGGGCTTATTTTAATCACTTATTTGTTTAATATAAGATTTAGTATTTTTGTTATTTAATTAAATTAATATAAAATATCTAGTCAACGTTGTCAATAATGTGCACAATAGGGTGGGTCGAAAAATTTTTTCCGAGTTTTGATTTGTAATAGTGGGGAAAACATGACCTGGGTAGAGACTTAAAAACGTATATATTTATTTTTATTAATATTAACATTAATTACCCGCGCATGACGTTTGAAAATCCGAAAAAATGTTAAAATTTGATTTATTTTATCAGAGTTTATTGTATAAACTACAAGGCGTAAAATAATATAGCATTCTTATAAACAGAGATACACGTAATACAAATAATAATCAAACCAAAATATTAGAATAATCGTGCCTATAGTGCGGGGGAGGAGTGGGAAAAGAGTGCGTAGCCTGTCGATCACGCGTCATTGTCTCAGTACGCCTAATTAGTTCCGGGAGAAAGGTCGCACGCATTTATCTATTTTTTCTCTATTTTAATAAGATTTTGTTAGTTTTGTGACGTTGTGCATCATGGAGATTTCAAATAATATCCGAAAATCCACAAGTTGTCCCATTTTGGAGCTCCGGAAGAAATTAACGAAAATCAATTACCCACTTACAACAAGTTATGAAATATTACAATTTAGTAAGACATCAGCTTAAACTTGAGAACAATTCAAAAAAGAGCCATCCATTAATGAGATATCTGAAAAAGTGTCATCTAAAGTTGAATATTTGTGGAGAAAAGCGTCTATTCCTACTGTATCTCATAATCGTGTGATGCAATTAATTAAAAGTTACCACGCGAAGTGTAAAATTTATTAAAATCTTTGAAGCGTTTGTCAGAAGAAAAGATTCAAGATTTTCATAGAAATTCCGAAAGACTGTTTGATTTAAGTTCATGTAAGTGTAAAGATTTAGAGTTATGCAAATGTTCCAAAGACCAAAAAATTTCTAAGGAAGAAGGAGCTTTTTAATAGATCAGAGAACAAAGAGAAAATGATTATAGGAACTGTTGATTTATTGACAAGTAAAAGGAAAAGAAAACTGAGTGATAGAAAAATTAAGCTTAAATCCTATTACGATTCTAGCGTTTGTGAACCGGGCCCTTCTCATGAAAATCTAATACCTCTATAACGTCTGAAAGTAGCGATGAAGAACAAACTTTGCCCTCGCCCTCAAGTTCATCAAAACCAGCATCAAAAAACGTAAAATAGCATCTCTCAAGAATTTGTCAGCTATCTGTGACCGATACGGGTTATCCGACAGAGCAGCTGCTGCTGTCGCTTCTGCTGTTTTGCAAGATGTGAAAATCAACAACGAAGTAATCGATAAGTCGAAATTGCGACGAGCGAGACAAAAATACGGAAAGAAACCTTATCTCACGGCCAACTAGATATTATTCCTGCCTTATTTTTGATGGACGAAAAGACAAGACCCTGAAAATTGTTATGAAAGGGGGAAAAATACCGCTCAACATCCGTGGAAGAACATATTTCAATAATTAAAGAACCGGGATCGGTTTATGTCGGATATGCCGTCCCAAGCCATGGAACTGCAAAGGGCTGGAGTCTGCTATCTTTCAACAGTAACAGGTCAACTGAATATGTCTCTAGAGGATACTCTTGCCATAGGTTGTGATGGGACGGTAACCAATACGGGCAAATACGGCGGAGTCATACGGCTCTTAGAAAAGCGTTTACACCGACCACTTCAATGGATCATATGCCTTTTGCACTTAAATGAACTGCCCTTAAGACATTTATTTGCAAAACTTGATGGCACCACAACAGGACCTAATACTTATTCAGGTGCTATCGGAAAGATTAGATGATTGCGAGAAGCGCCCGTTGTCGTGTTTGAAAAGATAGAAGGTATGTTACCAAACATTTCAAATGTAAAAGACCTCAGTTCTGATCAACGTTACCTTTATGATATCACATCTGCCGTCATAAGTGGTAAGTGCTCTTCTGATTTGTCTAATCGCTCTCCGGGAAGAATGTCACATGCCAGGTGGCTAACAAAGGCCAACAGGATTTTGCGCTTATATGTGTCTACCGAGATACCCACAAACGAACTGAAACAACTCGCTACTTTTGCAGTTAAAGTATATGCTCCTATTTGGTTCGAAATCAAATCAAATCCGACATGTAAAGATGGAGCAAGGCACTTTTGGAAGTTGGTATATAATTGTCGATATCTTCCGCGAGAATGTGTTGTTGATCCTGTAATGAAGCGAAATGCTTTTTGCACACCCAGAGAATTTGCTGTTGTCTATGTTATCTGACGAACAAAACATGTGAGAGAACTTGCCGCTAGACGCATTTTAAAGGCAAGGAAATCATCTGAATCCCTTCAGCTTCGAGTCTTTGAAGTGCCTAAGATAAATTTAAACGCTTCGTCTTACATCGATTTGATAGACTGGCAGCAATCTTACTCGCAACCACCTATATTGACCAATGTTCCGGATAAGACTTTTCATTCCCTAGTTGAGTCAGGTGGTGATGATGAAGTCCTTTTTCTGCGGCTACCATGTCATACTCAAGCTGTGGAGCGGGCTGTAAAAACAGTAACAGAGGCATCTATGCAGCTATGCCACAAAACAGCAAGAGAAGCTTTAATTAAGAATAAAATTATTTCACGAACGCTTATGCCTAAGTTCGAAAGTAAAAAGATTTTAACGTGATTTGAAGATATTTTATTTTTATTTTGTCTTATTATTTGTTTATTTTTCTTTCTTAATAAAAAAAATAGTCCAAAAGCACTTTATTTTATTAGTTTACGTAGTTGTTTTTCCTATGAGCCACGAGAAATGGATTTTCAAATAATTCTCAAAAAAACAAAAATCAGTTTTTCAAACTCAATGCGCGGGTAGAAGGGGTTAAACTAAAATTTTTTCGTTATTTTTCATAAAAGCATGTGGGTCATTTTTTTTTTACTATTACAAAACATATTAGACAATTTTATTTTTTTCCATACAAAAGCGACCCACCCTAATGCACAATTAATAACTCTGTCAGGCTATTGGTTACTTTTCATAACTAAAAATAACAAAATATCACCTTAAATAATGGAAATCATAGCCTACCCTTTACTAATGTTGAAATAATTAATTGTTGTTATGTTTACAAAAATGAAGAAAATGAAATATCTCAAAAATGGTTCACATGTTAATTTCTGGCATTCTTTTTAATTACAAACAAGTTTGAGTAGTCTTGTATTAAGAGAAAGCAAAACTGCTAGATTAGTATGAGCGACAAAAAGCGCAAGTATGTACGACGTCGAGTTTTAACATTTAATAGCAAGCATTTCATAAATCGTACCTTTATTATCTCAACAATTTGAATGCTAACAGTGTTTTTGAACTATTTCAACTTTTAACAAATGTTGTACCGTTTGTTCATAGGTTTGTTTCTTGGATTTTTGGATAACAAACGACAAATGCTTCAGAGTCTCAGTATTTAGAGAAAGGCAGAGAAGTGTCAGATTAACTTTAGCGAGAAAGTGTAACGTTTTTTTTTTCATATTTTTACATTTCAATTATGCTTACAGGTGTATACGCGCCTTATAGTAGGCAACGCACACTACATCTTATGATTCCAAGAAAAAGTAGATAACATGTGTTTCAACCTTGGCCGAAATGCGCTTCTGACATTCTCTCTCTGAATTTGAAGTTGTCGCAGTACAGACGTCTTTACTTTATATCTCTCCAGATAATTAAATACTTTTTGTTCTTTAAATAAATCTTTAAAATGTTCTACTTATTTTACAGCATTTATGTGGCAAAGTCTCTTATTTGTCGTAAGTAGCTACCTTATTAAAGTATCAACTGCTATTTTGTGTATATCTTCTATCTAAAGAATTTCTACCAGAAATTACTTTTCACCAAAATTGCTACCTTCTTGGCTAGTACTCATCAACATATAGTGGAAATAGAAAATCTACAAACTAACGGTTTATAAAACTAAGCTTGTTACTGTTTTGGGGTGTATTCCAATCTTTAACTCGCCATTATGTAAATCTCTTGAGAAAAGCCATCTAGGTGTTATGTTTTGTTCCTATACCACTATTCAAAACCGGAAGGTATGCGGTTACTGCTTTAAAAACATTTCATTGCAGCTGACTACAAATAAAGAAGTAAGTGGTACCCAGTATCTCATTTTGTTATATACATAGTGAACCCGTTAAATGGTGATTTAACCGAAAGACGTTATGATGTATGTGCGGAACGCATGTGAGAAATTTAGTTTTAAACATATTGTTTGCACAATGAATTATAAAAACAATACTCTTGCTGCATAGCAACTTCAAAAGAGTAATTATTAATAATTTGACAGCTATCAAAGAATTTGAAGCTTTAATTTTCCATATGTATCTCGATTTCATTCAAGTAAAGAAAGAAATTAAAGAGCTCATCACAGTTCCTACCTGATATTAGCATGACATTTGGCCTGAATAAATGCAAGATTATTAACATCAATAAAGGACAATGTAAACTCACTGGCCTCGAGACTAATCAAAAAGGATTTATAGAAGCGATGAATGAACTTGAATTTTATAAGTACTTTCGATATCAACAAGCTAGGAAAATAACCCATTATAAGGGAAAGTGTGCCAAACAGATCTCAATAGTAGACATCTATTTAGAGCAATTAATACATTGGTAGTACCTGTTCTGTAACATACCCGTTTAGCATCATATCGTAGTCAGATACTGATTTAGTAAATATTATAAGGAAAACAAGAGTAGAACTGAGAAAATTTAGGAAGCATCACTCTAAAGCAGGTATGCTTAAGTTAACCTTGCCAAGACCTAAAGAGGGAAGAGGTTTGACTGGTTTAAAAATCTACATAACAATCAGGTTAAGTTGCTGAGAAGTTATTTCGATAAAAAGACAAGTGTCATCTATGCATCAAAGCATACGTTTAGCAGACCTCAAACAGACATTCTTGAACTTGTCATTAGCGGACCCTACTCAGACTGCTATAACTATCTACAGCAAAAATTAAAAACTTAATTAATGGCGAAGCATGGCTTCTCACGGAAGGCACCCCCATAACCTCTACCAAATATATGTCGATAAGGAAGCGTCGAACGCATGGTTGAAATATAGGGATCTCTTTTCTGAAACAGAAGGCTTTCTCATAGCCATCCAAGACCAAGTCACTAACACAAAAAACTACCTAAAATACATTGTTAAAATTCCCAGTGTAAAAGGCAACATGTAAATATAAACCATAAACCATTCAGTATGTCATGTTTTCTTGTAGTGCTTTGGCTCAAACAGATTATTTATATCGCCATACCCAAGTTGCTGCTATTATCCATCAAAAAGTAGCATTAAAATTAAAACTTTTAAAATGTAGTAACCGTATTACAAGTATGACCCAGCCTCTATTATTGAATGCAGTAGATTAATTTTAAATTACGACAGGTCAATTATCACCGATAGATGTATCTCTAATAACAGGCCTGACATTGTCCTGCGTGACAAAGAATTAAAAAAAGCATATCTGGTGGATATAGCGGTACCCAATACACACAATATCCAGAACACTATAGATGAAAAAAAGCGCAAATATGTAGACTTAAGCGACGAAGTTATAAAGATGTGGAAGCTTGATAAAGGATGTGTGGAGCCAATTGTGCTGTTGACAGATTTCAAAACCCTACATAAAAAGCCCAAGATCTTGGATGGTTAAAAGAACGTGTACATTCTTCTTCAGAAAGTAGTTATCCTGAACACGACAAGAATAGTACAAAAATTCTTCACTGTCAAATAACACCACCAGGTTCTTTATAGCGTTAGATTGACTTATAGTTGAGTTGATGCGATATTCGTACTCGATAGGTTTCAGCTTACGTGTATAGTAATCACTTAAACGTAATTTAGTTCTATCATATTATGTTTACACGAGTTAAGAATATGATTAAAGGCAAGTTTGTAATTTTATGCAATCTTCAATGTTTATTATAGATAGGTATATTTTAATGTCGTCTGCAAATAGTAGTATTTCACAGTTCAGTTGGTCTACAATTTTGTCTATGTAGAGTAAGTAAAAAAAGCGGCTTTTAAGTTTGGTTCTTGTAGAACTTATTTTAAATAAATAATAAAAATTAAAATCAAAATTTTATTAACATAAAATTTATAGTGGATGTTTATTTGAATCGATTGTTTAAAAAACTAATTTAATTTGGATACGATCTTTTGAAACAGACTTATATTTTCATTTAAGAAAAATAATTGAATTTATAGTTATTTAAATAAATACTTTCATTTAACTATTTAGTTGAGATTAAGTAGTTTATTGTAAGCATGTATGAATGTTATATTTTCAATATGTGAAGTACTTAAGAAAGGCCATAGGTGAGACACTAAGTGAAAGTGGCGACAAAGGTGGCGAACGGGAGAAGGGGGCAGTCGTTGATTAAAATTGGTTTAGTATTCTTGGGCGGTTAAAAGCATTGCATACAAATATACTGCAAATTTAAAAGAAATGTTATAATACAACACATGAAATGAATTCATTAAAGTTGAAAATGCACTCATTGTCGCTGCCGCGTTGTAGACAAATGAAATAAGTAAAACAATTAAAAATACAGTGACCCACAACAATAAGTCTAAGATAAAAAAAAATTAAAATACAAACGAAACGCCGTCATTATTAAGATATCATGATGAATTTGTACATATCTGCCAAGGTCATAGACAGAATGTGACTAGAAGAGTAAAATCAAGCGCACAATGGGTAGTTTTTTAAGTTTTATAACAAAATTGTATTCGAACCTAAAATTAATGTAATTAAATTAAATTAGATAGTTCTTTTAAAAGGTGCACGCAACATAATCGTCTCGTTATTTTTGTATTAATAAAATGTATGTTGTGTATTTATATCATATTAAACGAAACCAATCATTTTATATGTAAATGGAGCCAAGCCCTGAGATCAATCAATCAAAGTAAAAACAAAGTCTCACATTTATAAATTAATCTTAAAGAGTGAAATTTTTATTTGAATTAAAATCTTAAACTACAATACGAATCAATCGCAATATGTTAAGAAGATATACTACATCTACACAATAAGCAGATCAATAGATGGGCTTTGTTTTGGTGAGTTAATCATAGTGTAATAAGAAGGAAAACAAAGCTTGTTAAATATGCAAGAGTTGTAAAAATGCTTCCACTCTTTTGTAACAAAAATGTATTTTTCATCTTGTAGCTGTTTGCAAAATTATTATCACAATAAAATTTATACTTTGAAATTGCTGATTTGATTTCGTACGAACAAAATAACAGTTTTTTAGATACTTTCGTAAATTTATTATTGTCCGTTAATTGTTTTATTGAACTAGTGGTTTGTTTTTTACCAGCGTTTTTTGTCCTTTTTTTGGTTTTTTCTCTGGCTATTCTGACTGATACCTACCCTGGGATTAGACGAGTTAGTTTTACAGAAGTTCTAAGATGAGCTTCAAAATTGGAAGACCGATACTAAATAATCTTATACCCAAATGTTTTAATTCGAAATTGCAAATACTAATTGTTATATTTAATAATGTACGATTGCAAATGCAAAAATTCTTTAAATAAAAATAAAATACAACAGAAAACTTATTATTATTTAATTTTTTGTTTGAAACATAATACTTGAAAAATTAAGTTGTTACAAAATTTTATAATCTCTAGCTACACAAAAAAAAACGAATAGCTATAAATTGAAACGACTTTACAACTTTGATAATACTTTAGATAAAAATAAAATCATAAATTTTAAATTCTTCGTTTCACACAATAGACGCGTAGTTTGAACGTATTCTGTTTTACTGTTGGTTTTGTTTAAATTATTAAGAAGTTGATAATTTTATGTAACTCCATTTTTTTCTGCACATGCATGGTTAAATAATATCGATTTGTCTACTTTAAAATTAATTTCAAACAAACTTTGAGATGTTGGCGCATAAAGTAAAACTTCAAAATTTGATGTTATGTTTATTAATTTTACAATAAGCCCACAACAAATTGCTCAATTTATTATAAACCTCAATGTTGCTTTATGCTAACAATACTAACAATATTTATTTAAATTTTAAAAGAAAACATACACATATTTTTTTATAAAATTACATCATTTTGATGATATCGGTTTACACAAAAGATATAAACATATTTGTTTTACTTTTGGAAAATGAAAGTTACACTTTGCAATAATAAATGTATCTAAAATATTTTGGGACACATTAATTATCTCTTCCAAAGGTAAAACAAAAAGATAATTAAAATGGCATAGATAAACAAATGTAAATTTATTGATAAATTGCTAACAATTTAAAGGTTAATAAATAATTTTAACAAACAAAATATTTGTCATTGTTTAAAACTTCTTTAAAGCCATTTATAAAAGTTAACAAAAATATTGGAGCAAGAGGAACCTTAAAGTAAACGAATGTATGAAAAGAGGTATAACCTTTGTATTGTACTAATTGTTTGAAAAATAAATAATTTATTCAAAAGCGTCATTCAGGAACAGTAACTTTTAGTTGGCTACTTGAACTTTATTGAAACAGCGAGCGTAGGATACAAAAAGAAGGAAACACAACGACACCTACAAATAATGAAATTTAATTAGCAGTTTTATTGATGGTTATGCAACATTCAAATAATAGTCAATAATATCTACATGAAAGAAATTTAAATTGCTTACTGCACCCGGATTTAAGTTTAAATAGGTTTAAATAAGTACGATTGCATAAAAAGCTGTAATTTTTTATGAAATTTCTATTTTTGACACTACGTTCTGCAGTAAGAAATTTGTCAAAAATGTTGACTACTCAAATATAGAAAATATAACGTATTTTTAATAAAAAGCCATTTATAAAAGTTAACAACAATATTGGAGCAATCTGCGTACCTTGAGGAACCTAAGAGTGTGTTTATGTTGGAGCTGCGATAAACGATAACAGCGGCGATACTAGCAAAGTAAAGAAAATGTTTTCATTATTTTATATGGAGGTGTTTATATTAAAGCGACGTGTTGACACATGGTTGGCAGTCGAGCAACGATGAGAGCGGGCTAATTGTTATATATTTTAGTATATTTTCTTTGCTTTTATACCAATTGTGATAGACATGGATATCGACTATTTAATTAGTAAAAAGTCCCCCTTCGGATACAAAAAAAGTTACACAAGGCTGAGTATCTAAAAGTACCATCATCATTTTGTTTTCGTAACCGCCAACGTTTATGTGATAATAAATTTATAATTAGGGTGTGGAGAGAATTTGCATTTCTTACCTGCACTTAAAGCTAAAAGTATTTTTTCTTTAAAATCACTCATTTTAAAAAAAAAATTCTCGAATTGATTGGTTTGTTCAACTTCTCAACGACTTCACATCTACTACAACTCCAATAGCGTCGCTCTTGTCAAAGCTTCTCTATAAACGGCATATCAAGAAAATGTATTTTGCGTACCTCTGGTCGTCGCTCGCATCACTGTTCTTATCGTTAATCGCAGCTTCAATATAAACGCACCTCTTACAGTAAAAAATGTAGGAAGAGAGGTATAAACTTTGTAATATACTAATTGTTTATGAGTAGTAAAATAAATAATTCACCCGAAAGCGTCAAGTGTAAGAAACAAAAATAATAAAACCGACAGAGCAAAAAAATTAATATCAAAGCAACGAGATCAACAAATAAGATGGTAATAATCGAAACAGAAAACGAGGACCATGCACAAAAAATCACTCAGAACGAAAAAATAACTGAAACCTTAAAATGTGAAAGGCCAAAAACGAGAAAACTTTGGTAATCTTTTATGATATACCAACATGCTTAAAGAACGAAGATTTAAGAATACATATATCTAGAAGAAACAATAAACGAAGAAAGAAATAATTATCAATTTAATATAAGATTTAAAACTGGGCCAAGAAATAAAGTAACAAACTATGTAGTAGCGGAAATGAGCGGAAATATATAAAACAAAATTCTGTATCAACACAAAACTTTTATAGAGTATAATCAATATTTACAAAAAACTGCTTGGTAGTTCACAAATTGTTAACAACAACATTGCGCCAAACAAAAAGAAAAAGGAAACTGCCACAAAGATAGAGAAAAACAAGTTTTGTATACCGTGCAACAATAGAGATAAACAATGCAAGGATACAGCCAACTTTCAAACGCAGAAAATTTTACTGGAAAGACTAATTCAAAACAACGATTATGGAACATAAACTAAATCAGACAATAGAAAATAACGATCATCCAAGCATATATGAAACAACAAATTCACAGATAGGTAGTGTAAATAGTCAGGACATACAAATTAAGATACGAAAGAACACTAAAATACAATGAAAATAAAAATACAATCAAATGAAGTAGGAACACAAACTGACTCAAAAAGAGTAGCCAAAAAGTTTTGAAACGGGCTTAAATCTTCAAGAAATAAAAAATAGGAAACTGAAAAAAATAGTTATTTATGTACCAAGGGTGTAAAGTAACAATCATGTAAGGGCTTAAAAGTCCTTTACACCTGTGGTGCATACAAATTTTTTTGCACTTCTTAGTAATACTAAGTCGAAACAGATTTACTTTTTTAATTACATATTTTATTTTAATTTAAAAAATACAATAAAACCTTAAATTAATAATACTAATTAGAGTAATTGTTGTTAGTTTAAAGGTATTAATAACAAAAAATTAATTAAAAATTTAAATTTACGAACGTAAATTGGTCGCGATCTCTAGGGTAGCTTACAAGAATTAAGAATAAAATGTTCTTCTTTACCGGCATTCCTAAACGTCATTTAAAAATTTAAATTACAAAGCTTCCAAAATCAGTGGACATGGAAACTGATAATGAAGAACTTTCTAAAACTCCTCCCGGTATTGAAGAGGTAGCAGATAACGTGGTTCCGAATTTGTTACTTGCTAAATCCAACAAAATATATGAAAATACATACGATTACTTTTTAAAATGATGTCGACTTAAAAAAGCAAACAGAAAATGTGCTTTATTGTATTTACTCCAGTTCTACAAGAAAATTTTGCTTTATATTCAGATTCTACAATTTAATTAAAATTTGATTTTTAAGAATAATTTGTAGTGATTCTCATGTCATTTCTTATGCACAATTTCGTACCGTTTATTCTTATTTTGTCAATGATTAATCGTATATTCTCGGATCAATTCGGTATTAACGATATATGCGGGCCTAAAAGTAAAAGCGGGCCTAAAAGTAAAAAATGCGGGCGCAAACGTAAATCGAGCGAAAAGAGTTGTTTTACGCTTGCGGAAGCGGGTGTAAAGTGAATCATTAAATATAGGAAATGCAAAAAGACTTTATAAGAACAAAAAGAAGAAGAAATTAAAAATACATCATAAAAAAAACAAGGCAGATCTGAAAGGGATCTATACAAATGTAGAAACGAGTATGAACCTAGCAAAGCCAGAAGAACCACAGACGCTAACAATAACATTAAGACAACTTATAAAAACAGTTCATCTTTAAGGCAAAAAATTACATTTTCAACAATAGAAACTGTAGATATGATGACGTTGAAAACGAAAACTTTACTTGTAGAAGGTGAAGAACTATACAAGATAACCAAGAAAGTCTTTGACAAAAGATGAGAAAAACTGAAAATCAGTGAAATATTTACACAATTCGTGCAGATGCATGGAAGGATAACAATAGATCACTCGAAAATATATAAAAATATCACAAATCAATTTAATGAAAAGCAAAAACAACATCAATAGAGTATAATAGGCTAATAACGAATAAAGATGCAGATGCAAGAATCATATGTTTACAAAGGCCAAATAACAGGAATGGCCAACAAATTCAGAAAAATCTACAACGAAGACAAACCTATGGCGGCAATCAAATTTTATGATCCAAGCTTAACTGCAACGAAGATAGAAAATTCTGCAACAATAATCACGTTTGTGTGCATATACGAGCATATACGACACGAAATAGAGGAATGGATATTGGTATCTGTTTACTGTCAATTCTCTGATCCATATCTATCCTAAATGGCAGAAATACTAGAGGAATATAGCCCACTAATAGGCACAGATTCAAACGCTAAGTCGAAATTGGGGCACAGTAAATTCATAGATAAAAGAGGAGAAAAAACAAAGTGCAACTAATGTACTGTATAAAATAATGTATAGTATACCAATAATTGAAGAGAAAAAAGACAGGATACCAAAGAGCTTTAAAAACTAAAAAGCAGCCCTAAGAAAAATAGAAAACTTTATCAAAAATCAAGAACCTAAACAGAACTACAATTTCATCTAACGAGATGTAGAAAAGCAAAGAAAACACACAAGTTAAAATTAATAGAAAACAAAGAAAGCGAATGAAACAAATTTGCCAAATCCAGTTTAGAAACGAATATATGGGGATTACCATATAAACTTGCAAGGACGAGACTAAACCCCTTAGAAAATATATATACAACAATTAAAACAAAAACTGGGAAAACAAAAAAAAAAACTGGCAACAACGGTAACAATCTTGTTACAAACGTTACTACCAAATGATAAATTGGAGGAAGATAATGAACAACATCGGGAAATAAGAACAGCAAGACTAAGATACCAAAAATAATAATGGCGATATTGTATTTGATGAAAAAAACATACAAATAGCAATAGAAAACTGCAAAAAAGGAAAAGCGCTAGAACCAGTCAAAATAAAAGCAGAAATCATACAAAAATTAATTGACAAATTAACACCAACTCTAACAAAATTATATAATGAGTGTATAAGACAGGAACGTTTTCCTGAAATATGGAAGCTAGCCTAAAACAAAGATGGCAGCGACCCGATCAATTATTGACCGATTTGTTTATTAGACACAATAGGGAAAATATTCAAAAGACTTGTATGCAAGAAACTTAAAGTGCTTCGTAAAGAAGTGATACACTCAAACCAATATGGGTTCAGAGTAGGGAAATCAGTCAAAGACCATTAAAATCACAAACGAAAAATAAGCCTTGAGAATATTCATAGATGTTAATGGAGTCTTTAATAATCTATGATGGTCAATACTTTTCAAGCAGTTAAAAAGATAAAATGTCCAAAAAATAAAACTATTGTCATAACAAGTATGTGAAAATAAAAATCGGATCATATCAACAAACTAAAAACTTTTCAAAAGGATGCCTACAAGGTTTCATATGAGGGCAAATGTTTTGGGACATAGAATGGATGAGCTACTGTACAAATTAGACACCATAAAACCCATAACAACAACAATTGCATTTGCTGAAATATTATTCAAGATTATCAGTTCAAGACATACAAAAAAAGCATCGAATCCACTAACATTAGTGAATGAATGGTTCAAGGCAAATAAGATAGAAATGTCTAGGAAAAAATAACGTACTCACTGCTAAAAGGAAAACTAAAAGGCAGATTAATGGTAAATTTAAACGGAAGTCTAATAAAAGCAAATAACTAAAGTCAAACTAAAGAAGAAATTAAAGCAGAGACAGCCAAATATTGGCTAAAAAAACAACAACATGACAAAATAGAAAAGATTATTAAGAAAAAATTAGAAACAAAAATAAATAAATGAATGGGTAACGTGACAATGGCAACCAGTATGGAACAACAATACTACAGGAAAAAGAGTGTATGAAATTCTGCAGAACCTAGAAGGAAAATTAAAAGATGAAACACTTTCAGCCAACAGAAAGACTAATACACTTTTTAACAGAACATGGCCATACCCGGACTATATGTAGATACATAAAGTCGGTAGAGCAGATTATATAAATTTTAACTGCGAAGAAACCACAAGCAACATAAAAGAACTAAGAAGAATGTTGAAAAACACCAACACTTATGGATTAATAAGGAACCCCGTAGAATTTGTTGTTATAAACCAATTGACAGAAAGAATCACAAAAATTGCATACAAACAATATCAAGAAAGTAAAAGAAAAGAAACTGAAGAACAGTGTCAAAACTCATAGAATCCCAGAAATAAATTTCTGGCGCCATACGTACCCGACAGATGACAACTCATATACAGCAAAAAACCACACTTTATTTCGTTACTAATAAACTAAGATCATATCCCAAATTATTCAAGAATCTTCCTAAAAAAATTATTATCCCGCTTACTTTCTTTATTGTATACTCGTTCTCTAGATTTGTATTTTTTAATACCAGGCATTTGGTTTTAGATACGTTTAATTTCAATTTGTCTCCGTCCATAATCATCCCTTTCCTTGGCCTCGGCCGGCAAACCATCCTTGCATTTGCAAAAGGTCAGTTTCTGGCCTAGTGTTACAAATAACTATTGTCTTAAAGCAATTTGTTAATAATATCAAAGCTAAGATAGGGGTATCATCCGCAAATAAATGAATAGAAGATGATTTCGAAACTGCAGTTATGTCATTAATAAGAAAAATTAAATAATGTAGGACCTAGTACGGAACCTTGTGGTACTCCCGAACTATTAGGAATATTTTCGGATATTATGTTGTCAATACGGGTTCTCTGAAAGCGATCATTTAGATAATTTTCAATCCATTTGTATTCGTTATGTAAGATTCTATATTTAATATCTGAAGCAATCGTTTTTGACAAATAGTTTCAAAAGCACTTTTTAAATCTACAAAAACCGCTACTATGACTTGATCTTCCAATTTGTTTTTACAATTTGCAAGAAGAATAAAATTTATTGCTGTTTCGCAAGGATGTTTACTTCTGAAAACTGATTGTGAATCACTAATTATATTTTGCTGTTCTAAATACTCGATTAGTTGACGTTTTACTACTATTTCTAAATTTTTTTCCAATTTAGGTAGGAAATTCTTTGTACTTTTTTTGTATTTTGTATTTTCGTGATGGCTATAACCGTATTTATTTTCCAAATATTAGGAACTATCCCTGTTTCTAAAGATTCATTTATTATTTCTATTAAAACAACTCTTATTACCGTAAAACATCGTGGAATATTTTATTTGAAATATTGCCAACACTCTTTAATTTTTTAATTACTTTAATTTTTTTTTGTAGTTGTCTTTTAGAAACATATTTAAATTTAAATTTGTTTAGTACTTGATTTAATTTTATACGCTCGTCAATTGCTAATGGAGTAGATTCGTTAATTCCTTTGACGCTATTTACAAAATATGTATTAAAATTTGATGTTAATTTCATGGCCCCTATAATTTTGATGTTTTTGCAAATTTTGTATGTTGTAATTTAGAAACTTTTTTATTGCTATAGAATGTTCTACTTTTAGGTTTATTGGTTTATTAAACGTTATTTCTATAACGCTATGGTCTGAAATGTGAAATGTATCTAATACCTTTGCTTGCAAATATTTGCTATTTATAATGACTAAGTCTATTAATGCATTTGAATAGTTAATTTCCTACCGAGTGTGAGATCTACTCGTGCTCCCCTTCCCTCCACACTCGTGTCTCTATAGACACTCGCACGATATTTGCACTTCGCACGAGTTAGGAACTATATTTTTTAGACTGTTTGAACAACATAACTGAAACTAATTATTAATTTCCAATTCCATCGGAGAGAAATTCCTCTATAATCTAAATACCTTAAACCGTTGCTATGGTCATGTTGTTTATTATTTTAAATTGTTTTTTATTCTCGCTGTGAATTTCTGAATTTCTAAAAAGTGTGTTATCTCCTCTAAACTGTAAACGATAAAATATTGATAATGATCTGTAAACTCTGAAATATGGATAATGATGAAGATAGTATTTTGGAACCAGCAAATTAAACCAGCCTCAAGTTGTTGCCCCCTAAATCCCGGCAACGCAATGGGGAAGCTTATAGCAAGTTTATGGAGTGACGAAAGCAAAACAGGGTAAATTCTTCGTTTTCGCAAAACGTCCTGCTTGCGTATTTTGGAGAGCTGTCGAAAAAAATTGCCCCAAGCACATTATGGACGCAATTTTCTATGATAAGAAGCATGCTTATTGTTTACCAGAATACTAATATTAGTCAATATCCTAAATTGAAAGCGTTTCTGAAAAGAATGTCGCAAGGATACAAACCAAAAACATCGAGAACTTTAACTGCTGAAGAAGTTAAAAAAATAAAAAAAAAGCTACAAAGCAAAATATTTTAAGAAAGTAAGTACATTCTTATAAACAAAAACCCTTCATCAATTAAAGTTTCAATTTTAGGTAATTTTGGTGTTCGGAATTAGTGGAGCCATGCGAAGGACGATTTAACTGATGTCGGTTGGGCCGTAATTGTAAAGTTAGGTGACACCAAAAATAAAAAGGATCGTGTTTTCACGATAGTTGACGAGTTTTACGGTATCTATCGCAAATATGCTGCTCTTCGACCACCAAATACGTCTGAACGTTGCTTTTTTTTTAATTATCAGCAAGCCAAATGCACTAAACAGCCCGTTGGAAGCAACAAAATAGGTAGCATCCCAAAATTGATTGCTACCTACCTTGGGTTAGAGGAAACCGCATCTTACACAAGCCACAGTATTCGGCGATCATCTTCCACCATTTTTGTTGATGCTGGTGCTACGATTGAAGATCTGAAACGCCACGGTGGATCGGATTCTTCATCAATGGCGGAAGGTTACATAGCAGAGTCTATTGGGCACAAAATAAAAGTTGCTAAAACAATCACTTCGGCCGTTAAAAATTCGTCAGAAACTTCGTCAGAAACCTTGTCAGAAACTAATCCAATTACGGATAACTTGAACAATGAAGCAGAATCATCCATCATGACAACTTCTTCAACAATTGTCAAATCATCAAATTTGGCAATAATGTTTGAAAATTCAAATAAAAAAAGTAATACATTTCAATAACTGCACATTTAATAATGTAACTTTCTAGTTCTATTAATAAAGATTTCATTCAAATAATAATTGTGCACAATTATTTAAATCCTAATAATCCGAATTTGTGTATAAACTATAAAACTAGAAAATTCACGATCGGAATAGAACTTCATCCATTGGCCGAATTCATATCATCCACCGTGAAAAGTTTGAGGTAAAGTGCAAATACTTGGAGGAGAAGTGTGATGGTCTGGAGAAAAGAGTAGAACTCTTGAAAAAAAAAGAGCAGAAGAAAAATTTTGTAGTAAAGGGGATAGAAATAAAGGAAGGAAAGAATGAAATAAAACAAGAAATGGAGGAGCTGATAAAGAAGAATCTAGGATTGAAAAAGAAAATAGAAGAAGCCGTGGAGATAAGAAAAGGTATAGTGATTATAAAAATGTCGAGTTTGGAGGACAAAATAGAAATACTAAAGAACAAAAGTAGAATGAAAGGTACCAAGATATACATAGACAAAGATAGGACAAGGAGGAGAGAGGAATACAGATGAATATAAAAATGGAAGCAAAAAAAGTAGAGGAAGAGGGTGTGAGACTGAAAATTGGATGCAGGAATATGTGGGTGGAGGGAGAAGAAAGAAGATGGGTGGAGAACGAGGGGAGAATAAATAAATGAACACTAAAAACTAAAAATTGAGAAGGGGGGAGGGTAAAGAAGAAAAAAAGGCAAAAAAGGGTGGAGGGTAAAAATAAAGAGAAAATAAGATATTATTTTGGATCATTGTGGGGATAAAAAACAAAAGTATAGATTTTAGAACTATATAAAAGTTTTAAAATGGTAGGTTTAGTAGAAACTTGGATGGAGGAAAAGTACATGGAAAGACAAGATGCCGAAAGAATATGTATGGGAAATTCAGCATTCAAAAGAAAAGAGAGGAAGGATAAGAGCAAAAGGAGGACTAATAGTGGGGATAAGAAAAGAATTAAAAATAGAAAAAAGAAAGCAATTATAGAAAAGGCAATAGAAGAAAAGGATGAAGGCAAGTTGATTATAGGAGGAGATTTGAATGCGAGGATAGGAGAGGAGAGAGGAATAATGGTAAATGGAGAGATAAGAAATAGGATATCAATGGATAAGAAAATAAACGGACAAGGAAAAATTTTGATAGAACTATGTGAAGAAAGAGGTTGGACAATAATGAACGGAAATTTGGAAGAAGAAGGAAAAGGAATTTACATATGTAAGGAGAAAGAGGCCAGTTAGTAATAGATTATGTGATTATAAACGAAAAAAGCTAAGGAGGACATAGAAACATTAAGAATAGAAGAGGAGATAGAATCGGACCATCAGCCGCTAGAAGTAGTCATGCTGGAAGAGGGGGAGGAAGAAATATAAGAACAAGAAGAGGTATGGAAAGAAAAGAAAGTATGGACTGAAGAGAGTATAAAAAGATATAAAGAGGAAATGGAAGAGGAAGTAAATACTAAGGAGGAGAGAGTGGAGGAAGAGATGGAGAGAATTACAACCAGGATGGAAATGGCAATAGAGAAGAGAAAGTATAGATTAAGAAAACAAGAATTAGGGAAAAGAAAAGATTGGTGGAACGAAGAATGCGAGAAGGAAAAAAAGAATTAAGAAAAAGAAGAAGGAAATGAAAAAAGAAAAGATAGAGATAGATGAATACAGAAGGTTAAAAGTAAATTTCAAAAAAATATGTGCAAAAATAAAGAAGAGCATAAAAACAAACCAAGATAAAGAGTAGAGAAATTAAAAATGAAGGACAGGTATGGAAATTCATTAATAAAAAGAGGAAAAAAGGAGGAAGGATGGAAGCAAATATAGATGGGGAAAATGGGAAGAACACTGTAAGAAGTTAGTAAGAGAGTGAAAAAAAGCAAGAAATGAAGAAGTTAGAAAAAAAAGGATAAGACACAGAGAAGGCGGAATAGGAAAAGAAGAAATGGAAAGAGCAATAAATAAAATAAAAAAGGAAAAGCAGAAGGGACGGATGGAATACAAGGAGAACAATGGAGGTATATTGGAGAAGGAAGGAGAGAAAAAGTAAGTATTCGAAAGAATATGGAAAGGAGAAGGGTTACCAGAAAAATGGAGAGAGGCAATAATATGCCCAATTTACAAGGGGAGAAATAGGAAGAAAGCGAACAACTATAGAGGAGTGAGTATAATGAATGTGGGCTATAAGATATATGCGGAAATAGTTAGAAAAAATTGGAAAAAGAAATACAAGAAAAGAATATAATATCGGATTGGCAAGCAGGATTTAGGAAAGGAAGAGGAACGATAGACAATATATACATATTAAAGCACATAGTCAATAAACAGTTAGCAAAGAAAGGAGGAATAATGTACGCAATATTCCTAGACATTAAAGCGGCATTTGATAATATGGAAAGAGGGGGATTATGGAAAAGAATGGATGAGGTAGGAATAAACAGAGATATAAAAAATGCAATAGAGGAAATATACGAAGAAACAAGGTGTAGAACGAGGGTAGGGAGGAAACTAGGTAAAGAATTTAGGACGGAAAATGGGACTAAAACAGGGATGTCCGATACGTCCAAGCTTATTCTCGATATAGTGAACTAAGTAGGAGGAATAGTGGTAGGAAGGAAAAAGATATGAGTTTTAGCATATGAGGATGACATTGTGGCAATAGCGAGAAATGAAGAAGAGATGAGAGGAGTAGTTAAATTTATGAAGAAATATCTGGAAAAGAAAAAACTAGCAGCAAATGTCGGGAAAACAAAAATTATGGAATTTAAAAAAAAAGAAAGAAGAAAGGAAGTTAAATGGTGGTGGGGGAGGAGGAGGTAGAGAAAGTAGACAAGTATAGATACTTAGGATACAATATCAGATATGATAACAAAGATGGAGACCATATAAAAGAGATGAAAATGAAAAGAAATAGAATAGTAGGACAAGTATGGGGTTAGGGAAAAAGAATATTTGGTAAAGAAATAGAGAAAAGGAGATGGATGTTTGAAAAGTTGGTAAGAAGTGTGGTACTGTGTACGTTAGGACTAGAGAAGGAGACATAAGGTATATAGTGGAAGAAGAGCTAGAAATAGAAAAAATAAGGATACAAATAATAAGAATAGCGGTAAGGTATGAAGAAAAAATGGGAAGGAGAAAATAAAAAATAAAATACTATATGAATGTTGGAAAAAGGTCGGGGCACAGAAGGTAAAATATGGGAAGAAGAAAAAAGAAAATACTATGAAAAAGTGGGATACGCGAGAGAAGAGATAAAGAGATTAAGAGAGAAGGGGAGAAAGATAGAGAAAGAAATAATTGCAAGAGATAAAGATACACAGAAGCAGGAAAGAAGGGCAAAAATAAAGGAAGGAAAATATAATAAAAAATACATAAAAATAATGACAGACAAGACACCAAGGTACATAACAGAGAGAAAAGGAATAAATGAAATAAGAATGATTGCAAGGTTTAGAATGGGAAATGAAGAAAATGAAAATAAATATTGGATGAGTGATGAGGAGAGTTTATGCAGGTTGTGTGTGGATGAATGGGAAAGTATAATACATATAAAAGAGGGATGGAGGGAAACAATACACAAAAAAGGAATGGAAGTTACTACTAGGAGAGAAAGAGGAAGGAAAACATTGGATGAGGGAAGTGGTGGAGAGGAGGAAAGTGATGGAGGAGAAGAAAAGACAAATATTGAAAGTTTAGAAAAGAGAGGGATGTGGGGTAGAAGAAGGAAACAGGAATTTGTGGGATTAGAAATTAGTGGAAGATTAAGTTATTTAATTTTTTATTTATTTTTTTTTCTATTTTATGGACTAGTTAAGTTGGTTTATAAACCGATTCTTTTGTTGTAAATTACATATTTTAAGACATAATAAATATTAAATTGAATTGAATGATATGAATTATTTTCACACTAGTCAGTGATATTTTGAAGTTTCGATCTCAGGTTGCTACTTTGATATGTGTCACTTTCGTGACAAGCCGTCTAAAAAATTTGATTACATGTAGTAAAATCTTTAATAATTTGTTTGACATAAAGACTATCAATTACATTTCTTAATTTAGTGCTATAAAATCTATCTTTAGATAAATCAATATTAAAGTATCTTGTTATTAATATATTTTTGCTTTGATTTTCGTAAATCATCTGTTCGCACCAGTTATTAAATAAATCTATAAATTTGCTTTGAACTTGGTGAATGATCAAGTACTGCTGCGGTATTTATATACAAATTTTGATTAATAGTAATAGTTAAACCCAAAAAAAAATATTATTTATACTTATGTTAGAATACATTTTAAATAGAATCAGACGGTACCCTTTGATATTAACTTTACAGTCTAATATCGGATTTGTTAATCGCGTTTCACTTACCATAAGTATCAAGGGTTTCTTATTCCCAACCATTATCGTAATCTCACTTAAATTATGAATTAAACTTTGACAGTTAAAATATAGTATCTGCGCACTCACTTCTCTCAATATAAAAAATTAATTTTGCTTCTTTTAGCTTTCAGCTTCCACCCTCAACACTCTTTACGCACGTCTTATCTCATCTATCCAAGTTTATTTAAAAATTTTCGACTGCCAATTTACAATTTATGCATTTTATGTCCTTCTGTTTCGGTTTGCACTCTTTTAGTTCATGTGCTTTGGCACATCTAGACAAGCTCAGCGCGTTCTTGCATTCTTGGGATTTGTGATCATAACCACTACTACGCTTATAACACCTTCGCACATTCGATTTTTCAGTTCTTAGAACCGACTCCATAGTTTTTTCATCAACTTCAACTAAACAAAAGTAATTAGATCGATTTTTGTGCTCCTTACTTATTTACATCACATTCATAACTGATCGATCCAAGATTATTTCTTTACTTTGAGACCTAATTTTTTCTTCAATTTCACTGGTACTTAATTGTTCAGTCATTCCCATTACTTTTAACATCGGTGCTTTGTTTTTGGCACTTTTACTACTTAATTGCTACCTAACTTGCTTTTTTTATCACTTTCTCTAAACATTTCTTTGACTTGCGTTCAATTACAATTCCTCCATTACGAATATTTTTTAATCCAGTAATTTCTAATTTTGCGGAATCTAATTTTTTTTTATCATCATGTTAAATAAAATTATTTAAACTAAGAAAAATGCCAACAGTTAACTGTAACGGCATGGTGTGTTAAAGTGCAAAGCTCTTGGCTTTATCGGCAACGTGTGTTACAAGCATTAAAGCTATCGCTTAGATAGCGCTTTGCACTTTAACACACACATGCCGTTACAGTTAACTGATGGCATTTTTCTTAGTTTATACTATTCATACGTGTCAATGTTTACACGAAATGTCGCAAGACACACATTTTACTTATGTTCATTGCTCCACGAGAGTTTAAAAGACCAACCGCCGTCTTGTACAGTCGTATACCGCACTTAAGTATACACCTCTAATGAGCTTACAATAAGGGCGAAATGCTGCATCAGGTGTTCTTTTGTTGCGTGAGTACTTCTGTACAAGTTATCTTAGCGTTATCGGCAACGTGTGTTACAAGCATTAAAGCTATCGCTTAGATATCGTTTTGCACTTTAACACACACATGCCGTTACAGTTAACTGTTGGCATTTTTTTTAGTTTACACTATTCATACGTGTCAATGTTTCCACGAGATGTCGCAAGACACACGTTTTACTTAAATTATTTAAGTAAAATAATAATAACAACCATATAATTGAACTCATGGGTATCTAAATACTAGATTTAAATGCCATTAGACTCTTACAAATTCCAGAGAAAAACAAAAAAAAATGTAAATTTTAAAAATTTCTTTTAAGTCCATGGTTATATCTTATATCACTTTTGAAGATGACGAATTTTATATTTTTAAGTTCTCTTAGTTCAATTAAATAGTGTTGGTTCTGGGACTACTAGGTCGTTGTATTTTAATATTTTTTTCACATTAACATAGAAACCAATAAATGAAATTTCTTCCAAGATGGATTCCAATTTCATCAACAAAATTTCATATATTGATTGAAAATTATAGAATTTTATGTACAGCCTTTCGCGTTTATAATGGCGCGGTTTACGGCAGGTACATAAATTAGTCGTTCTCCTTCAATTGCGTAGATACATAAACAAATTAAATTGGATAATTTGGCTATAGTATAGGCAGAATCGATATCGGATTAACAAAACTTAGGGCTTGAAGCTATAACTTGAAACTGTAAATTATTGCAAAGAGTAATTCATAAAATTTCGGGCATATAAAACAGGTAAACGTTTAGTATTCAATGAGAATGACAAAATTAACACTTTAAAATAATCAATTGTTTGCAATTTAAAATGTTTATATAATGCATAGGACAATATATTAGAAATTTTGAAGTAAGATACAAGGAATTTTTGATGGCTTTTAGAAATAAACATCCAAAGAAATGAAATTTTGACTTTTTTGACTTAAAACCAATAACATCCTAATTTTTACTTTTAAAATTCTCCTATTATAGTTTTTTTTTTACTATAAAGAGTAATTTTTATTATCTTTTACAGGAAACTACAATATCTAACTGCAGATGAAAGTTAAACTTTATGAAATCATCATGTTCATAGTAGTTTACAGTTTCAAATATAGCTTTAAGGTCTCAGTTTTGTTAATTCGGTACCAAGTCTACATATATAATAGCAAAATATATACCATTTTATTTTGTATGCAATTAAAGGGGAACAACTAATATATGTCCTGCTCTTAACCGCGCCACTATAAACGCGAATGACTGTACCTCTATGTACTTACATTACATTAAATTATTTCTGAATTTATTTGATTTTATAAATTTATATCGTCTTTACGTAGATTGGTCTAAATTTTCACGTATTAATAAAAAGTTGATTTGGTTATTTCTGTTCAGTAAGCAGATCAAAGATATTTCTGACTGACGACTAGTTCCAAAGAAAATCATTAGTTATTTTGAACTAATTAATTCCTATATTTATTTAACGCATTAATAATGGCTTGTTAACAAATCATTTAGTTTTGAGAAACCAGACAATAGTATTTTAAATAGTCGTAGTACAATATAAGGACACCAAATTACGCTAACAGTTGCGACGTCAATAGCTTCTAAAATTTATTGTAAAAGTAATAAAAATTTTTTACAGAAACACGTTTTCAATCAATAAATTTTATTTGCATTCGTGCTTAATAAACATTTTTCAAATCGTTGATGCAAGAAATCTTATAAATCCATAAAAACTGAGTATAAACTCAGTTTCAATACTGATAGTGCAGAAAGTAAACATATGTTCTATTAGACATGTGGCACACAAGCAAAAACAAACATTAAGGTTAAAATTCCCAAATTGTAAATATAAACTGTTCGGGTTGTGTTTAATGCATCCAAACGTTCATCCAATGGTGTTTCGTTAAACGATGTTATATCGGCAAGAATAATTTAGAATTTGACATTTTTAGAAAACCTACAACTACTATGATTACATTTGACTAGTATCTTTATAAATTATTAAAAATTTATACAATAAATATTCATATAAACATAACTTTTTTAATTTCACTTACCTCAATTAAAAGTATATTTTGATTCCAGTTTTCCCAGAAAATAAAAGTTATGTAAAAATTTAAGTAAAAATATTGGCAAAACTATTAGAAAGTTTGATATACGTTTGAAAGAGCATTTACGTTGTATTAATAATCCTAAGAAATACTGTCTTAATTATAATTAAATTAAATCAAGTTTTGCTGAAGATGTTTTACTTAATGGGCACTTTTTTCCAGTAGTTCTTTAATACGCCCATTATTAATAAATAAATTTAATAGAAAATTTTAGGTACATTTGAAATTATTTATACAATTAGATCTTCATATAGAAATTAGGTATTTATCGAATGATCAAACAAGTTTAGATAATTATTCTTAAATATTAATTTTGCCAAAATTAAACACCTACCAAAATAACTTTTTTTGTTTATGTTTACAATTGTTGATTAATGTTGTTGTAATTTTATGTTCAAAGTTAACTGGTTTTAATTTTTTTTATGTTTTTAATTATATACAATTATTATTAAAACTCAAAGATATAAATTGGTCAAAAAACTACAATTGTCTTTGCCATTTTACTATTACAAGTAACAAATATTACACAACATTTTTGGTCCTTTGACGCACGAATTAGAAAAGTTTTCCATCCTTGTTGTTACCTACGGACAACAAGGTATTTGACAACATTGTCACGCATTAGAATTTAGTTGCAGGTTCTGTTGTCAATTAACTTGATACACTTCAAAAACGAACAAATCAAAGATTACGCGGCACTTTTAAGAAACGATTAACAGATTTTTGTAAGATTGATTTTAAAACTAATTTATACGCAAACCCACAGTCTATCCCTGGAACTGATGAAAACGCGGTTAAACAATTTAAAATCTATTTTTACTGAATTTGAGACTATTCAGGATCAAATAGAAGAGATTATGGAAACCGAGAATCTTGTTTATTCATCCGACGATCTTGAATTGTTTGAAGGCCAGTATTATGAATCCATAAGTAAAGCAAAGTTTTTATTAGAAAGCCAAAATGCACCACAAATTACAAAGACTCCATCAGACATGACCCCGCAAATATCTTCAACTACATTGTCATTTTCTTCATTTCTTCAGACTTTAATTTGCCGTCAATTGCGCTGCAAAAATTTAGTGGCTAAATCACAAAATGGCTCGAGTTTAGGGACATGTTTGAGGCATTAGTAGACAAGTCCTCTAAATTAAATAATGTGCAAAAATTATACTGCTTGAGAGCGGCATTGTGTGGAGAAGCAGCTCATATTGTTGGCTCCCTCGAAACTTCTTCTCATAATGATAGGTAGCCTGAATCTTGTATGCAATCGCTATGACTTGTGTCGAGTTCTTATTCAAAATCATGTCACATCCTTTTTTAGTACACATGATACGAAAAAGAAATCTGCATTTGTAATTTGGGAAATCCTTGATACAATTTCAATAAATGTACGGACTCTAATGAGTTTGGAACAACCTATCAATACGTGGGATACCGTAATAATTGTGATTGTTTCTAATAAACTCGATTAGACAACTCAACGAGAGTGGAAAAACCACACAATGGGAGATCTGGATTTTCCTTTGTTTGTTAAATTTAAGGAATTCTTGGAAAACAAAGCAATTATGCTAGATAACTTAAATTTACCCAAAACTATAATGTCATTTGCTAGTCAACCTAGGTAGAGTTCTTTTAGGAAAGACAGATCTCATTAAAAATTGTCTGACAAATCATGTACAATGTAATTTAGCTAAAGTTGATTTTTTCAATTAAATTCAGCAACTGTTAGCTAATTTTTTTGAGATTGAAGCGTGCACTTATGGTAAAATTCTTGAAACAGAACACTTTTGTGAGAAACATTTTCTTGAAAATTATAGACGCACTAATTATGGTATATTTGTCGTTGGTATTCCTTTCTTAGTAGATTCAAAACAAATCGCATTTGGTAGGTTTCTGTCATATGAACGAAAATTACATTGCAACGAAAAATTAAGGCAACCCTATATAAATTTTCTGCGCGAATATGAGGGAATATATGACCTAAAAACTAAACCAATAGAATATTTTCTTCCTCACCATGGTGTCATCAATAAGTCTGGCACTACAATCAAGCTTCGTGTCGTATTTGATGCATCATGTAAAACCAGTGGCTGTTTTTTTTTTAATTCACTACAAGCAGTTGGACCACAAACAAAATGTATTGACAAGTGTTAGTCAGAGATAACGAAAAGCCATTTCAACAAATTCTTTGGAGAAATCATCTATCCAAAACACTTCAAACCTTTCAACTGAATACGGTGACATACAGAATAACTGCTGCTCTTTTTTTAACAATCCGTTGTCTCCATAAATTAGACAAACAGAATTTAGTCAAAAATCCAACTACGGCAATATACATGACTATTAAGTAGACGTTATTCTTTCTGGAGACAAGAAGTTAGAGGATGTTCTAAAGATGGTTAAAGACGTAACCGGAATCTTAGAAAGTAGTTGCTTTTGTCTAAGAAAATTTAATTCAAATAACAAACAAGTTATCTAAATCTTGGTGAGCTCGAGAAATTAAAAAGTTTAGGTCTATACTGGAATACCGTAGACGACAATTTCATATTCAATATAAGCGACGAAATATCTCCAGTAATTCTAAAGGGAACATTTTATCTATGATAGGACAAATATTTCATTGACTAGGTTTATTGGGACTATGCACCATCACCGCAAAATTGTTTTTACAAGATCTTTGGCAACTGAAGGTCGGTTGAGATGAACCGCTTCCAACAAATATGGTAAATTATTGGGTATCTTTCCAAAAATCATTAATTTCTATAAATTTTGTTAAAATTCCTAGATGTATGTTAGGGTTTTGTAGTTAGATGGTACTATAGTTTTATATTGGTTGCAAATTTAAGCAATTTGTCTCAAATCGAGTTAAGCAAATTCAAGACCTTTCAACAACATTTATTTGGCGATACGTTCCATCAAAACAAATCCGTGCAGATTTGGTATCCAGAAGTGCTACATCTGATCAGTTAATTTTAAATCAATGTTGGTGGCATGTCCCAGAGTTTTTCCTAAGTGAAATGGTTCTTATTAGGGCCATACATAGACTGTAACACCTTAGAAAATAATTTTTATCTCTACAATAACTTCTAAGGTGCAATAATTTTTTTGATAACGTATATCTATATTAAAAATTTTAAAGTCATGCAAATAATTTGAAAACTGTTAAAGCTAGGGATATGAATTACGGATCAAACGTACGCAAAATTTCATGAGTTATTTGACGGTGCAAAAATATACAGGGTGTTCTATTTAACAAAAAATCAATTTTATTTGAGTAGGTTTGTCTGAATCACCCTGTACATATAAAAATATTTTTAAAATGTCCAAGTTTTAGTCTATTTTCAGACGAGTAGTCTGAAAGCCCATAATCGAACAATTACACACTAAATGGACACACTGTTGAGGTGTTTTTTACTTAAATGAGAAACACTATATAAATATTTACAATACATTTTATGGGTTGGTAATTTAAGTTTTCCAATTTCAATTTCAAAACGTTAATGAATACGCAGCTTAAGCAGACGTGTTTGTTTATCTTCTCTCTGCATAAAAATTTATTTTATTAAGTAAAAATACATATTATCTAACATAAAGCCGATCAGTATATGTTTGGTATGTCAAGAAATATTAAAAGAAAAAGATAAAAAAATTCAATGTGATGTATGTAAATTACATTTGCATTCGATATGCTCTGGATTATCGCGCAGTGAAGTACAGTGTTTTATCAATAAAGACCGTCGTCTATCTTATCAGTGCGAAAAATATGTAAACCAACTTTCAGAAGTATCTGAACTTAAGCAACTTATCTTAGAACTAAAATCTAAAATTGAAGAATTAAAAAAACAAAATGAAACTACCCCCAGAAGAATGGCGGGAAATGAAAGAGAAAAAATGATATATGAAATGAATGAACGACAGCGTCGTGCCCAAAATGTAATTTTGTTTAATGTCGAACAAAGTATCTCCACTGATGCTGTTATATGTGCTTCCCAAGATTTAGAAAATTAAGAACGTTATACAGCAGATAACCGAAATTCCCACTGATAACATTAAATTATATCGCTTAGGTAAAATATCTGGCCTTCAAGGTAAACCGCGGCCGATAAGAATAGTTTTAAACTCCACTTACGATGCAAACAAAATTCTTAAAAACTAATTTAAACTCGAGGGAAGTCGGTACTCGGTAAATGGTGATCAGACTCCTTACAAAGAGAATATTTAAGCACATTAAAGGAAGAATTAAAGGAAAGAGTCTCTACTGGAGAGCGAAACATAACTATTCGTTATTTTACTAGGAATTCCAACAATTGTTCCTCTAAAAAACTGAAATCTCACAACAGAAACAACAAGTTACTTTGTTATTATCAGAATGTCAGAAGCTTGCGGAACAAAATAGATCAATTCTGCTCATCGCACACCTACTACTGAAAGCTTACAAATTTTATTAGACTACCTTATTGAACTCTACTATTATAATCGCAACTTATTAATAATTGGAGATTTTAATATACCTGCCTTCAGTGTTTCAGAATCAGAATACTCTTTGTGTCGCCAAATACATAATTTTTGTGATTTAACTAATCTTACACAACTTAATAACGTATACAACAATAACAATAGATTACTAGATCTCGTATTTTCTAACATAACATGTAATGTAACTCGTGAAGACATACCTATAGTTGTCGAAGATGTGCAACATCCATCAATAAGGGTATGTCTAAATTTAAATCATTTTCATCAACCTACATTTTTTCAAACGCGTACAATAAATCATACAATTTCAAAAAGCTAATTTTTCTCAATTATATAATAATTTGTTTAGGATAGATTGGACAGAGTTTGATCATTTTACAAACGTTGATGATGCTTGTTGTAGATTTAATGACATTCTGTATGAGCTACTGGATATTTCAGTGCCTTTGTATAAAAATACACGTCAAAACTATCCTACGTGGTTTACTAGGGATATTATAAATACTATTAAACTTAAGACTAAGTGTCACAAAAAATATAAATCATCACTATCCTTACACGATTATAATCAATTTAAATATTTCCGAACATTAACAAAATTTAAAATCAAAAATGCTTATAAGCAGTACTTGGATTCGCTTGAGCAATCAATTAATTTTGATTGTAAAAAGCTTTGGTCATACATACAAAATAAAAGAAAATGTAGTAGAATACCAGGAAAACTGTACAAAGATGGTATCTGTTATGACCAACCACGAGATATCGTTAATATATTAGCCAAACACTTTCAATCCACATATATACATGCAGATAACTCGACTAGTGTGAATTCATACACAATTAATAAAGACTTTATTTATTTTCCTTCCATAACTATGAATACTGTCACAGACAATGATATCTTATCAGCTATAAAGAAAATGAAAGACAAAGTCACAGCTGGTTTTGATCAAATTCCTAGTTTTGTTATTAAAGATTGTGCTACTGTTTTTCTATATCCCTTGTCAATCATATTCAATTTAAGTATTAAAACTTCTACCTTTCCCAGTAAATGGAAATTAGCAAGAATTGTCCCAGTTCTTAAAAGCGGTGATCCGACTAATGTTACTAATTATAGACCAATTGCCATTCTTTCAAACTTCTCAAAAATATTTGAAATAATACTGTTTAAAGATATTTATTCTAAAACCAAATGTTTGATTTCGCCATACCAACACGGTTTTGTGGAAAAACGTTCAACAATAACAAACTTAACTTGTTTTACGCAATTAATTGCGGAAACATTAAATATTCAAGGTCAAGTTGATGTTGCTTACACAGACTTCTCTAAAGCTTTTGATCGACTTCATCACGGTGTTGTGGTAGAAAAATTATTTAATTACGGTTTTAGCAACAGTTATCTAAAATTATTAATGTCGTACTTACAATATAGACCTCAATTTGTTGCATACAACGGATATAATTCGTTTGAATATACAGCCCCATCGGGTGTACTACAAGGCTCAAACCTTGGACCTCTTCTGTTTGTATTATTTATCAATGATATTTCTGACAATATTTGTTCAAACATATTAATATATGCAGATGACGTAAAACTATTTGCTTCTATTCAATCAGAATCAGACTGTATAACATTACAAAAGATTTGGACACAATAGCTGATTGGTGCACTACAAATAAATTAACTTTAAATATAGGAAAATGTAAAACACTCACATTCACTCGCAAGATATCACCAATAAATTTTTCATATTCTATTAATGCAATTACTTTATCACGATCCAACTGTATCAAAGACCTTGGCATAATATTTGACTCACAACTAACATTTAACAGTCATATAACAGAGCTTGTATCTTCTTGTTATAAACTAATTGGATGTCTCCACCTTTCAAAACTTATATTTAGCTTTAAAACGTCCTAAACTTGAATATATAAATAAATATAAAATGTCCAAAGAAGGTTTTTAAAATATCTGTGGTATAAGTCATTCGGTGTATTTCCCGTCAGAGGCATTGACCAATCTATGTTATTATAAACATTCAATATAACAAGTTACAAATTAAAAAGAATTATTATAGGTCTTACTTTCCTGTACAAAATATTACATATTCAAGTAGACTCTTCCGACATTTTAATGAGACTATGCTTTAAAGTACCCAGACCTAACAGCAGGCAAACTAATACGTTTTATCTCCCAGCTGGTCGTACCAATTTTCTTCAAAGATCTCCATTGTTTTTTATCTGCGAGAATTACAATAAAATATGCACTACTACTGACTTAAATGAAAATACACTTAACGAGATCATAAATGCTATCTCTAAAATACATTAACTGCCTATGTTGTACACAATTTAGATTTAAGTTTTTGCTGTTACAATCAGTTAGTTATTTTATATTATTATTTTATTACTCAGTATTTTATGTTGATATATTTTTTACTACACCTCATAATAGTTTATTGTTACATTTATAATTGTCTTGAAAATGGAATTTCTTTTCTGTTGGACAATAAATACCATGATTATTATTATTATTATTATTATTTAAAAAAATAGATTAAAATTAATTTTACTTACCTTTTTTATCTAATTATTAAGCGTATATCGAGGATTTAAATTTTCACAAAAAAAGGTAACATAATGTATGGAAATAATAATAATTTATTAGTAAAAAATATTACCAAATATGTGCTGATCTTTGAAAAACTTTTCCAATTAGATAATGGATAAGACATTCAGTTAAATTGAGTATGTACAGTCGTGGTCACGGGTTTTGAACAGTTTCAGGTAGTATGTAAGTAAAAGGTCACAGTCTAAGGAAAGAAACTGATGTAACCTTCGAAACTTAATCCTTTTTAATGACGTCTCTTTGTTATACTGAATAAAGAAACGTATACCGGTTGTTTTCACGTATTTTGCCAAAAATGTAAAAAGATTTTATTCTTCACAATCTTCAAATATATACAACAAAAATAATCAATAACTTCTTTATAGTCGAAATATTGGATGGTTTGTATAGTAGGTAAAATAGTAATTAACTAATACAGGAAATAGGTGAAACAATACATGGATTAGAAATTTATGGCGGTATTGTTTTGCTTAACCAATACGAGCTAGTAGTTAAATTAAATTAATTTCTTTTCCGAGCTTCGGGGATTTTTGAAGAAATTCGTCAAAACTTTTTAAGAAAATTTGACACGTTAGTTTTTAGATACATATTACCATTAACTTATTTTTTTTAAATGCAGACCTGTAGTTTTTATTTCATTTAAAAAAAACTTTAATGAACATGTAATACATCCAAATAAAAGTAAAAATCCAAAAAATAGTATATTATGCTACTATGCTATTTGCGAAACACAAAAAGGCGTTCGACTCTGTGTAGCATATACTATTTTTCTTCAAGCGTAAAAAATCAAATTCTTCAAAACCTTGCAAGTCAGTTACAAGTAGTTGATGTGGTTTTAAATTGAATTGGCAACAGCGTTAACTCTACCTTTACGTTACTTACAACTGTCAAATATGACTGTCAAACAGTATTATTTATTTGGTAGTATTAGATATTTAGGTAAAAACCTAATTTCACAATTAGAAATAAATAATGTGAATGCATTTTAGAATGGTTTTGTCAAACAGTGTCTTTGTTTTTTTTATACTGAAAAAGACACGCTCAAACCAAAGCCCAATCTCCAATAATATTACAAATATTACAATACATTTTCTGTATGTTTTATTAGCGAAAAAATAGTAATTACACATTTAAAAGATCATACAAATTGTATATAAATAGAAAACACGCTAATACTGGATGTAATATCCATTGCTTTGTATACAAGTTTCTAACCTATTAGGCATGCTATTAACGATTCGTTCACAAATGTTTGTTGTCCTCAGGGACTCCCATGACGCTGTTACGTGACGTGTTAATTCATTTGCGTTTCTTTCTCTAACGCCGTCGTTGAAATTGTTCCAATCCCTCACGCTAGCTGCCCACAAATTTTCGATTGGATTAAGATCCGGCGATTTTGCAGGCCACGGCAAAAGTTCAACTTCGGGATGATCTGCAAACCAATCCCGAACAATACGCGCAGTGTGAATTGTGCAATTGTCCTGGACAAAACGAAAGTTTCCATTTCGTTTTCGGGAAAAACTGCTCGTACGCTAGGAAGCATCACCTCTTCTAGTAACGTGACGTAGGATCTGGCATTAAATCTTGGTGGTGTCACTTGCACAATCTCACCAGGAAAGGATTTGCACATCCATCCCCAATATCCAACGTTGATTCGGCCGCTTCTTCTTTTAGGGAGAACATTTTCAATGTTATACCTTGTTCCATTTCGCCTCCATAATTGAACAGGCCCATCTTGCGACGACGAATATGTTTTTTCGTCGGAAAATATGACGTTTGACCAGTCCCTGTTAATGTTTGCATGGCAAAATTCTAGTCGTCTTGCTGCATGCTCCGGTGTTAACAAAATTTTCCGAGCTGGTTGGCGGCAATGGATTCCGTTCTCGTGTAACCGACGCCTTATTGTGCGACTACTACACGGTAGTTGGAGTTGCTCTTTAACTTCGACGGATGACAGAAAACGTTGATTATCAGCAATTTCTATAATTGCGTTATCTTCGGCCTGCGTGGTAATACGTCTTGGTCCTGGCCGATGTGTAGCTAATTCTCCGAGTTCGTTACGCCGAATCCAACGTTTCACCGTTTGTCTCTAAAATAAAGAAGTGATAATATCATAGGACTCCACATCAAAAGCGAAATGTTTTATAAAGAAATTACTAATCGAATTAAACAAAATGTTTAAATAAAACTTTTATTTGAAACAAAATTACGTAAAAGAAGTATTTTTGAAAGTAAGTAAGTAATTATTTTATTCGTTCCCTTTTTACATATAATAATGAAAATAAAAGAACAACAGTATGTGAAACGAGCATAATAGGATCATAGGTTACGTCCAATTAATAAAATTGAAGATATTAGTTAATAAAGGCAAAAACAAAAATTTTTGCAAACTATATTTGCCACTTTTACAATTTCTTTATAAAACGTAATTCTTTAGATGTGAAATTCTATGATCCTAGCACTTGTTTCAATTATTAACCATTGATTATTTTAAAACTTAATAGTCTTCTAATAAAATAAGGAAACACATGTTATAATAATTTTGAAAGTAAATCAGTATATTATGTGATGTGTTCCTAATTTATCTTTAATTAACGTAAATTTACTTAAAATTAAAATTTACCAAGTACTTACTGAAAGATCCACAGTTTGTGCAATTCTACTAATACTCCAACCTGCTTCAGAAAGTCCTGCGATACGTCCGCGTATTTCTAGTGAACAATCAATTTGACCGATACGCCTTGGCATTTTAATGAATAATTATTATTTCAATTATGAAAACACTTTAACCAAAAAGTAAGTACACCGTTTACGCAGTACTGCTTACAATTGACTGAATTTATAAGTAATTTTGTTTAACTACTAGCTGCGTTTATTTAGCAAAACAATACCCGTTAAATTTCTAATCCTAATCCAAGTATTGTTTCACCTATTTCCTGTCTTTATAATTAGACTATACAAACATTCCAGAATTTCGACTACAAAGAAGTTATTGTGTTAGTCATAAATTAGATATTTATGTATTATTTTGATCGATATATTTGTAGATTGCGTTAAGAAAAATCTTTTTACGTTTTTGATGAAGTACGTAAACACAACCGGCATAAGTTTCTTTTAAACAGTATAACAAAAGAGATGCCATTAAATAGGATTAAGCTTGCAAGGTGGCCGTTATTTCCCTTAGACTGTGACCTTCTACTTACCTACTACCTGAAACTGTTCAAAACCCGTGACCACGACTGTACATCTACATGTATAGTATAGTATAATTTTATAACGCTATCTTCGTATTTGCTTACATATTACTTCATCAAAAGTTCTATAACTTCCTACAACTTTGAGTGTAACTTTTAATAAACGAATTTATGTGCGGATGGAATCAGTTTATCTGTAGATGGAACTTGGATGTATATTTCACTCAAGTATTTCAAGTTCTGACGTTCGACTATATCAGCAAAATACTCGTTGAAACAAGTAATTCTCAGTGCTTAACCAATAAAACAATAGACTTAAGTATGACATTAAAATTGTGTTAATATATTTGGAGTACTAAAGGTCAATTTTATGTTGGGTTTTCACTTGCCCCTTAATTTAGGAAAATTAATATTAATATCTATAAATCCACAAAACTTAAAACAAAAAGTGTTTGCGTTATCTTAAAGTGTAAGTTGTATTGTGGGTTTACTACCTATTTAATGTTTTTATGTGAATAAATAAAATTGATAACTAAAATCTAAGTCCCATAAACAAGTATGTTTATGAAGGTCAGTTGAGTTACCGAATGTATTACATAATGTTGAAATTTGAACGGTTATTGATTTAGAGACGTAACTCAACAGCATCAACAATGGTATCAGTCTTAAGTAGAGTAATTCCGGGAATGATGGCTCAGCGGGTTAGATGACTTAAGATTTTTTGTGATCGCGGCAACTCCGCTTATTAGGAGATTGTTTTATCGTATAATATATCCATTTCCGTCGACATAACTCTAAAGTTTGGCTTAATGTGCGTATGTCAGTACGTAAAATATCATTTTTTAATTGTCATAACCGCAAACAGTTCACATCCGTAAATACTTCACGGCCGCGTTTTACCGTTATCGCGTATACGTATAGTTAAAATTAGTTAACCTTGCGTATGTACACATTATTATAATAATTTTTTCGTCAATTGCGCATTTATGACTTTCATTAATGTAAACAAAATTGATCGTTAGTGACACCTATTAATGATCAATTTTCAATTAATAAACGATTTTAGTATAGGCAACTAGGCATAAATATTTAGTACATCAAGATGAAAATATAAATAAAAAATCTGTCATAATTTGTAGCAAAGCAAATTTTAATAATAACAAATCGACATTAATCTACAGTTGTAATAAATCTTCAATTTTTTCAGAAAAACTTTTTATAAACCATTGTCTCACGCAGTTCTTTAATACTTTTGTTGCGTGTGTACTACTGTGCAAGTAATTACTTGGCTTTATCGACACACGTATGTTTCAAGCATTTAAAGTTATCGCTTTGATAACGATATGCACTTTAACACTCACACTCGGTACAGTTAACTGTTAGCATTTCTTAGTTTGATACTATTCGTACGTGTTCATGTTACACGAGATGTCGTTAGACACACATTTTACTTATCTTCTTTAATACTGTTTACTCATTGTTCAAAAGTTAAATTCTTCAAGTAGGGCTGTAGGAGATAATTAAAACTACAAAAAAAGAATGTTCTGATAAACATTCCGACTCTTAAAAATCTTTTTAGAGGTGTAGTAGAACCACTTTAACAAAATGTTTTTTTTTATAAACTCTACATGCGCATGTGAAATAACAAAACCATCGTTATCATCGTTAAAGAATCTTAAGTTAATATATCTCAGATAAAAATGTTGTATAACCATTACCATTATTGAACACACGCAGAATAATCAATCCTGTCTCAATAAGTTGGCGGACTACTTGCACACAGTAAGGATATAAATGAATATCTTTGTTTTCTATGATGTAATGAGTCAAAAGTACAACTTGTTTACAGGCAACGTAGAGATGTACTTGAGTTTTGTGCATGATTTATCGAACATTGTCAACCACTTCTGATGTGGTCTTTGTAAGTGCATCATTATTTTGATTAAGCACCAATTTGTTCACACAAGAAAATGTAATACACCTTGTTTTGCTGTGATAAAACTATTGTATTTCAATGCAAAAATTTGGAATTGAGTATTTCAATTTTCCATCAACTTAGTGACCTTTATTAAAATACTATTCGCAAATAGTCATACAAAAGGCGAAAAAGGTAAAGAACGATCATTTTCTCTAAAAGTATTAAATTATAATTTCATTAAAATTACAAAGTACAGTCCACGGAAAAATTATGTAACTAACTCTTGAAATAAACGGTAATTAACAATCTCAAACATTAACTCGCTCGCTTTGTTCACGCGTTAAAATATTGTAATGTTTTAATTTATGTGTTGTTTTCATCGGGACGTACAATACTAGTTGTTTTTATGTTGACTCTAGAATAATTTAGTTCTTTGGTTATACATCCAGCTCCTATAGAAGGCCTTCTATGTAAGGAAACTACTACAAATTAAAGTTAATACGAATGTTTTGTTTTGGTCTAGAGTCCATACACTAACCAATAGGTAGCGCACTTTTGGGTCATTTAATGGTCATTTGTAATATCTAGTGGTGTAACACAAATAAATTTTCTGTTGACGTTTTTTATAAATAATTTTCTTGTTTTACCTATTTTGAAAGTCTTGTACGTCCATGGATGTGTTTAAAAACTGGCGGTTTAACGGAAATTTCGTCACAATTCAACCTTTTTTTTTCTTCTTTTCGACATTCTCTCAAATAGTATTCTCGGTGTGGATGCAATTTAAAATTAAGTGGTGCAAATCTTTTGGTAACTCTAGCAAAAAGTTCTTAAATTTCACGCATCTTGCGGGTTATCTGGAAGAATCATTTAGCCAGTTCGCCTTTGAGTTTCCAATATTTGGATGATTTTGGATTTGTGGTAAACTATCCGGAAGGCTGTACACGTTACCACGTTGTGGGATTACGGCAGATGCTTGTATAAATCATTGATTCCTTTTAAAGCCGCCCTTCATCTAAGACGGGCCCGATTTTTTTATATATTTCTTTTATCGTGCTCATTTTGTTCATGCACGAGTGGGTTCTGTCGTTGCATATAAATTTTGGCGAGAAGAAACTGTGTCTAAGAGAAGACACCAATAATTTCTGTATTTGCGGGTTGTTAAGACGAAGAAGATAAACCGAGATAAACGCTACAATCAGTCTATCCTCTACAAAGAACATTGGGCGTGGCACATTTAGGGAACGGCGCGGAATTGGACGAGACGATAAGTGTTTTTTTTTACTTATATTTTCTTTAACATCAACTTTTTTTTTAATTCTTTTTTTTTATTTCTTTTTATGCGCGGCGCGCAAGGTTTATTAAATTTTATCTTTTCTGCAAAATTAATAAAAGAGATCACTTCAGTTAAAAAAAAGGAAATTTAAATTAATAGTTATTTCGCTTTTTAAATATAACTACATTTAAGTTTATGTACATATATACATAACACTAACTCTAACTAACCCTATTTTAAAAGATTATGTGTATGTTTTAATTTATTATTACAATGTACAAATTTGAAAAAAAAACTCGAAATAACTTAAGTTTGGGGTAAGATTTATGAGCATTTTTTTTTTGTTGTTCAATTTTTGTGAATTATTTTCAAATATAATTGATGGTATTTTTAATTGACATCAAGATTCGCTTTTATTATTTACTCGGCAAACAAAATTTTAAATAGGGGTTATCAGATCGGGTCTTACTTGATGGGCAAACCCCTGGCGCCCTTGGATATTACCTATTACCATACCACTCTACCGTTAGCTGGATGTGGAACCAGTAGGATTTTTTTTTATTTAAATTTAAATTAAGAACTTGCCGAAAAATTTATTGGATTTGCTTATTTAATTATTTTGTAGGCGACAATATCTCAACTGTTAATCGCCCTTATTAATACACTCGTTTATTGAATAACTATTAAATTGGTCTTCGGTTTAACCCTCCTGTTCTGTTCCCATTTAGCATACACATATTGACCCGTGTAGTCACATTATCGTGTTCAAGATCGAAAACTCCAAAAATATCAAACTAATTGAAGAAGTGGATAATGTGTTTATTAGAAAAGAATGGTTATATGTTGATATTACAAAAAAATTGGCAACAAAATTATTCTTGACACTTATAATCTAAGTAATTACTTTGCTTCTACAGTTTGGACAGTAATAAGCGGTATGCGATTTACATAAATGTTTTTTACAATTAGAGCACAAAATGTTTGTTTTGTTGTCATTGCTTGACGGGCAAAATTTGCATCGTGCTCGCTTTATCGCACTAGCTTGGGCCGAAGATGGACCTAGAGGCGGCGATGGACATGAAGTCGTACTTTGGCTTTTGGATTTTATCTTTGCTACTATATTACGAGCCTCTTCAGTCCTTGGCATTCGTTGTCTGTTGGCTATATGTGATCTTATCAATGATTTTCCCAATTCTTCTAGATATAACCTCCTTCTGGTAAGGGTGTTTGCATTCCATCCAGGATCTACCGAAGTCCATAAATCAAATGCATTGTACGCGGAAATATCTAACATATTGTAGAAAACTATCATTGGCCAACGGTTTGTTTTTCTTTTACAACTATACGTGTTAACAAGCTTATCAAGTGTATCCACGGCTCCTTTAGTTGCATTGTAATCCAAAATAATTTGAGGCTTCTTGTCGGCTCTATCACTAATTTTCTTGTCGTTATGTAGTGTACTCATAAGGATTACGTTTTTGTATTTTTTGGGAATATAATTTACAACGGTGGTGTCTTTCGTAAAATAATATGATGAACTTAGTACTTCCTTGTTTGTTAGCTGATGAGGAAGTTCTGGTTTGTTTTTTCTTATAGTTCCTAACATAGTAATTTTTCTCTTTAGAAGAAGCTGTCCTAAATTATAGGAAGTAAAAAAATTATCACAGGTTACATTATGGCCTCTAAGATCACTGGTAAGGTCGCACACGACGCGCATACCTTGATTTTTCTCAGGTTTTGTACCAAGTTCTTTTCCGGTATAAATTTGTTGGGTTACAACGTACGAGGTATTGCTGTCGCATAGAGTCCATATTTTAATCCCGTATTTAGCAGGTTTACTCGGAATATATTGTTTGAAAGGACAGCGCCCACGAAACCCAACTAATTGCTCGTCGATAGTAACATTCTCATCAGGATAATACAATTTAGGGATTACTTCGACCCATTTCTCCCATACGTTACGTACAGCAGCAAGTTTGTCGGTTTGTCTTCTTTCTGACGTGTACTTTTGTTGTCGAATCGAATTACTCGAGAAATAGTACAAAATTTTTCAAGAGACATTGTTGCTCGGAAAATACTTCGACCTGTTTCGTTATTCCACAAGCTTTTTGTTGATTCCCCATAAGATTTATATACGCCCGCTAGCAAGAGCAGCCCAATGTATGCTTCAAAAGTTTCGTTATCTAAATTTGTCCATTTTGTATTATATACTTTTTCACCCTCTATATTTGTCATGTTTATAATTTCGTTTTGAATAGTGGAATTGAAAACTAGCTCGAATGAGCTCTTGATGTCTCTGATTCTTACAGTTGCATATCTAGTAATACCTGGTGCATTTTTGATCACATTTGCTGCAGATGCACGACCGCGTTGTTGAGGTGGATCCAATTTCCATTCAAGTTCACCATTTTTTGACCGGATAGATTGAATAGCAGCTACAGGTTGCGTCAAGACGTTCAATTCATCATCGGAACTTTCTGATTCACTCTCCCGCTAGTATGATTTTCATACTCGGACACTTCTTCTCCACTATCGGATGCTTCTGCAATTTGAACTAACTCAGCTTCGGTCAAAGGTTTACGATTTGCCATTTCTAACAATCAACTTGAACAGTATCGTAACACACCAAAGAAATTAATTGTAAAATGTTTTTATGTAGTAGCGGAATCCACTCGGAAACGTGTAAACTAACTCGGCCTCTGTTTGAAGTCACAACTTGACTGAACACAGTATTGTAATAAACTGAAGACGTTACGTTTCACGATTGCTTGTTATGTAGCCTCGGAATTCATACAGAAACTTGTCTGAACTTGCTGGCACAGGTGCGTCAGCAGCGTTGACTCAGTTACATGCAGAGATAAGAATATAATAAATAAGATATGATGTTATTTTTATAAATTGCACTTTCGAATAAATTACTTTTTTATTGTAAATTGCATTACTTAGATTAGATTACTTATCGGGTCATATTGACCCGAACAGTATATTTGTAACATTTTTACATAAAACTAGAAGTAAAAAAAGTTAGTCAAAAATATTTTAGACACACATTATTCAATTAGAAATAGGAAATGTCAGTGAGTATCAAAGAAAAATTTTTATGGGCAATCTTACAATAAGCGTGTAAAGTTTAATTTGGGTCATATAGACCCGAACAGAACATAAAGGTTAAAAAAAAAATAAGAAGTTGCGGTTTGCACCGACTATTTAGCAATTTTGTCCTCTATTTAACTGTGTAAAAAGATACATAGGGTGCTATTTAAAAATCTCATGATAATGCGCAATAATTGTTGAAGTGTTAAACAGCGCCGTCTAGCTATCACGTCAAAATTTATTCGAACTATCTTTATACAGCATATTATTAAGTAAAAAGAGTTCTTTTAAACGAGACCTAGTTTGTTCAATTCTGTTAACTTATACCGAAGTTATTTCCATTTAAATAAAAACTTGTTTGACGTTCCCCCACCACTACATTTTATAAAAGAGAGTAATATACTGTAAGCAAAAAAAATTTAAAATTTTGCAGTCTTTACTACGGCAATATTTAAAATATATTTATATTTGCATATTTTTGAAGAAAGAACCAATTACATGATCGGCCATAACAGTTTCGCCCCCTAGCGGCCATCTTACAAACTTAAAAATAATTTCCCGCGATTTCTCGTAGCCGATTTACCTATTAAAATTTTTTTTTTCAATGTTGTCAAATTTATAATTCCCGATATATAGCCGGAGTCCATTCTTAGTTGGCCACCCGGTACATTAGTCCAATGCATTTAGAAATTTTCCCACCATTTTTGTATTTATTTTTTCTTTTACCTTTCATTCAAAAGAGTTTTTTTCGATAAGTTTAACCTTAAGTTTGCGCACCCCTAAAACCAACTCTTTCTCCGCCATCTTACGTTTGGTGTGTTTTTTGGAATTTTTATATCTTGCTTTGTAATTATCGCACAGTCATAAACTTTGTGTCTTTGGATGTGTTTGGAGTTATATTTTCCACAATGTTATATGACAAAAAACTGTGCGTTTAACGGAAAAAAAGTTATTGCTCTTCAAAGTCGACAGAACGACTTAAAAAAAAGTTTTTTTTTCCTTTTGACTCATATCTTTCTTCCAGTCTACCTGACGCTTTTTTGTGACAAAATCTTATTAAATATAAAGTAATTTATAGCATTTACAAAAAAAATATCCCGATACGACCATTTTCCGCCCGTCAATCGATGCGCAAAGTTGCTGTGTTCCGGGCGGAATTTCAAAATACGCTGAATGGCGCTCGTGCTCCGCGCTGCATTTCGTCGTAATACGACTTGTTCCTAGTTCATTTATTAAAATAAACAATTGTTGTGCATGATACATTATTTAAATATACCTTGTCCAATAAAAAATTTGTTGGAGTGGATTTTTATTTAAAAAAATGAACATTTCGATGGGTTTAATGATGACTTTATCTTTTCTCAATATTATTGAATTACACTATTGCTATTTGTTACTAATTTATTGATACAGTAAAAATTCTTTTTTGAACGCAGAACTGTGTTTGTATTGAAGCAATTAATATTTCAACCTTTATGAAGAAACTAGTAACCAAGCCCATTTGAAAATGGGCTTAATCTAGACAAACCTAAAATTAAAGACGTGAGGTTACCGCTCAAGGTCAGATCTCAAAGGTCAGGTCAACTTGTGACGCCGCCTAAGATCAGCGCCTGGACCTCCTGAACAATTTGAAGTATCGATCTCCGAAATCGGTTCAGCCGTTTCGGAGGAGAAGACGAACATACAGACACACAGACAAACCGGGCCATGATTTTATGTGTGTAGATTGTTTTCTGCTTATTCCGAACTCAATTCTGCATCACCCTTGAGGTTGATTTTTTTTGTAAATGCTAGAAATTACTTTACCTTTAATAACGTTTACTCACAAAAAAGCGTCAAGTGGACTGGAAAAAAGATAGGAGTCAAAAAGAAAAAAAAACTTTTTTTTAGTCGTTCTGTCAACTTTGAAGAGCAATAACTATTTTTCCGTTAAACGCACAGTTTTTTGTCATATAACTTTGTTAAAAATACAACTCAAAAGAAATCCAAAGACACCAAGTTTATGACTGTGCAATAATTAGTATGCGAGATATAAAAATTCCAAAAAAAACATCAAACCTAAGATGATGGAGAAATGGTTGGTTTCAGGGGTGCGCAAACTTAGAGTTAAACTCACCGAGAAAAAGCCTTTCAAATGGAAGGTAAGAGAAAAAATGTATACAAAAATGGTGGGTAACACCTATAAAATTTCACTGGACTACAGGACATTCTATAGATCTGACTAAAGTTACAGTTTACAAGAATTCACTTTCACAACCCTCCCTAATTAGTTTTTTTATTGATCTTTGGTTAGAAACGTATAGTAGGTATATCTAAATACAATGTTATTAATGTTTTACAAGGTTTTTCTAGAATTTGGGATTTGTATAATCAGAAAGTTTGAGAAATTAACTACTTCTTCATTATTTATTCTTAGCTTAACATATAGAAACAAAGCAATATTTCATTCAAACCATTTTACTATGTTGTCATATTATTTAAATTAATTTTCGGTTGATTAAACCGTATATACTTTTAAAATTTATTTACTTTTTAGGAGCTTTACGTAGGACGGTTTAAAAATAAATAATTACTTTTATTAATATTCAATTTCAGGAGTAGGTACTTTTTATATAAGGTTTGACTCATTTTACATACCAATAACGTGAAGCTTCTGTATTTAAAAATTTTATAGTGCAAATTTACGGTCATTTATGCTATCATTCTATGTGATCATAATTACTTACGTAACAATTGCATTCGAAATCTTCTCCCTAAAACAAAAAATATACATAAATATTTTTCAATTTGCGACATTTAAAATTGACTTCAAAAGCGTAAAATGTACGTAACGGTTATTGTATTTAAAGTCCAAAAATAAATCTTTTATATAATGATCAGAATGAAAAATTAATAAAATGTCAGCAAGATAATTATGTGTTTTTGTTAGCAGTCACCTATTTGTGTAAAGCAATTTCTTTGAAAGTCTACAAAAATAAATCATTTTGTAATATATATTTTGTGACACAACAACAAGAAAATAAATGACAATAAAAAAAGCAAAAAAGAAAAAATTGTATCAAATACAGCAGTTCAAATATTTCGTTTAAAATTTTTATCAGCACATATTCAAGACGGACGACTGTACATGAAATGAACAACAACCTTAGATTAAACTGGAAGAAGTCACGCAATATAATTTATTTCAAACTATCTTTAACACCACTTTTTTTTCGACCTTAAAAAGCAGAATCCTAAATTTTCATGCGTATAATATGTTTGAGTTTTTGTGCGTTAAACTTAATGACCAACTCGACGTGACGTTTCTGTAATTTCTTTAGCAGGAAAGCACTCTATAGAAGTTTAATTTTAAAACGTAATTACGGCTTAAATATATAGGTAAGTTACAGTATTACGGCAACGAGTTTGAGATTTAATCGATTTAGGATAAAAGAGCTATGTTGTAAGCAATGTAACTCTAGAAGTTTGAAAAGCCAATCCGGAATAGGTTTATATGACTTAGAAGGTATCTTTTCCGTCTCAATTAAAGTCTTAGAAAAATTTTAAGATTTATGATGAAAGTTGTTAATTCTAAAAAAGGTTTTCTAAAAGATTTTTAATATCGGTTTGAACAATATCTCCTCCCTCCATAATGTCATGGTTAAAGTAAATAGATGAAAGGATCTTTCATTGTTACTTATTGTTACATTTATTTAGTCCAAAATAGCAAAAAAAAAATATATAGCAATACAATATTGTATGTTCACTCAACAAAAAAAAACAAATGATCAATCTTTTATTAATTAGTGATAATTTTAACAAAGAAATGCAGATAATATTTTACACTATGTAAATTTAAAAAACACGAAAATTAAAAAGTTGAAAGAAACATAATTTCCTATAGATGTAAGAAATTTGAATTAATTGGTATTTATATGAATAAAAAATAATAAAGGTGGATATCAATTTGTAAACATATGATTAAGCAATTTAATTATGTATATACAATTTGTAAATTACTTACGCAATTTATTTTAAGTATGTAAGTTAGCTACTAAATCTATACGACATCTTTTATATAGAAGTACATTTCTTAACTAAAAACCAAACTAACAATTTATTTTTTTTTATTTTATTTTTTTACTTACAATCTGCCTGTAGAGGCAATAGGTAGGTGATTTGACAATAATGGACGATAGACAGGACAGTAAAACATTACGAAAACAGTCCAACCACAGGTCCCAAGCTACTCGGTAGTTTTGTGTTGCACGTATATAACACTCGCATACGCAGAAGTTACTATGTACTGTCATTCAAAACGGTGTGGGTGGTTGAAAAGTTTTAATATTTTGAGTTTAGGCTGAGAATCGTCTTCTAAGAGAGACCTTTGAACAGGTTTGGGTGAGCACTAAGGCGAGTAGCGTAAAGGACACTATATTTTCTAATCTTGTCTGTGATGGAGGGGATGTTCAAGTCACGTTGGATAACTTCATTTAGGACGAACCATACAGCATTTACCATATATGGTAAAACTTTAGATTGGAAGCGTTTTAGAATCTCAATATTGGAGTTACTGGCAGTTCCCTAGAGTTGTAAACTATAGTTCCATATTGGTTATTTTGTTATTGATAGAAAACTGAGATTTTCTGCCAAGAAACCAGTACATTTTTTTAATCTTAAGGTTTAACTGTTTTCTTTTTGTGAAAATGTGCTTTTCTAAGTCAAGCGTCTGTCGAGTTGAAGGCCCAAATATTTTACGCTTTTATGTTGTGGTACTGGCACACCATTTAGCAATACGAGAGGACAGGTTCTTCTTCTTAAAGTAAAGATCACGTGTACTGATTTTCCTTCATTTATTTCTATACGCCATTTGTTGAACCATAGTTCTAAGCTTTGGAGGTATTCCTGCAAGTAGTGGCTTGCCGCGTGTGAGTCGGAGTAAGAAGACAAAAGTGCAATATCGTCTGCAAATGTGGTTACTATAGTGGATTCAGAAGTAGGAAGGTCAGCTGTAAAAAGCAAGTATAGCAATTAGCCCAGCAGACTGCCCTGTGGTACACCTGCTTGTATTAAAAATAATGGAGTACGACTATTTTTGTATTTGACAAAATAAACGTCTTTCTGTCAGGTAAGATTTGAGAATTTCACAAAAATTTGGGGGTAGCACTTGTTTAATTTTTAATAAGATGCTATACTGTATCCAAAACCTGTGCGACATCAATCAATATGGCCGAGCAGTAGCGCTTGTCGTTGAAGTCTTTTATAAGTTTGTCAACTACTCGGGGTACCTGTTCAATGGTGGCCTGATTTTTCCGGAGGCCGTACTGATGATTTGGTACAAGATTGTGTTCTGTGATGAAAGGTAGTAATTTTCTGAATAGCAATATTTTTAAGCCTTTAGACAGGAGTGGAAGTAGACTAATTGGTTTATACGAAGTCAGTTCAGTAAGTAATTTACCAGGTTTGGGTATTAGTACAATTTCAGCAACTTTCAATTGCTCTGGAAAACGTCTTAATATCAGTATCGCGTTGAATAGGTAAGTGATGAATACAAATGCTTTCCTAGGTAATTTTTTCAAAACTGTTGATGTAAAAAGGTCGTAATCAGGTGATTTCCGGGGATTAAGTTCAGACCTAATCAAAGTCCGGACTTGCGTAACTTTGAACTTAGAGATTGGTGGGCATAGTTGGAACGGTGTTTTTAAATAATTTTCAGTTTCAGTTTGGCGGTGTCAATTTTCATTCAGCTTGCTGGATGGTTTGGTTGAAATGTTCAACTACGGTATAAATTTTCTTTAGTTTTTAACAGTAAGCGCTTAACGCTAACAATTCGTCCACTATGTGTCTAAAATGAGTCTAGTCCGTATATTTGTTACAGAGGCCGGGTGGCTTTGTGTTGAGGATTACACGAGTTCCCATGGTTAATATAATTTGTGAGTGTTTTCTCGTGAGGTCGAGACAAGGTACAGCATTAAAGTAATTTGGGTTTACACCTTTTACAATGCAAAAATCGAGTAAGTCGGGAATGTGTGCAGAGTTCGTTGGCCAATGTGTGGGTGGAGTGGAAATATAATGCAGGCCATTTTTTGTGAGCGTATTAAGTGATTCCCTCCCTTTTGTTGTGGTTGATCGTAATACCCACTGGACATGTTTTGCGTTGCAGTCTCCGCCAGAGATGAATCTATGGCCTAAGATTTTGAAATAGTGTTCACATTGTTCGAGCTGATTATTATGACGTGGAAGTAGCAGCGGTCCTTTCCAATCTTCTATAGCTACAATGGTTGTTTGTAGGTGTGCTGGATTGTATTTAGGTAACTCATGATGTTTAATAAAGTATTTGATAATTATGGCAGATCCAGCGTGAGCCGTGCCATCTGGGTGTTGTTTGGCATATATTGAATAATTTGGTATTTTTACGTAAGTTCAATCCGTGTAGTGAGATTCAGCAATTAGCATAACATCTATGCAGTGATTTGATATAAATAAGATAATCTCGTCTCTGTGATGTGATTAATCATTAGCGATCCAGATAGGTATTTTAAGGTGTAGGTCCATTACTCATTTTTAAAACGACTGTAGTTAGAAGTGTTAACATATTACCCATTTGTCCTATTAGAGTTTTTAACATTAGTTTAAGTTTATGAAGCTTGCTTGTTTCGTTGGTAGGTAAGGATTGACGTCATTGTGCTACATCGTGTTGGGGTTGTTGATGATTAGTGCTAGATATTTGGGCATCACTGATATTTGGTTGGACTAACTGTGTAGAAAACCTGTGAGGTTGTCTGCTTTGTAATGCTGGATAAATTTTTTGTTGCAGTTTTTTATAAACTAAACATTCTTTGTAATTTGCTGAATGATTACAGTTACAATTCACACATTTGACATCAGGACCTTTTTTCTAACGTTGACATTAGGCTGTAAAGTGTGGTTTGGCACATTTAACGCAGCGCAGACCCCTATTGCAGACATTTTTGGTGTGTCCGTGTTTTTGACATTTAGCACGTTTAGCGTTTAGCGGTTCGAATTTAACAATTTAATGGCTTAGTTCACTTTTGTTGAAGATATCTTTGTTATTTTCGTCGCGTTTTACCTCGCTAAAGCTATTTTTGTACCTCGCTGTTTTATCTTCGCAATGTTAGTAACCTCGTGACCAAGTAATTTTATCTCATATGGTAAGTCATCTAAATTAGTAGATAGGTTAATATTCCTAAGGACTACTCTGAAGTTCCGTTCATATTTTGGCTGATACGTGTAGAATTCAGTTTTTTGTTCGGTTAGCTCCTTAATTATATTAGTGTATTTTTCAGAAGTATTTAGTAAGGTTTTAACTTTATCTTTATTTAATGTTTTTAGAGTGTACTCAGATTCAGCAAATAATTTGAGTAAGTCCACAAGCGGTTCAATTACTTTAACACCTGATACAAATATTTGGGGTAGTTTAGGATTTTTTATTGTTGGGTTTGGATCATGTTCTAGACTTGTATCTGTTTGATTATCGACAAGTGGCTGGAAGCAATTTGTGGGATTCTACAAGTATTCTAATTGGTTTGTTGATATAGACTCTCTCTGCTTATTGTCGCTGTATTCTTTACGGCTACGTTTTCTATTTTCAAGTGTCATTCAGATTCTTGCGATGATTGGTTGTCGTTTATTGGTAGTTGCTGACATACAGGTGAGTTGTGATGAGCCGTGCAAGCTGATTGAGATTGTAGTGCTTCGTTTATTGTAGCATTAGATTGTAAATTTGCCATGTTTACACTCATGCGTTTAAATATGAATTTTTGTATTGAAAAGTTTTCTGGGGATTTTTGTTATTTGAAATTGCCAGTTCCGACAATTTATCTTTATTTGCTCGTAAAAGATATACCTTGTTTCTTATTTGCTGACTGTCGTGAAAAGGTGTACATGGAAAATGTTCTCTAAAAATTGAACAATTAGACATGTATAAATTATTTACGCCTTAAGCAATCCAATATTAGTTATTTATTTATTATTTATTGACTATAGTTTCAACTCAAAAATAACTAATATTGGATTGCTTAAAGCGTAAATAATTTATACATATAAATAACCAATATTTTTAATTATGGATTTTATATTCATACATAAATTAGACATGTGCTTTGTAGTATCAATTAAAGTAAAATCATCTCATTCAAATTAGGGAATAAGTCTTCAACTACTGTTCCTGTGTAAGTTCCTTTTTACTTTCCTTTGTTTTAATAAAATATTTGCAATCACGGGTCCTATCAATTGCAGACACCTTTTTTTTGTTTCCCTCTTTGGCTTCTTTTGCTGGTCACTTCAGATGCACTCCGTTTTCTACTAGGAATTAATTAATCAATGGATTCTTAATTATGGTTATGCTGACAAGGATAATAATCCAATAATTATAAACTATTGAAGTGAGTCTGGTATTTTCACCAACGTTGAAATTTCAACCTACCTTAGAACCTCCTTCTGGTTAAGGACACCACCCAAGATAAGCCTGTTATCTGGTTCTTCGTGAGCAGCCCAGCAACTGCTATCAACGGAGTCCATTTTGGTTTTTCCTTTTTTTATTGGATAATAAAATACTAGATTTGGATACGAAAGCTGTCACATCTGCCGATTAACTGTCGAACACCAAAGACTTCCTATTTACACAAACTTAGTTAATTCTTTTATGCACGTCATTCATAAATTTTGTTGCGTTCTATTTATACGTACCGCGGCCGTGAGCTTAGCAATGTACCTTTTCAGCGCAGTATAGAAAATTTTGAAAACTAGAAAGATCTTTCCAAGTACCTGATTAATTATGTGCGCTTCTAAACTATTTAAATTATTGGCCAAGATCCGGTACTCTCCGTAATTGTTGTCAAGTACATTCCGAACAATATTTGCCACGTGAACTCGGTGAATCGCTTGCATGGAATAATCTGTGCTACAACTGTCAAAAGTTCATAGTACGCTATCCTATTTAGGGCGTTTGTGCCTTGAATTATTACTCGTGTCTTAACTCGTTCTCGTGAGTCATTATTATTTTATAACTATATTTTGCTATTAACTTTAAATGATATTGTCTATTGGGGTGTCTATGTATTTCTATGTGTGTTGATCGAAGTCTAATCGCTATAAAATATACATATTTCTATCAACGTACGGTTTGTTTCTGTGTCTAAAAGTTCCTAGTGGCCCTAGAATACCTCTTATACGCAATCCTAGGTGGCGCCCCAACCTCTCCCGACTAAGAGGAGCTACCGGTAAAGTCTTCGAGCACTGCTATATTTTTTGAGTTTCTTTACAAATAAACCGTAACACGGTATGGATTGTTGGTTATTTTGTACAGGCAAACTTTGGTTGCTATAAAAAGGCATATAATTTTTTGCGTTACTTACTGAGGCGATAAGTAATTACGTTATAAAGCGGCACTTCACCCGCAGGTCCCGCGTTATGATTAATCACTATCTATCTGCACTTGTAACACAACTTTACATCTCGAAAAGCAAGTCACGTCTAACAATTTATTAACAATGTGTCATTGAACAGTATTATACCACATTCAATGTGTTTATATATTAATTAGTAACAATTTTAAATTGTTGTGTGATATATTTTAGCTCAATTTTCACTTTAGATTAATAAATTGCCGACAATAATGAACAAATCTATGTTAACAAATTTTAATCATAAAAATAAAGTTATAAAAATGAACGGGACGGATACAACAGACTTTTTTTATAAAGTTACAGAATCTAAAGTAACTACTGCTGATGTTCATCGGGCTGTTAAATTATTGTCTTCAAATTATGACTTTTTTGGCTTTAGTGAATGCTCAGACGTTAAAACGGAACACAAAACACCGTCTTCTATCGCCAAAACCGAAGTTTGCGCACCTCATAACAAAAAAAAATTAATAGTCAAAAAGATTAAGTTGCAATATTCAGTTTACACAATAGATCGAAAGATTTGTAGAAGGAACTACATTTAAAAGGTGTCTATAGGTGGAAATGGGATGTATAAACAACTCAGTAAGTTATTTTCTCCGACGTTTCGATCACAGTTGCGTGAGCTTTATCAAGGCAAACGAGTTGGTAGTCAACTTCAAATTAAAGTTCATCAAAAGAACTTTTAAAAACTTTATAACAAGTAATTTAATTAAAATTTTATTTAAATAACACTCAAGTGTAGTATTTACACAAATTTGGACGAAATGTCGAATGTTACAGGTTTTATCGGATTTAAGCAATTTTGTGTTATCTAGAAAAGTGAATTCTGATACTAACTTAAAGATTTCATGGAAGATCAACTTTCGTGATACATTTAATTGCGTGGAAAAGTTCAACAGAAGATTCCAAAGTTTTATAGTCTTCACCACCAATGTTATTCGTTTCCAACAAAACTTTTTTGTGGGAAAAAGTTTGTACAATCTTAGAATCATCAGTAGGTTGTTCATAAAAATATTTACTAGCCAAGAAATTAACCCAGAGCTGTGTGAGTTATACTTTTCATCAATGTACGATGAGAATATGCAAAACAGGTTTAACTCTATTTCTCTCGCGATAAGAATTATTATAAAAGAAGAAGATATAGAATTATTAGAAATTGTTTATTGCCTGTTGCAGCAACCAAAAAATCTATAGAAATAAAATCAGAATTACAACTACTACTTGACAGACTAGAGAATATGAAAGCACATGTCTCCCTCTTCTTATTGAAAAATTTTTTAGCGCATCCAAAAGTCATTTTTTTACATACATGAAAATATTAGAAAGACAATGGAGGAAGCCATAATAGGAAATCTAAACTTTTCCTGTACTATATAGAGGTATGGGTAGTCATAAAGTAAAAGATTTAATTCTTTTAGTATTTATTTCATGTGTAGTAAATATTGTATTTGCCTTTTTGTTTCTGAGAAGATAACGATAACTGCTATAAGAAGCAATAAATTGATCCAATGAAACATATTACAGTGCTCCACTATCTACATCTTTATAATAATAATAATAATAATGTTTATTTGATCAACAGAAAAATAAATTCCATTAACAGAACAAAATACAATTACACAGTAGTGTAGAAAACACAAAAAAAAATAACTAATAAAATAATAAAATATAAAAATATAAAAATGGTAACCGATCTAGTACAATTAGTATAAGATTTATTTATAATAGTGATAATTATAGTTATAGATTATAAAAAGTTAAATTGGATCGGGAATGGTAATAAAGTACATAGTAGTAAACTAATGAAGGTAATGGTTAGTTTCCACGCAGTGGACCTTCTCGTAGGAGAATGTAATGGGGTTGAAATAAAACTGGTATTTCATTATTGTCGACGTTTCGACCAGTGAAGGCTAGTCTTTCTCAAGGCTCTGAAAAATAGTTTACGAAAGCAGCAACCCAGATTGATCTCACTGGACCGGTTATAAAACAATAGCACCGTAATAGATATGGAATCATATAGGTAACAAAAATTATAAAACTTATAAACTAGTATCACTGTTTGTCATTAATTAAAATATAAATATAAAATTGTAAAAAACTCGTTTTTGTTTGTCATAGTATATGTTTGGTCCCGAGTTTTTTACAACTTTATATTTATATTTTTCTTGATAGAGTTGTTAGTGCGGAACGTATTTTTAGAAGGTGATGTACCAAAAAAGGAAATATGCAAAGCAGGATGATAAATATCTTCCGTAACAATCGGTATTTTATCATGAACTACATTACAACGAAACTACTTAATACTAGGTAAAGTAAACGATTTTGAAAATTTGTAATAGAGTTAAGTTGACTTAGATTAATGTAATTAATAAAATTATTTAGAATACCTGATTTAGCGTCATTACTATTATGATAAACAAAATTTGGAACATTAAAGTCACCTAACAATAAAATGTTATTGTACTTATTAGCTAATAATTCGAATAAGTCGAAAAAATGTTGAAAATTATGTAAATTCGTATTGGGCGGAATATACACTACAAAAATACCTAAATGTGTGACCTTAAATTTGCATTTACAACCTACAATATCTATTTCCAAAATCGCAATGTTTAGATCAGTTAAATTTATAGTTTCAGCCAGTAAATGATTGGACAAGGCGATAACAGTTCACCACCCCATGCTTTTTTAATAATTTCAAATTTCCTGTCAGTTCGAAAACATCATAATTTGAAGGAAACATTCATTACTTGCAATGTCGGCAGATAAAGCAGTTTCAACCAATGCCAATATATCATATTCACTATCACTGGCATATGTATACACTTTATCGACTTTTGACCATAATCCACGCACATTTTGAAAATAAACAGATATGTTCTTGTAATTTATATTAGAGTTATGTATCACTCGTTTTTTGGCACAATTCTGGGAATACCCTTTACAAACCGAATTGTTAAGTTTGAGTTTCCATTAGAAATCATACCAGCAAGCTCGTAATTTGTGTATAATCAGCACTGATATTTATTTTTTGATCATCTTTTTTTAGTTTAAATTTATTTTTTAAAATAGACAAGGCTTCATGTTGAGATGAAAATATTACCTTGATCGGTCGATGCTTACCTTAAAGTTGACTTGGTCCAAGGCGAAATATTTTGATGTTATCCAAATTATCATTCGTTATTTGAGATAAGGTACCTTTGACTATACGTAGATCATCAGCTGCCCTATCATTATCATTTCCAACGGAACTTTCTTTTAGATTGTAGATAATTAAATTTTTTGCTCGAATCTGGCGCTCCTGAATTTTATAACACATTTCTTCATTTTGTGTTAGTTCAGTCAACGAATTTGTTGTAGCTTTTTGCTCTTTTAAATTTTCTAATTCCTTTTTAATTTCAACTATAAGTTGTTTTAATTCCGTTATCTCATTTCTTTGTGATAAGCAGTTCTGGCAGTTGAAAAGAATTTGTTTGTCTTTAGCTTGAATGCAGCGAATTTCGTCGCGCGATAAGCCAGAACATGTGGGTTGAGATTGCTATTACAAATCAAACACTTCACCACAAGTTTTTGTGATTGAGACATAATTTTATTAAGATCTGTATTAAACGTCTATACACTACGAATACTCATACTGAATTGTTTTAGACTGGCCAATTCTACATTTCCTATTACTGTGTAAAGCCACACAAGCGATATGGCCTCCGTTTATGTTTTCAATTCACCTCCCTATACGGAAATCAAATAGATAAATTAGGAAATCATGGATTCTTTTACGCTATAGTAATTGGAAAATGGTCAAGTTCCAGGAACTGTTCGTCGTAATGACAAAAACAAATGGAAATCATCTAATTTGGAATGTAATTTGAACACATGCTTATGAAAGTCATACATCAACCTTCCTTCGCGAGAACCAGATTAAGCAGCTGAAAATGCATCAACTCGAGGTCTTTTAGATGATTATACATTTATTGCGTTTGCAACTGAAAGTCATAATCTATGAGATAATTCTGCAAATTTTTTTGTTGATGAGTTTGAAGTTAAACTGACAGCTATTTCCGATGATAACAGTAGTTCAAGATTATATCTACGCCAACGAATTAGTATCGCAATAACGAAATGCAACGCTCCTTTTATTGTAGAGACCATTTCTACTTTTGCAAAAATAAAAAGCTCTTTTTAATATAACGTCTTCTACAGGAACGACGACAGATTCATAGTTTAATGTTTGTTTGAAGAAAATTGTTTTGCGGCAAACAAAAGAAGTATTTTGCTGTATAATTACTTTTTTGTTAACTAGCTAAGCAAAGTAAGCATTCTAATTAAATTTAAAATAGTATAAGGTCGAAACAATTACCTTAAGCTTCAAACAATGAAAGCAAATTATTATTATTCTTATTGTTGTTGTCGTTACGGTATATTCTCATAAAGAGCATAAGAGGCTAATTAGGTGTTACTCAATTTCAGAGATTATAATAACGAGCAATAAAGTAAAGTAAAATAAACTGATTAAAATTTTCTGAACTAATATGTGGTTGATACCCTGTAGATGGAGTAACAATTCCCAAATGCAACAAATTATTTTTCTTGAATTTATTCCAAAACTCTTAATAATGTTGACCGCTGATCTCCGTTTTTATACGTAAGTTGATGCACATTACTGCCGGTTGTAAATTTATTATTTTTATTTGTATGTCACTTTTACTTAGAAAATACCCTATATTCAATGGAAAATACATTAAAATTCACAACTGACGTTTGTAGATATTCGTTTTGAAAGCGGCTCTAAAATAAAGTTATATTCATTTAATAGTGACTATAATATTTAAAAAAAAAAACAGTTTAGATAGAATACATACCTACTTATTTAAAGTAATTAATAAAATAATAATTACGTTTTATGTCTATCTCGTAATTTAGTACGTCAGTTCAAACAGAAGAGAGTTTAACAGTTTTAGAATATGTAATATAACATACTTCAAATGTATTTATTTCTTAAATCGTTACATGTATTAAGAAGAAGGAGGAACATTTATCAGAAGAAACGGTGATGAAAAAGAGATAAATAAATAATATTAAATAAGAATAGAAATAACTCTATAGAAAAAATGAAACTAAGTTTAAACGGATTTATGACAGTTTATAAACAATTGTTTTGTCAAATATACAAACAGATGTCGTAACAGAACAAGAAGGAATGACTTGTCTCACAAAAAGACCTACAAAATTATAACATGTTACAAACTCGGGATAAATACAGTGCATGCAAGATAGAATTGGGATGGTATCTTGAAAACGATAAAGTTAGAGTGTTCGTTAAATTACAGCAAAAATAGGCACAATTTTAATACGTTTTACAAGGTGTTCTAGTCATTTATACTTTTTTTCTTGCCTTTTTTTAACTGAACTAGATGGCATCAATACGACGTTTCGTTTTTGAAAATCCGTGAATTGTTTTTAAATTTAAACTATTTGAATCCTAAAATAGGCGATGTTTAATCATGTTTTAAGCTTTCTCAACAATCATTTAATAGTATTTAATAAAAAATCTGAGAAGTTTTTGAAACGATTTATTTTATACTGTGAAATTCTTGTGCATTTTGAGTTATTAAAAGGACCGAATTTCATAGATAAATGTTGTCCAAGCTTTACATGTCAAATCTGAAACCAAATTGCTTTTAGTACTTCAAAAGAAAATTTACTGCAAAAAGGTTAATTTGTAAACATCATCATAACTGTATTTATAATTACTTTTATCATTTTTTCAAGTTCATATACAGTGTGTCTACGTAAGTTGGAACCATATGAAAAACTTTTTCATTATCGGTTTTTTTGAAAAAAAGTTATTTTTGATAATATTTTTACATAGTCCAAAACTTAAAATGCAACCATGAGATATCAATTTTAAGTCATATACAAGCTTTATCAAAAAATATAAATTTTGCTCAAGAGTATATTACTATTATCTTTACAATACAAAGGAATGTTATAATGAAAAGTTGTAGCTGTCCAAAACTTGGTCGCTACCTTATATTTAAATAAAGCGCGCATTTCCCCAGCTAGTTTGCATTAAATGCATGATGACGAGTAATCTTTTTCGAGCGAAAAAAAATAACAATGGCGACAGAGGAGGTGGTACGACCACGCCGTTGCTGAATACGTTTACGTTGTTATCTGTTTCGTTTTTAGTAAAACGAAGTTTGAATTAATGGATTAGCTTTGTAGCGAATCTATCTGCGTTATTGGTGTATGTACGTTCCGTAAAAAAAAAGTTTTATTCAAAAAAATAAACGTGCGTTCCGAAATTGAAGAATATTTGTTATCTTTTTGTGGGTTTGATTTTTACGTTTCTGTCGATAAAAATTTGGTTACCAAAAATTCGACTACCAAACACGTTATTAATTTATGGGAGAAAATTTGTTTTATGGAAAATTCCGTATGCAGTTTTGATATGCAAGCCATCTGATTCCGTTCACACAACGCAACAAGGTCAACCAAATCACCTGTTTAGGTTTCGACAAATTCAACGTCCTTTATTAACACAAAAAACTTCAAGTAAGTGTTTTCGTAATATTAACAACCCTGCAAACTTTTCGTGCATTGAAGTTAATTTTGACAAACTAAAGTCGGCCTAAACTGTTCGCAATTAAATGTAGTCGTAGTTACCTTCGTTTTAAGCATTAGTTTGTTTGCAATTAATAGCATTCGTTGTCGTACCTTAAAAGCACCGGTTGTAGCTTACATTGTGCAGTAGTTATTTTTTTAGCGACTACATTATATTTATCTTTTTGAGTTGCCGGTTGAGCGAAGAATTTATATTTCAATATCTTTAATAAGTTATTTTAGTTTAGTAACGTTTTTAACGCTTGTACAGGATCCTCGCGTTTTACGTTCATTGTTTTAAGTTCATTAAAAGAAAAGTTAACCTTTTATTTGATACCGTAGTTTATAAGTCAATTCGTTACTATAGTAGACGAATGTCAATCTGTTTTGTTCATTATTTAATAATTTAATGCTGAATTTGATTTAATTATTAGATTTATGTTTTTGGTTAAAATTTGTTTTTATTTCCTTAATAAATAACCTGGCTCTCATTTATTCGTTATTATTTATGTTTTTAGCTGAGAAGCATCTCAATAAAGGTAAGCAACAAAACATAAACCAAAAAACAAAACATTCCCATGACCCCTTAGAGTCTAAGTAGCATTTATCTAAACTTTAGCCGGTGCATTTTATATGTGTTGTTAGATTAAAGTGTTTTTGGCTTTACAAAGTTGTATCCACATATGAAATTACAATTTACATTATGAATATTTGCAGTTACAAATTTCAATACTGAATTTATACCTGTTATTTGTTAAAAATGATAATCTTTCCATTTGTTAATGTTTTTGAACAATCTTGTAATTTAAATACGCAATGAAGGCAAAACAAGTTATTTATTTTAGAAATAGAAAAATCCATACATAGAACATTTTTAATAAACAAACATCACATATTTATACAAAAACAAACATAATTAAATTTTAATTCAATCTACTAAGCCTTCGATATATCCACCTTCTCTTTGTAAACATTTTATTGTACTTTTCACAATTTTTTTGTTATTATCCGTATCATTCAGTGTCAAATACTCTATATCAGTGCTTCCAAGTTAAATGTATCAAGCTAGAATAAGTAATACAGAATGATGATCTAGCCTCAATTTTTATGCTAAATATTCGGTTATAACTTTTAATTTAAATACTTTTCTTTATAACATTCTTATGTATTGTAAAAAAGAATGGTACTTTACTTTTCAGCAAAAATCATATTTTTTGACAAACTTTGTATACGGCTTAAAAAATTGATATCTGATGGTTGCATTTTCAGTTTTGGTCCATGCAGAACTTTTTTCAAGCACAATAGTTCCAACTTCTGTACACACAGTGCAGGAAAGTAAAATCTAACAATCAACTGCCTTTTCTAGATGTCCCCGTAAGAAAGAATGAAGAAGAGAGGTACTTATTATGTAAAAACTAACACACACACTCACAAACAGACATGTGAAGGAAATTCGCCCCACACAGCTGAAATACAATCAGTAACAAAAACGTTACTGTGTAGGTCTAAATCACTATCAGAATGACCACAAAGAATAAATGGAAACTATCAGAAAAATTTTAAAACAAAATTCTTGCACTGAAAAATCAGTTCGTAGTGCTATGAGTCCACTCCAACAAATATCTGAGCCGGAAATCGAAAAACTTTCTGCTTGTGAAACACAACACAAAAGCAACATTTAGCCTAAACATTCTTCCAAGTGCAAAAACCAAAGTTTATTTGAAACATTAAGAAATTATTATTAAATAAAAAAAAATTAAATAAAGTTCGAAACTCTAAAAATTATTAAAATTTTATCTCAGGGCTTTACGATCGTTTAAAAAAAATTAGTGTTTTATAAAATATTATTTTAAACCATTCTATAAATTTTTGTATACCTGCAAAATATAAGCGACTAAAAAAAAAGGAAAATTTATTTACTAGAAATATTCGGCTATATTGATTATAAATTTTAAACAAACTATAACTAACCCTTCAAATTTTGCGTTGTTCCGTCGGCATGATTAATTGTTCAAACCATTTGATGCTTTATTTCCCACGTTTCATAAATTTTCAGTTCACAATTTTATTTCAACTACTTTAAAAATAACTCTATTAGGCGTTTATTTATTTGTATTGTTTCTAAATGATTCACATTAAATTTTGATGTATGATTAACTTTCATACGTGTTTAAACGTTGCGATTTTATATCTTTCTTTACAATCTATTTTAAATTAATGACCGCCTTTCAAATCCGTATTTTATCTTTATTCTTCGGTTATTTATTTGCGAGAATAATTATTTATTTCACGTTGACTTGTTGATATCTAAAGTATAAGAGATTGTTTTACATATTGACCGGTTGATGAATTAAAAACTAGTGCCATTTTTTCCCCACTTTTTCCCTACGTTCTGTTACCAATTGTTTTTCACACCTACACTGATAAAATTTAATTTTTCACACGTCCTCCTGACGCCAACTAATTTGCACTTTACATTTGATTTCGCAAAGTCTGCGTCTTTTCACTTCAGAAAATACTTTTTATATCCCATACATTCAACAATTTAAAACCTTACCAAAATTTAAACATTGTTTCTTAATAGAATTAATTGCTTTGTTAAATTAATTATTACTCGGTTTTTAAAAATCTTAAACTTTAATTACCTTAATTTTACAATTGATTTGAATACAACCTTTACTATAAATCTAAGTATTACTAAAATTTTGATTTTGAATTTTTTTATTATTTAAAATTACTTTTTCAGCGCAATATTTATCACAAACCAATAGAAGAATTAATATTAAAAAGAGGAACAACAAAATAGCATTATAAAAACGAATAGACATCATTTCAGAAAAACAGGTAAAAATGAGCTCTCACATGAACCATTGCATCAATAGGAAGCTACTGACTAACATAGAACACCCCGAGTTTAAAATAATTTACGAATCTATTGAAACCGAATAACGTCGGAGCAACTTGAACACTCGAGATGACACACAAAGGTTTCTAGGAGGTTAGCTCCGAAATTGTTTAGCGACGGTGGGCCAACGTATGAGGTGTGTCTATTTTTTGAATTTTAATATAGTCTTCGGTCACAGCAGAGTTTATGTCGCTTAATTGTAACAAAAACTCCAATAATATTGGTTAAATGTAATGTAGAGGAGGGCCTAAAACAACGACCCGAAAACAATTCCAAATTTACCAAATTCACAAAGTTTGCAATTGTTCTTGACATTCGTCCTATTTTATTAATTGCAGTAGGGTGCTGCGGGTACTTTTCATTCATAGACTGTTGCAGATTGTTATAGTGTTCAAAATGATCCATTTGAGTCTGTTATAGCAAATAGTCTAGGGGAATCAATTTTGTTTTGTTTTTTGTTCTGTTCATTTAAATAAAAGAAAATGTTTATTTTGGTGTTTTAGTAAAATTCTGAAAGGTCTGAAATACAGAGTGTTAAAAAAAGAGTGTAAAATATTTCAGAAGGTAATAGTATGAACCAAAATAAGCAGTAAAGTTTTAATAAACATGGGTCCGCAAAGTAACGGTTGCGGAGATATGGAATGTTTTATGTTTTTTAGCACTTTTTGTTATTTAGATGGGTAGGAAGGGCGGGACCTGTTTTATGGCCTTCAAGATCGCTTAATCTAAACCCTCTAGATTTCTTTGTTTAGGGATACTTGAAGACATTAGTGTATGGTAGTCCTCTAAATAGCCTAGAAGAGCTGCAGCTACGGATTAATCAAAAGTGTCAAGAAATCCAAACCAAGGAGGGTGTTTTTAAATATCGTTGAGACAAAGATGTCGTGTCTGCTTGGAAACGGACGGAGGACATTTTGAACATCTTCTGTAACTTTGTTTTTTGTTTCTTGAAAGCTTCCTTTGTCGGTTTATTCCTAATAAAATAAAATGTTTGAAAAACAAATAGTGGTCCATATCTTCGCAACCGTTACTTTGCGGGCCCATGTTTATTAAGACTTTTCTGCTTATTTTAGTTCATACTATTACCTCCTAAAATATTTTACAGCTGGTGAGGTCACTTTTTGAGGCGTAACTGGTGAGGTGGGGTTAAACCCCATTAAAAAATGCCGTTTTTGAGAAAGACATAACTATGAAAGAAGTTTTGAATAGCTTTTTATATTAAATGACAATATATAAAATAAACAATAAGTAAAAAATACTGAATAATTTATTTTGTCTTTAGGTTACATTAGTTACATTAAACATTGCAAAGTTATACAGTAGGAATACAAATCTTTTATTCAAGCTAGTAAATATATCGCAAAAGGAAACTAATACATGCTAATATCTAAAGAAGTCTCAAAAAAGTATATGTCAAAAAAATATTGTAGTAAGTTTAATCAAAAGTAGTTTTTATCAAGACCTTATTCGGCACAATCCACACAACGACACACAATGCAGCTACCGCAAATAGGAATGTTGCAGTCAGCGCAAGTGAATCTTGTCTTCTTATATTTACCTCTTTGGCATTTACCACACCTAACTTGTTTTTCCAGAGGTTGTTGGTGTCTGGTACCAATGGGTTTTTTGAGGATACGTGCTATATTTAGCCGCAACTCACGGGGAAGATGACTGTTGAGCAACCTTACGTTTAGTTGAAGCTCTACAAGTTCTTTAGCTAGGAAGAGGCCAACGGTTTCTTCGTCGATTTGTAGAGTATGTGGTGCACTTTTTGTCTAAAGCATCCACACCACCTTTGGTCCCATTATAAAATACGATTATTTCCGGTTTTTCAGTTTCTGGATCAGTACGATTATCGTGGTGCATGGAGGAAATTGCAAAAACAACTTTATTTTGCTTTGGTACGAAAGATACTAATGCAAGATCATTAGTGAAACCATTAAGTGCTGACTTCTCTTCTTTTCTTTTAGCAGGAAGAAATTCCGGTGGTACTTCTCCTTTGTTTTTTCTTAATGTACTAACATATGTTAGTCCCACTGCGAGCGGTATAGATGAAAACCAGTTGTCGGCCGTTATAAAGCTAGGCGTATAACAGATTGAGTAGGTTTAACCAATCTTTTTTTATCATCAGAAAGAATATTTCCATCGCTGTCCTTGCCAGAATAAATATAGGCGTTCAAAAAGTAGTGAGTCTTTGCATCATTCAATAACATGATTTTTATACCGTATTTGCGGGGCTTGTTCGGTATGTATATCCGAAATTTGGAACGCTCTCGAAATCCAACAAGCATTTCATCTATGCAAGCATATTCACCAATAAAGTAACATTTTGACAAGTATTAAACACTCAAAATATTGCAGCGGTGGCATCAGTCTTTTTTCTCTCGTCCCTGTCCACAGCATTGTCAAAGCGAAGGCAAGTGAGAATAACCAATACTCGCTTCAAAGAAATCGTGCAGCGAAAGATGTCGCGTCCGGTGCCATCTGTCGCAATCAGTGCTTAAGATCTTCATGATTCGACTTGAAAACTGAAGAATATATCAAGATTCCCAGAAATGCTCTAAATTCGACAATGTCGATATCTCTGTAGTCGTGTCGATCAGGGCTGGAAAGCATCTGCCTCACCTGTGATAATTTCTCGTTTGGTCGTAGAACGAGTTCGTTCAAGATTTCTTTAGTAAATAAAAGTTCCCAAGAAGATATCTGACTAGAATACTTTCCCATTTGTTTTGCACGGCCAATGATGCCTGGAAGATGTGTAATTATATTATGTTGCATTATGCGAACATTGGGGTTTGGAGGTTCTTCAAACCACTTAAATTAATTTTTTCCGTAAAATGTTTTGGCACTTATTTTTCTTCTTTTAATTTTAGATGGTGTATCTTCATAATCCGCAGATAACTCTTCTGGGTCGGATTGAGATAGCTCTTCCTCCAGCTCACTTTCATGATCCCTATGAAAGTTTGGGTCAACAACGTCCCCTTTGTTGCCACTATGCTCACTTTCCAATTTGTTATAAACATTTGTAGCCCACTCCTCAAAACGAGGGTCATCTACTTTTATTTTATGAGCAGAAGTGGTATTACTTTTAATATTTGGCGTATGGTGTTAATTTCAAATGGTTCCAATGTTACTCCAAAACATCCATTATTTATTTATTTATTAATACCATGTCCACCCAGGCGAACCAAATTACTTGGACGGGAATAAATATAGCATAAACTAAAATAGAATTAATTATGGATTCTTCAAGTTTACAGGCGCCAGAATAACCAATTATTTATATAATCTATAATGAGAGTAATAAAATGTCATTTAAGAAATGAATATAGGTTTTATTTTTTAAATAAAATATCAGTTTAATGGCTTTCTTAAATCCTATTTTTGTTAAAAGCTATAAATTGATGTATTTATATGGACTGAAAACCTAGTTCGAAATAAACTTTTTAATTATAAAAATTAATAGTATATGTTCTGTATTTTTTAACATTATTTTTTACACAATTCTATCAAATTACTACATTACTTTTTTAGGATGCATCCGAATTTTTTGGTGTTAACTTATTCGTAGTATTTTCTGCTTACTTTCCATAATTTAAAATTTAAAAGTGGTGAATTGGTTATTATTTTTCGTTTTATACTTAATTGAAATTATAAAAAGTAAAATAGATAAATTTTCAACTTTAATAACCACGTACTATGTTAACCAATTTAAACAAGTTAATACCAAATTTGACCCAACAAATAAAAGTCTACTATATACTGCATTTTATTTTATGCAAAAACTATCATACTTAAAATCAAAATTTGCCTCAATAGAAACAAGTAGTGTATAAATCACATATAATTTCAATTTTAATTCCAAATTCAAATATAAATAAGTAACAAAATTTCTAATTCTTATCAATCTTAAGCATTGAAATAAATAAATTTAGAAATTTGGAACTATTTCTTTTATTATTGTAGTAATGAAGTATTCATAATATTGAAATGATTAAAATACATATGACATACAGTGACTGTGGAATAAATTTGTTACAAACAGTATTCCAAGTACCTGAATAATATGATACAAATCTTTGTATTTAATATTATTCTTACGATAATCAAATACAACTGATTATATCATTATCATAGTGATAAATAAATAAATAGTACCTTAAAATCAAATTATAAACCGAAAAGAAATGTAGTAAAAATTTTGTAGCAGCCTATTATTTCAACAAACTCTAAGTATACATTTGAACAGATCGTAGCACAATTTATGATGTTCAAACCAGAACTAAGGCCAACTGCTACAGATTAACTTTCTCGACGGTTCCCCACGAGAAAAGCTTTTACTTAGAAACTTCGATAAACTCGAAAGAAAAATTTAAGATTTGTTTTAATAAAAACCTTTATTATTTAATTAAAAGTTATTAAGCGCAGCGACGACACATTTAATCAAACTTAAATTAATTTAATTTTTTGTAACGCTAATTAAGATTGTGTTAACATCAATGTGTTTTCGTAATTCTTCTTTCTTTAGGTTTAATACTTTTTTAGAAAACTCGTAAAAATTAGAATGCATTTTTTAAACTTACACTGTTATTTGACGAGAAAGTAAAAAGTTGTAACGTCAATTCATTTTGCATTTTCATGTGTTTAATTAGAGCGGTTTGTTCATTTTGCACCTTCTGCTATTACCATCTATAGTGTATCGTATTTAAGATGAACAAATTTACAAATTTGAATATTTGCAGACATACATAAGAAATAATAAATCTCTGACGATGAACCCTACGTCATGACTGTTCAAAACTATCAAATACACACGTTCAACATCGAGTATGTGCTGTTTTACAATCAAAACAAAGATCAATGATTATGAGAACGCGAGAAAGATATAAAAATAATTCTCCTCTTTATTTTTTTTTAACATAACAATTACGACTTTCGTTGTATTTTTAATAAATAATCTCTGTTTTAACGACCCTATGTCCGACAATTACATAACGATCATAACCAGTCATTTTACTGGTATTAATTGCTTTGGATTATCTTTTATTGACAAAAACAGTACTTTTCAGAATGCATACATGCTATTTAACTGAGCATATATATGGGCTAAGAGTAAAACTTTACGTTCCCAAAGTTAACAGCTTGTGTTGAATTTGGTAGAACGGTGGTCCATTAATTTCAGTATCCAGTATACAACAGGTAATGTTTAAATTAACACATAAATTGTTTTTGTAATTGTAATTTTTTAATCGATAACGTGTCGCAAATGCATTGGAAATTTCTCATGCTATGGTTAAGCGAATAGTTTCTCCTAAGAAGCAGAAACCTGTTCTAGGAAGTTCTGGTAAAATAAGTTTCCGATAAAGAACGCTGTATAATAAATGCTCACCAGATTTATTATTGCTCTAAATTGTTCTAATATTCTTATTTTATAGAAAAAGATGTTACCATTCCGATGTTAAACACTGAGATACAGGAAAAGTACATTATTTTAAGTAACAGCAATTTAACTCGTACCCTACGTAAAATATGATTTAAATTAAAAAAAGAAACTAACCACAAAGCTTTGGTAAAAAAATAAAAGGTAACGCAAATGCGACTTAAATTTTTGAGAAGATATATAAACAATTTAAATTCCCCACTAAGGCGTCAAATTGTTATTCTTAATAAAACGTGGATTTATTCAAAAGGAAATCCAGAAAAGTCTTGGCGAGGTAAAAGCACTCAAACTATGAGGAAACCGGAAGGTTATGATGGAAAAATATTTATTGTTCTACATGCAAGAGCATAATATGGTGTTATCGATAATATTTTATTAATGGTAAAATTTTTTGTATGGCGCAGCCACTGCTTGACGTTTGCTCCAAAATGATAGTCGCTAAAAGACTTACCCGAAGAGAAGAGTAGCATGAAACTAGCTAACAATGTGTTAAGTTGAGATAAAGGGTGTGTTTCCATTCAATAAGTGTACATGTTACTTGTGTTAAGCTTGTTTTTTTAAATTAATTATATAGAGATGGTTCTCAAAGGGCAACTTTTAATGATTAAGATGTAAGGAATCATAAACAGTAAAGTTGCTTTGCTCGCCTATTTGGGGCACAACTGGGTAACTTCCAAATTGATCGTACATAGCTTCCGTTTGAACTAAAGGAATGGGGATTTTTTCAGGGGTAGGGACATGGAACAAGAACAACAAGATTACCGCCTACTGTTACTTAGAAATACATAACGAATTCTTTATACTATTTTTTCTATTTTGGGCTTTTCAGATTGATTTTAAAATAAAACTTCGCGAGTTTTTAAATTTAGGGAATTTTGAAGTGTAATTGCTGAGGTGGCAATTTTTTTTTTAAACTTTGGTTTATATGCTAGTTTAAGTTTAATTAATACATTTATCACATGTTTAATTAAAAAAAAATGAGTGGAAATAAAAATAAGTAGGTAGATAAATAAATCTACTGAACATTAATTACGATTTAAATTAATGCGCACCGAACGTAATGACAGCTTGGACGTTATCAGTGTTACCACCGTTCGGAATAAAAATTGTTCTATTTCTATAAAAGAACTCAAATTTCTATAAAAGAACTCATTTGGGTGCTTTTATAGCTCTGTAATTGACCGAAATTGAAAAAATAATTTTTTTACTCCGTTGCCAGTAAGACGTCAAAAACACAACTGCTTGATTATTAGGTGTGCCTTTACACACGTAAAATAAATAAATAAATAAAATATATATATATATATATATATATATATATATATGTCAAGTGATGTTTTCCAGGACCATTTCAGCACTGCAGCGTAAACTTCCGGGACATTCGTTGAATTCCAGGACTGTCCTGGAACATTTTTTATATTAAGGACAAGTTCCAGGACTGTCCTGGAAGATTTTTATATGAAATGTCAACTTCCAGGTCCATTATTAACAGATAAAGTATACTTTAACCGTCATTAGTTATATTTAATTTTTTATATAAAAAATTCCTCTATTACCAAATATTCCTTAGGTCTTTTAACATGCTATGGTGTTTACGGCTTCTTCTAGGCTTGATACTTTCCGAGAATCGAGGCTGTAAAACGTGAAAAGCGCGCTGTCTATCATCGGTGATACTTCTTCCCGTTTTTCTATTTAATTTTTCTTAATGATAATTTTTGAGATTTCTAGTGCGTAATTCTAGTATTTTTTTAAATTTCCAACAAGAAATTAGAGCATGAATGTTAAATTATGTCTTACACTTTGACCCATTATGATTCACGCTCTAATGATTGGGGTGGCAATTTTCCTATTGACCACCTTTAGTTTTTAGAGTGTTGAAACCTCATTTAGTTGCACACCCGGTTTTTTACTGTACCGTTGATCAATTTGCTTATAATTACAAAAATTCAGTTTTTCAATACTACTACAGGTTGAGTATGTGCGCTCGTTTCCAGTACGCCCTTGAGTTGGAGTGCTCGGTTCGTTTTTTTACCGCGGTGTCCCCTAGAAGCGTAATCCACTTATAGGTTTATTCGTCTTCAACTACTTCCATGCAGCAATTAGTTCTTCATCTGTTTCAGCTTCATATATTTCGTAATACTCTGGAATACGTACACCATCGTCTTGTATTATTTGCGATTGAGAGGAGTCAGGTCTTTCATTTTCACTTGAGTCCTCCAAATCACCCTGCGTGTCCAGTGCTGCATTTAGGCACAATCTGCCGGACAGTTGCCACATACTGCAGGACAGTGCAGTTCAACCTTTGGCATCCGCAATTTGAAGAGCAGCCATTCATGCAATTGCAGAATATTGTGTTCAGAAGTGCTTCATGGAGCAAGTGGCCGTATACTCTTTATTGGCTCCAATTAATTTATATTAAAGGTCCATCCCCAGTCTTGTGGAGGCAGTTGGTTGCCGAACTATTTCTGTACTTGGTGATATACCTGACTACTTTGTTTATATATAAAAGAACAATAAAATTTGATTTGATATACCTGACGAATATGTTGTTTGGTTGCACTAAACGTGAAAGGCAGAGAAGACAGTTGAACAGGCTTGTTTAGCTGACTTTGTTTTTCAAAACGGGTATAACTGTAGCTGTTAGTTGACTCCACTTGCTTTGGAGTTCCGTACACCGCAAGAAGGAAGCGAACAGTTATTACGTGTAAATATGTCTACATTTTGAATTAAGTCATCACGGTTTTTTAAACTGCTTAAAAATATATTTCTTGCCCATTAGGAAAATTGTCACCCCGAATCATTACAGAGTGAATCATAATGGCCCAAACTGTAAGAGAGAATTTAACATTCAAGCTCTAATTTCATGTTGTAAATTAAAAACTAAAATATAAAAAATACTGGAATTACGCACTAGGGATCTCAAAAATTGTCAATAAAAAATTTAAATAGGAATAAACCAGAAGGAGATATCAGCGATAATAGACAGTGTTCGATTTTCACCCTTTACACACTCCGGTACTTGAAAAATATCAACCCTAGTAAGAAGCCGCAAACACCGTGGTATGCCAAAAGACTTAAGGAATATTTGGTATTTGTGATTTTTTATTTTCGTGACTTTTTGACCTCTGTAAAAAAATTGACCGAATATGGATGATTTGAGACGTTTAGTATGAAAAATTATAATATTATAATATTCGTTGACTGCCCTATTGTTATAGCCAATTATTGTACTTAATAGGTAGCTTACTTATACAGTGTTTCTCACCGTAGCCGTTCGTTAGAAGTTTTTGGAGTAAGAAAAAACTTATAAGTTTGATATTTTGGGATTTAAAGTTATTCAAGATTTCCTTTCATTTAAAAATATTTTCAATGTCACACCACTTCAGGTTTTACCGGAAGTCGCCATGAACTTAGTGATTTTAAATAGAATACCCAGTACATTATTTTATTTTCGGTTTATGAGAAAATTTTATGATGAGTTTCATTAGGTCTCTATACTTATTTTTAACTGTTTCTCAGATATCTTTATTTTTGAAAATTTTACAAAATTGCCCCTATCTTTAACAGTGGGCCTCTTATCCATTTTGATTGGTAATAAACGTTTCAGCGGTAAACTGAAGCAGGAGAATAATACTTTTGAAATCCATATTGACAATTGATTTATCGCAAACAGGAAGAAGTTCATTTTGACGCCTCGGTCATCAACAATCAGAGCGGCCGAAAAAACCTTCTTTACAGCCTTGATACACAAATAACTATTTTGTTTTTGACATCAAACTATAAATAACGAAGTTATGGCTTGCGGCGTTTTTTAGAGACTGCCTGTATATGTCAAGTGATGCTTTCCAGGACCATTTTATTAGAGCAGCGTAAACTTCCGGGACATTCGTTGACTTCCAGGATTGTCCTGGACGTTAATTATCATTTCACCGTTATTAGTTACATCAAACAGATCAATTTAGTGGTACTTAAATAAGTAAAAAAAAACATGTTTCTTTATTCAATATCGATACATTTGTTGTTTACTTTAAGAAAATTTCATTAAATTCTAAATGAGTCATTGACTGTGCACTTTTTCTTTAGACTGCGTACGCCAGTCAAAACGTTGGCTCAACTAAGGACATGGTGTTTCATTGACCTGCTCTCTCAAGAAGGTTAAACCGTCGAAAATCATGCCCACTCCCACCACCACCGAGATACTTAAATCTCGTTTTAACTATGGGTTGTTGGTACTCTAACAACTTGTCATGGAATGTAGATTACGAAACTAAAGTGACTCAGCAACACCCAACACCAGGAAACCTAAACCCAGACAAATTCTCTCCCTTGCCCACAAGAAAAATAAAACTTTTGAATTTATGTTTAACGCCCTCCCAAGAACCCTAAATCGTCAAAAAGTGGGGATAACTCCCCCTAAGAATCATAAAACCACCTACACCGCTCGCTTTAATCTAATCGGAAGCGTAAGGGAAATCCCGCGGCACAGACCCGGTTACGAGGCCGCGGAAACGGGTCCGCGGCGTGCGATTTCCCTGCACTCCAACAGAAAAGATTTTCGCACAAACGGATCCTAGCGACAAGCCCTCAGGTGCTACCTAAGTACCAACCCGGACCTTGAATTAATAGGCAATATCGGGATTTGTTATAACAGCACTTTTGGGACTAGAAAAACTTACGAACAAAAAAATTAACCCAACGGATTTGGACGACAAACTAAAACCACCCTTCACCCTCCACCACCGGAAACTAAAGTTTATGTCCCATCTATGTTGTGGGTACTCAAACGACTCGCCTTGAAACATAGAACACGAAAATAAAGTTGCCCACCCTCGCCCACCACCAGGAAGCTTTCAACAAGGCAAACTACTTCCCTTCCACCAGAAACTTAAAACATTGAAATGTATGTGTTAGTCACACTTCCCCAAGAAGCTTAAGTCGTTGAAAATCATGCCCACCCCACCACTACCGAGATTTATAAACTTTGTTTCAACCATGGGCTGTGGGCACTCAAACAACTCGCTATGGAACACAGAACACGAAAATAAAGTGACCCCCATCACCCACCACCAGGAAGCGCTAAACCAAGCAAACTACTTCCCTTCCACCAGAAATTTAAAACATTGAAATGTATGTGTTAGTCACACTTCCCCAAGAAGCTTAAGTCGTTGAAAATCATGCCCACCCCCACCACTACCGAGATTTATAAACTTTGTTTCAACCATGGGCTGTGGGTACTCAAACAACTCGCTATGGAACACAGAACACGAAAATAAAGTGACCCCCATCACCCACCACCAGGAAGCGCTAAACCAAGCAAACTACTTCCCTTCCACCAGAAATTTAAAACATTGAAATGTATGTGTTAGTCCCACTCCCCAAAAAGCTTAAGCCGTTGAAAATCATGACCACTCCCACCACCACTGAGATTTATAAACTTGTTTGAACCATGGGTTGTGGGTACTCAAACGACTTGTCATGGAACGTATAACACGAAATTAAAGTGGCCCACCACCACCTACCACCAGGAAGCTTAAAATCGGGCAAACTATCTCCCTTCCACCAGAAACTTAAAACTTTGATATGTATGTGTTAGTCACACCTCCCAAGAGGCTTAAACCGTTGAAAGACATCCACACTCCCATCACCACCAAGAATCATAAACTTTTTTGTACAATGGGTTGTAGGTACTCAAACGACTCGTCATGGAACGTAGAATACGAATTTAGAATAATATCCCCCCTCAACTATACAAATTTATAAACTCGTTACCGACATAGGTTGTTGGTGTTCAAACAAGTCGCCGTGGGCTCGGGAACACAATAGTATTACCATGACAACCATTGTCTTCAACCCACAGTTCAGCTTGATCGAGGTTTATACAACTGGTCATTAGAGTTATGTAAAAACCTATGAAGATAAGCGACCTAAAAATTGTACTTATTTAAACGTATTACATTTATATTTTCAAACCATTTGACCTAAAAATATGAATCAAAAACTAAACAAATTGTGATCTCGCAATTGTTTCCTTGAAATAGTCTAAATAAAAGGTTCTCTTTGTATTTTAAGGCGAGACGTTGCGCGTTGATTCATGCTTTGAATATGTTGATATTTAAAGAATCATTCCCTTAAATACAGTTGGCCAGTCGATCGGGCAATCAAATATTCGAAGCTTTTTTACTTAGACGTTAACCTTTTTTTTTCATTTTGGCTAATTGAATAGTGTTATTTCCAGTATCTTAAACAGAATAAAATGTGTTCTAAAGTTTCTATATGTTTATTTCGTACTCGATTAATTGAACAAATGTTACGTCTTTTTCAAACTGACGTTGTTTCCAATTATAGGTAAGGTGATGGCTAGAGTTACATTGTTTATCGACTTATCGACATTAGATACTTGTCATTTTGTATTTACGTAGAAGTTGAAAAAAGTTTTTTTCCGGTAAAGAAGATTTTTTACGATTCATGATCGTCAATGAAATTATCTTTTAATAGATTTGGAACGGTATTTACTACTATGTCATTATAAACATTGGAAAAACAATGCGAATAAAAGGCTGCAGAAAAAGCCGGCGGAAAAAACCGAGGAAAAAAGCTTACGGAAAGAGAAGCCGTGGAAGAAAAGCCGGTGGGAAAAAATTTGGAATTCGTTTTAAAACTAATTCTCTTCTAGTTATTAAGAAAAACTCTGTCGCCTATTGTTATGAAATTGCATTTACAATCACTATTCTTTAAATCATCCAATGAAGACAAAGGGAGTCCTTAAGAGGACAAAACCTTATTCTATGAAAAGTGTATTGTGTCCCTACGTAAAGAAAATCGGTAAGAAGGCAACTGATGTGTTTTGTAACTTTTAAGGCCGTTCAAGCTACATAGTTCAAATACATTTTAAAATCACAAATAGATACAAACCCAAAAATTTAACAGTTCAAGAAGCATTTGTGTTCGCTTTAAGCCGGGTCCAGACGAGTGTAACGTGTAATGTAACATTACGTGTAATTTAGCGTAAACAGTGTGGACGGCATACGAACTCTACGCGAATCTTGCATGCAAATCTTTGGTTTAAGGGCAATTCGTAGTTATTCTGACGAAGATGTCGAACAAGGTTGTGATAGCTGGTGCTGCTTTTATTTACGTATATTTGTTCCAACGTTTGTTCGTCGGTCCACATTTTTATTCACGTTCACACGACAAACCCACCACGAACGCCGTCCAAACGAGAACTGCGAACGCCTTTGTGTTCGCACCAAAACCCGCCGGAAAGGCTTGCGAGCGTTACATGTAATGCTCGTAGCACTGTCCACACAAAGAATTCGCGTTACATTACGCGTTATGTTACATGTTACATTACACTCGTCTGGGCCCGGCTTTACGGTGCACACGTTTTCGACATTCAAAGCGATGACCTAAATAACGTTACGTCATTATTTATTTAAGAAATTCCTTGTCTGTGGATCATATGTTAGCAAAACAAGTCCTTTTTTGAAGTTTTTCTCATTAAAGGAACAAGCAAAACCACATGTATTTTTTATAATCGGTCCCATAAACCTACGTTACAAATTAATAAGCAAAACATGCGGCCAAAAATTAACTTGCAATTTATGTAAAATAAATAAATTTTGGAAAACATTTTGTTTCTGATTGAAACACCATGATTTCTTTGAGTTTCTTAAGAGTAATATGGTTGATTTTCAAGTAAATATACAAAAACTTTTAAACATCGATTTCAGCATTTCATTAAGAGTAATTGTATTGTGAAAAACATTCATTTATCATTTACATGTTTTTGCAATTTTCTTGATTGTCTATTTTAATTTTTTTTTTTTTGATTATATTGGTTTCTTTTCTTTAATTTTGTATACAAAAATATATATTATCTTGATTCTGCCGTCCATGACGTTTTTTAAACTTTGTACATTAAAACTATTATCTTTAATATTCCGTCAATACTTTGTTCTTAAAAAGAAGAACTGGAATTAAATGTTTTTTCACATTTTTCTACTTCTCTGGTGTTTATATAATAATAGGTCCTTCATTTTAATTTGTAAGAAAAAAACATGTTTTTCATCTTCAACCTTTTTTTGTTTTGTTTCGCTTGAATCGATATTCAAAAGTTCGTGCAGCTTTCGGTACGACTTTAATAATTCTCCAGTACGATCATTTTTTCGACATAAAGTATTGATTTTAACGGAGTTCTGAATAACATCTGAAGAGTTATAAGGATTACTGTTAGAAGTCAGTGTTGATCTTATTTTATCTTATTTTGCTTTTTAAAAAAAAATGCTACTTTTAGGTTGAATCTGTGTATTAATGGAAGTTGCTTGAAAAAACAATAAATTTTTAAGAATGATATCCGTATAAAACAAGCCAAGCCAGCTGTAGCTTTATAAAACTTGTTTGCAAACTAGAGTTATAAGGTAGCGGGACGAGATTGCCGCGAAGCGGCTACCGCCATCGACGCGAAGCGGCGTTGGGACCCTAAGTTATACTTATAATAATACTGAACTTAATTAAGCCAATGCTAGAAGATGAGTACTTCACTTCATTAATTAAAGAGAAAACATTCTACTACGTCAAGTTCTATGTCATAGCAGCAGGTGTAAACTTATTAAACGATTTAAAATGAACACAAAACGCATGGATTTGGAACGTTCATAAACATGCTTTAAAACAGCCCAAGCAAACGTCTTACCAAAGTACGATTACCTACAATTGCTAATTTTTCTCAAAAGTGTTTTAGCACTTAAGACAAATATAGCCAAAAATCGTCCATGGTTAAAAACACCATAATTTTCCCTCGTGTGACGAGATATTTTACTGCACCACCTTTATTTATACTTTACATAAAAATTCAACATCAAAGCGGCTCTACTTTTTCTACCGCTAATCACGATCGACATTTTACGGAATCTTTTCAAAAACCTAACTTTAGAACTCGTTAAATATCAAATATACGTCTTAAAAATGTTTTGTTTTTGGTTTTTAAAATTTGCTTCTGATTAATTCACAAGAATATTTTTTGTTTAGTGGTACATTGTAACAACAATTAAAAAAGCAATAAAAACAACCCAAATAAATTTTAATGTATACGTTTTACATGGTATATATAAACTATTTATTTTTATCGTCCTGGAATACAACAATACATATTATCCAAATAATTGAAAATGTGGAATACCTTGTAAAATACCTGTAATATTGAGTTGGTTTTTGGACATGTTGTTTGTTATGGCATGTTCAATAAAAATAACTATTATTATATATACCTTATGAAATGTCCTGGAATACGTCGCTTGATATATATATATATATATATATATATATATATATATATATAAACGATAAGTTTTTCGACATCTAGTGTCGACTCGTGAAAGCGCTCACGTACGTAAATGTAAGCAACTTTGCCGACAGGTTTGTAAAAGCAGTTACATAGTCGATTCTTCAATAATTATAGCCAACATAACAGTTGGCAAGTATAAAAATTTCGAATCGCCTGCAGTAAAGTACACAAGAGGTTGTACAATATCAAACAAACACTGAGAATCACTCGACAGCTGTTTCGTCCTTTTAATAATTATTTAAGAATCGACTATGTAACTGCTTTTACATACCTGTCGGCAAAGTTGCTTACATTTACGTACGTGAACGCTTTCACGAGTCGACACTAGATGTCGAAAAACATTACAGGTTGTCGTCATGGAAACTAAGATAAATATTATAGGTGCCACACTAAATTAATTCTAACGTCAAATCAATTGGTTCATCAACTTCTCCGATTATTAAAAAACCAAAAAGTTAAAGCCCGCTGGTTCAGTTGCTAAGGTGGGTAACTTTGAATAGGTGTATTAGAGTTCAAATCTCAGTGCCGGTATTCTTTTTTTTTCTTTTTTGTGTTTTTCTTAGTAAATTTATTGAAAGAAGAGCAAAAATATTCTTTATAAATCTATTTTGTATTTTATACAAATTTCATTAATCATTAGGTAATTCAGTTTGTGATGTCGTAGAAAAAGTATAGTACATGTCTCGAGTAGTAAAGCAATTACGTACGAGTGGAGAAGTTACATACGAGTGACGAAGGAGCTCTTTACTTCTCTCGTTATGTAATATACTATTATTTATATTTAACTCAAACATTAATTTATTTACTAACCTGTAATATTTGACAAAATTTTACTTACTTCCGCGCATTCCTTCCTCCATCAGGCGCATGAATTGCTTTCTTCCCTCGATATTGACCCCACTTTCTCCATTATTTCCATCCATTTTATTTACCCATTCTTTAATTGTTTATTCACAATCAAATTTTATATTTCCTTTTCTGAGATTTACTTTTAAGTCAGTTTTTACACGTTCATTCGAAATGCATAACATCTTTAATTAATGGGTTTAAAATTTTACTCGACCGATTTTAATTATTATTTGTTCACTTTATTTCTTCTAACGTCTCAACAGTTCAACATTTTAACTTCGAAATCTCGCGCTTTATATTCTTACGTCTTGGCGGTTTAACATCTTAACACCGAGTCCTTTTTTTCAATCATAATTCTCCCCTTTGTTTTTGTTGGATTTGTCCTTCAAAAATGTTCACACACAAAATCACTGAGTTGGTTTTCCATGTATCTCTGTTATCTTACTTCGGGGTGCCTAAATGTCGGTAATATTATATCCAATGCGTGATATTTTGTCCAATTCAAGCGGATGTTTCACAGAAACAGTTCTTTTATTTAGAGTATTTAGACAGCAGATAATTTTATTTTCACGCTTACAACTAACAAACAAATTTTATTCACTACCTACTTTAATTAAAAGAAAAGGCTTTGTCCACAAAAATGAATATAATTTTTTTTCTTAATTGAAATTAGATTGGTACTAGATATTCGTATCTTAATTTTATTACGTTATCAATGATTCATTTGAATTAACACTTACTATAAATTTTTTATTAATAAATTTTTGTTTCTAAATTTTTATTTTTTATTTAAAATAAACTTTTCCAGTGCAATATGTAACTATTAAAGATAAATTCGATGTTAGTGGTAAAGTCGATATCGTTAAGTAAGTTAAGAATATATCAATAGATGGCGTCACCTTAGAGAGGCATATACTGAAAACGGCCAGAAAACACATAGATATTACTCGACCGCTTTTGAATACTAAAAATCCAAGTTTTTGTTAGGATCGCTTAAAAAAATGTGTTCTACACTCTCACTAAATTCAAAGAATACCATTAATTTCAAAATTTGAAAAAGTAACTCAAGAAATTATCACTAATAGTTCTAAATATTCAAATATTACTCAACTCTCATAAGTTTCTCCTGTTGTAAAATGTCAGAAAAGACTTTGATTAATAAAATTAAATCATGTTTAATTACAAAATTTTTGTATCATAAAGCGTAAATACATGATAATGTCGAGTTAACATATTTGTAAGCGACTCAACAAATACGTTGGTAGGTTGAAGTAATATTAGAATTTAATGGCCTGGAAACGGAAATTATGATATTTAGAAACATAATGTTTTTCACCGGAGAGGCAATTTCTACCTAATACTTAACGGTAATCAAATGTAAAGCTCGTGGTATTTGAATAATAACACGCGTGTCTAATGTTTCCCATTGCGTGTCAGTTCGTAGTGGTATTGTTTGCTTTGTTGCAGTATTTTAATCTGCACTAAGCTCGTACTATTAAATAATATACATAATTGTGAATACATTATAATGATTACTCAAATTCAATTATAAATATGTTCGTACAATTTCGTAGAATATTGACGGTTTATGATTATGTTTAGAAATTAAAGAAGTTGACTTTAATAGTACGTACACAACAAAAACGTCAATATATTGACGATAAAAATTTAAATATAAGTAAAATTGAAATACTAATTTATTTGCTCAAATAGAACGTTATAGTTCCGACTTGGAGCTATTGGAAATTGTATAAATACATATTTTCTGGAAACCTGGCTGGGAATAAACATGTGAAAAATTTGAAATAGGACAGGTGTACTAGAGATAAGATAGTATAATAATCTTTGTTTTCTTTTATACTTGCATTCTTATACATGCAAAGAATACACTAACCAAAGTTCAATACCAAAAAAGGTAAGTTGCTGAAAGTTAGTCTTGCAGAATGCTAACGAGAAATTCCAACAGGTAATTATCGTCTGCGTATTTTAATTTTTCATGGGACTTGTGAAAAAATTATTTGACAAATGGAATTAGGAGTTGCTTTGTAAAAGGTAAAGGCAGCCACTGCCGAATATAGTGAATCAATTGAAACAATTGTAACACTGCAGATTTAAATCGAAACAGAGAGGGTTGAATTTTGAATAGCTTGCTGTCTATAAAAGACTTGCAATTTTTGTGTTGTATGTTTTTGAAAACGACGTTAGTTGCGAGATTACCGTCTTGGCGGTTTTTTTAATGATGACTATAATTAAATACTACTTAAGGAGGGTGTGAAGCAAAAAATTTAAATAATAATTTAAAAAACCTAAGGACAATGGTGAAAACCGCATGTTACTAGGCCCAATATTTTCCATGAAACATGCTTTTCACATATTAATAAGTTTTGACTTAAAAATGTAACTAACAAATTAATTACTTATTTCTGTAATAAAAAACCTTGATAAAGACCAGCATGGTTGGTCGAAACGTCGGCACAATAAAGAGCAAGAATGTTTAATTGAACTTGACACTTCCACTCTTACAGAAGGCCCGTTAATTGAAAAAGGGATAATATTTAAAGTTCCATGTAACCTACGGTTCTGTAATATTTTAACTGCTTTTACTAGACAACTTAACAAAAAATCAAACGGTTTTAGAGAGTTTTGAAGATAGAAAGATAAATTCATATAGATAGTGCCACAACCTCGTGCTAATGTAACACTTTCTAATAGTAATCTATAAACAATTTGCCAACGAAATGTAAGCACTTCACAAAAAGTGAATTCTGCAATAACTGGCACGTTAGCACAAGGTTGTAGCACTAGATGTCGTACTATTTACTTGTCGTAGATGATATACACCCAGCTTTGTATATTTAGTCGTCGGTCGCATATTGTACAATTATGAACTTACACAAGAGTTTACTCACCTATGAAGAGTCCCAAAGGACGAAACAGGTGTCAAGCGATTTATGATGATCCAGCAGATAATTAGATATTGTTATTTTCAGCCAATGCCTAGTTGACATTAATGATCAATAATTCAAAACTGTTTACACACCTGTTGGCAAATTTTTGATAGGTATGAGAAATTTGACTATGCGCTTTGGTTACAATACTTAGTATTTAGATTCTAATGATAGATAGCTATTTCAGTTTATGTCTTATAAAGGTGGTAAATCAGGAGTAACATGTGATTTGGTAATTGGTGACAATACTGTTTGAATTTGCTTCGTGTAATGGAGAAACAAAAAACACGAAGTTTTTGTGATAATTTTTTATATATGAAAAAACTTCAAGAAACGCTACTGTTTGAAAAATGCTTCGATATCAGGCAAATCGACCCTCTAATTTATAGAAGTGTTATTATTTTATGTATAGCCCCATATCATGAGTTTACTAAAGTCCGATTTATTTACCACCACGCATTTGTGCAGTGTTATCAATAATCTATTCAATGCATTAAACTGTAAAAAGAAATTTCATGTGATATACATACCTGACTAAAGCTTGCGATTTTACTTGAATTTTGGGATTTTTAATAGTTCCATTATTGCTTTTTCAGTCGCACTTATCCAGTAGATGGAATACGTTATAAGTCAAATATGTTTTTTTCTTTAAACTGAGTCTCTCAATGATCAAATCTTGACCCTCTTTATTCGCATTACATATTAACAAAATTGTAGAATTTTATGGTTTACAAATGAAACTAAATTATTTAAAGTTATAAATAGCGTTGAAAAATGTTTTGCATTGAAAAAAATTAGATAGATTTTTAAATACAATATAAAAAAATTAAAAATAAATCAAAAATAATGCAAAATTTTAAATTTGAAAGTGTGTATTTACATTTAGATTGAGGGCACGCATTCGATTTGTTATTTTTAATATACTTATAGCATGTATCGTCAAAAATCTAGTTCACTGAATTTCAAATTCAAAATTTCTTAGTGGGTGTTCCTAACGTTAACGTTAAATTATGAAAAAAAAGTGCCCGAAAATGCCTCTTTTTGATATACCGAGTGTTAAAAATAAAATTTTTTTTTTTATTTTTAGAGAACGGTTTTTAAGTTTTACGAATTTTGGAAAAATGTTATAATAGATTACGTCTAATAATCTAGCATAGAGAATTTCTCTATGTCTGTAACAAGGGCGGCGTTGGGAGTGGACGGAAAGATTCTCTCTTTAAAAAAAATTAAGTATGAAATGTCAAAAAAAACTAAGCATTACTTTTAAAAAATCAACAAATACCGTACAAAAAGGATCTATTATTATATCTTGATAGAACAAACCGTTTTCGACAAAATCGAAAAAATGAAGATAAAATTAAAAATTGACTAGAAAAAATGCTCTACGCCAGATTATTAGCCGTAATCTATTATAACATTTGGCAAAATTCAAACAGTTTTTGAGATATCCGACTTTAAAGTTCTAAAATTTCGAAAAAAATTTTAGTTGTGATCATATGTATTTTTCGACGCTGATGAAGAAAATCACAAACATAAGTTTTTTAATTTCCTACAAAAAATGTAAAGCATACAAGGGAGTTGCAAAAAAAATTGTAAAAAAATTAGTTTGCAGTTGTGGATATTAATACTTTGGGAGATAAGTTAATATGTAAAAAACTATTTTTACCCTCCGAAATTATTATAAACAATAAACGTAAATTATTACGTGTAAAGTCAGTACCTGTAAAATTCGAGAAAGAAGCTAAGCAAATTACTATTTACCAACTCAAATAATTTGTTAAGTTTTTTTTAATTGCAAATTGATGAGATAAACATTTATGTAGCGTACGTATATAGTGATGAAAAGGGTTTCTAAGAAAATTGAAAAATCCTTTAACAACTTTTTTGTTATTTGTTATTGGAACGTTCAAAGTTGTCATTAGAACGTACTAAAAGTTTTGTGTGTAATTAATTTTGAAAAAAATATTCAAAATTAAATACAATTATATGTTATTTTTTTCTTCATAGAATCAACTTGCGCGTCTAAGCAAATTATAACCAAAGATGCCTATTTTGATTTAAAAAAACTCAGGACATTAATCTTTTCCAACTGGGTCCAAAGGAAATAAATTGTTTATGTAAATAATAACTACAATTACATAGAAATGTAATACATAAAATGATGTTTTCACCATAATTTGTATTGAAATTTTATTTATAAAGTGGATTAAACAAATTTCTTATCTATAATGTGTGAGCTCAAAACGCAAACATGCGGTACAAATACGGAGAGTACACAAAACTCAAATTCATTTATTTTATGAAGAAAACTTGAGTAACCTACATGTTTAAATTAAACAACAGTCACACAACAACTCGTAATCAATTCTTCAAAAGATCCTCAGGTTCGGTACTTTGCATTACAACTCTTAACATTTGTTAATTCTTCTCAAAAGACCGTGTTAAGTAGCTTTCCTGACTTTATTCGCATGTAGAAAATTGAATTCCCTAAGCACCTGATAAATCATGATTTATTTTGAAGTAACTGGCTCTGAATACATAACCTTAAAGATAAATATTTGTTTCTAAGATATTTTTGTTTTGGAAATAATATCGCAATTTTTGTCAGTGTTCCACTTCTATTGCAAATATTACGAAAACGATGGAAGATAGGTGTAGAACATGTAACATAAACTCGACTTTGAATTTATATCCAAGAATCGTTTCTCTAATGAATCATCTATCTAATTTGTTTGAGTGATCGAATGTCTTTATGTCTCACTGGATTGAAAAATGTGGTTCATATGTCAATTTTTTTTCGAAAACGGTTAAAGATAGGTATGGAAAATCATGCATAAAGTCAACTTAAAATTGGAAGTAGAATTTCAAAATATTAAAATATACGAGATGTTCTGTTTGAAAAAACAAAGTTGATGGTTACTTCGGTACTACAAAAGCGCTAACAAGAAACCGAATTTTTTTTCAGATAGAGCTTATGTCGAAACCTAGTCACAAACATTTTTAGAATTAAGGGTCTTCTATACCAGTAGGATTTTCCTCCCTTTTTTGCTTATACCTATTCTTATTCTTATTTTCTTAATCTAACATTACCCAAACCTGAGTTTTACTCAAAACTTAACTTCATACGTCCAAACTCTGGCTATTCATGCTAGATTTGTTATACAAGATGTCGATAGCAATGTGATGGAACATTTTAACTCCAGAATTGCTACATTTATAAGAGGGAAAATAATAAATTATTCATTAAGAGACTCGTATTCTGCTAGATGTGCTGCTGCCGTGGTATCATTTAATTCGGGTCGATCACTTTCTAATTTTCATAAACAAATGTATCAAAAGAGTCCCAGTCAGCTAATATAAAGACTTGAAACTTGAAGAAAAATTGAAAGTGCTTTAAAAAAAATATTAAAGTTAAGGCAGAAAGGCAAACGAAAAAAAAAGCTTCTCTTTGGACAAGACAAACAAAAGGCTTGTTTAGATTAATGTCAATCTTGCCAAAAACCCGATATGTTTTTAGAAGAGTTTGAAATTCAAATAATAGATTCCGTTCTTCTCCTGTCAAAAACGACGAAGAGCGCGCCACATTAGAAAAAGAAACAATATTGCAGTCCGGAAACGGACAGTGGCAGGAATATCAAACAAATAAATTTTTTAACGGTTTTAAACTTTTAAACCGTATGTTCGCGCAGATATTTAGTCATATCAATAAAAAAAAAGCAATACAACAATTAACGAAGCAAGAACAGATTACCATTTGTCAGTGTGGACTGTTTGTCCATGAAAAATGGCAATTTTTGGGAGCTACACCAGGCGGAGTTGTTGATGAAGACGTAATCGTAGAAGTTAAATGTCCGTTTTCTGCTTGTGAAATGACTGTTGACGATGCAATTAGACCCAAAAAATTAAATTTTTAAAGTATTACGAGGAAACCAACAGAGTTATCATCAACATTAAAGATAAATGGTATTATCAAATTCAGGGTCAACTCCAAATTACTAACGGAAAAGGTTGTATTTTTGGTGTGTGGACAAGTGACAATTTACTTATGAAAATGGCATACGTAAGAAAAGACAATCTTTTCTGGCAGAATCAAATGATAGATAAGCTGCGCCCATTTTGTACAGAATGCATATTAGCAGAGTTGGTTAATCCTCGATTTACACGAAATATGCCTATTCGTGATCTCGAGTCAATTTTGAAGGCGCAGCAAAAATTGAAAAATAAAAAAAATTGAGAAATAAAAAAAAACTCTAAGGTTGACTTGGAGTTTTTTATTTACGCGACGATGAAAATTAAACTTGTTAATTTCCAAATTAATTGTACTAAATCTTTTACTCCGCATCTTATAACTATAGTTGAAATTTTGGTCTTATTTATAAAGGCACAGATCTGATTAGATTTTGTTCAAAATCTGACGAACCACAAGGGCTATTAACATACATAGATTTTCGAATTACGAAATTAATTAAAAACTATTGTTTGATCCGATAAGTAATTACTGAGACACGGTAATCACTGGGAAGTAATATTTTTAACTATAACAAAAAATATCAATCATGCAAAAAAAGCAATATTTTATTGTCTATAACTGTTATTTGAATTATTTTTTCTAAAACACAATTTTGTTTTTCTCTTTCTCAAGCAAAAATTTTTCATTTCAATCTTAAAACCTTTAAAGGAACTGACAGCACGCGACCGTTCAACAACCAAGTACCTGAATCAGTCTTAAAATAATTACATTGATTGCATTGTTTTTTTACTTTTTATTAAACTTTTGTAAGTTGCAACACATTTTTATATCCTTTTTATTGTATTTTCGAGCAAAATGTTTTACGTCACCGCACACTTTTATACGTTTCTTAGTATCGGAGTAATGAGGAGTATTGCGCAAAACGTTTGTTTAAGATAATGTTCTTTTACTGTTGTTTTATTATTATTATTAATTAATTATTATAACTGTTTTAGTACATATTATTGTTATGATGTATTCCTATCTAATATAAATTCAACGTGTTTATTTCTAATCCTTTTTATCGCAATAAATAAAAGAAGTGCAACAAAGTAAAATTAATTGCATTTTTCTGTGTAAAGGTTAATTGTTCCCACATACAAAAAAATCAATAAATCATTGACCAAACGGAACATAGTGATTCAAAACAAAAATGAGTAGGTTTTTAAAATGGCTAAAATGTCATTGAATACATGAGGAACGCTTTGAAAATAACAAATAATCAGAAAATCAGTATTTTTTTATTGTTTGGCAACAAATTGTAAGAGCGTTTAAATATTTACCAATATTCTTTTTGATAACGAAAGCTAAATTTTCATATTTTATATAAGTAAATAAAAATGAACAATAATTAGTCACTTTATAATAAATTTCATGTAATTAAAAAGTAATTATCTGAAATCTTTACGATAACCGAAAAATAAGTTTTCAACAGTTTCAACAGCATAAATAAACGTCAGCATTGCTAATCTTGTCCTTTAAATTTAAACCGTCTTACTCAAACTGGAAGCATTTCCCCAGCATATTACAAGAACACCGACAGATAACGCCCTCTACCAAGCGTTATTTTCATAATTTTATTTTGCTACGATAATGACGGTATTTCTCAAAATTTTTGCGTGCCATTTTTTGTGGATATTCAGAATAACATTCTTCACAAAATGATGGGTTTATTTTTTTGTTAAAATGTGCCATTCGGTAAAAATTAATTAAAATCTTTTGGGTGAAATGAAATGCAAAATCCCAAATATTTAATACGTTTATTACATCGTTATTATTTACAATTTACATGTTTTCATCATTTTGTAGACAAAGGTTTAAATTTTAATAGTATATTTTTAAATGATGCGCTATTTGCTAAATAAACAGGATATTATGGCAGCCGTGATACAGGAAAATTGCATTGGTATTGCAGGTATAGAAGACTCTTAAATTCAGACTACTTCCCCATAAACTTCTGATGGAATATCGTCATGATACACTCTGTAGGTATACTATTTAAAATGCAAACGATCTCTTTCTAAATTTAAGAAATACAACCGTACAGTTTACTATAATCAATTATATTTATTATCTAACCAACTAAAAGAAGTATAGAACGTGATTTTGTTTGTTGTATTAAAACGTAGAATGTAATGTTAGAAGTAATCCTGCCACGTTATAGTCTTTTATAAATGACCAAAAAGCAAAACTAGATTTCTGGAGTAATGTAACTGGAAAATAAACTTTATGAAAGAAACTCTTGAGGACATTAGCAATGTATTGCATACAACTCCTTGCGTAACAATTCTAGTACACTTTTATGAATGATACATTAACTGCTATAAACAGCTACGTCACGCAATGATTAAGAGTCTTAATTTTATACAAAAACACCTTACTGTACAAGATTATATGTACACATGGTGTGTCTCGACGATAGCATGTTAGACGAATAATAAGAACGAAAAAACCGATTCAGCTGAAAACTTGTAACTTTATACGAATGGTCATTGTCTACTTGCTGAAAATATTTTCATGTCGGTCACTTTCGGTTATGCCAGAAGTGAATACCAACTTTGTTATTTTAAACATAATGCCCCAATTTTTATTTTATTTTCGATTTTCGCGTAAAATTTTACGTCTTCTACTACTAGGTTTAGCGTACCAATCTCTTATCATTATTAAGAAAAAAAAAAGTTGGCCTTAGCAACGTAAATTTGAATCTACTGGAAAATTAATATTTCTAGGACAGGTCCGGAAGTAACGGTAGTTACGAAAATTGAAATTGTCAAGGAGTCAATTTTTTAAATTGCAAGTGAATTTTTGTATTCTCATTTGATGTAGAATTTAATAACCTGATATAGCATGTTTCTATATCTAAACTGAATTATTTTTGTGTTATCTGATTTTTTTCTACTTTCTTTTTTTTTTCGTATTAGGTGCTGTTTTTTCTACTATTCTGGAGATGATGTAGTAAAATAATGGTATGCTTTGCAATCAGTTTGCTGCCTGTCGTATGATAGATACCTTTAATCAGTTGGCTCAAACAGATTTCAAAGCACACTATTAATTTACTATCATCTCCAAGAAAAGTAGAAAAAAGCAGAAAACTATTCAGTTTAGGTATAGGAATATGATATATCAGCAGATGAGTAATTAAATTATGCATCAAAAGAAAATATAAAAAAAAATAGTTGCAAATAAAAATATGACTCTTTGCAATTGTAGTTTTTTTAACTACCGTAACTCCCGGACCTCCCATAGAAATAAATTTTAAAGATTTCTAATACTGAAAACATAGTCCAATACCATATCTAACTGTTGTACAAGTTTTTCTTATCTGCCTTTCATGTATCATAAAATATTAATTTTTCAGTAGATTCGAATTTTCATTGCTAACGCCCGAAATAATTTTTTTTTCTTAGTAATGCTAAGAGATGGGTACGCCAAACCTGGTAGTAGAAGACGTAAAATTTTATGCGAAAACCAAAAATAAAATAAAAATTGGGGCATTGTGTTTAAAATAACAAAGTTGGTATCTATTTCTGATATAACCGAAAATGACACCGCCATGAAAATATTTTGTCCATTTGTATGGAGTTCCAAGTTTTCAGCTGAATCGGTTTTTTTGTTCTTATTATTTGTCTAACATGCTGTCGTCGAACCCACATGTCATCTTATCAACATGGTTTTGTTCAACGACGATCGATAAGGACAAATTTGTGTAGATTTAGCGATTTTGTTTCAAACGCATTTAATGACTTCCTAAAAGTAAGTGTTATACTATACGTATATTGACTTTTCTAAAGCTGTTGACTCTGTCACCCATACATTGCTTTCATTAAAATTTCATAGATACTGTGTTAGTAGGTAATAGTTTGTTTCTATTGCCGAATTTGTATCTAAGTTGTAGAACTAATTATGTAGAGTATAAGTTGATAACTATCAAAGTTCATATCATTCAATTTTAATGTTTTATATTTCAATTTTAAACAATGGTCTTCCACATGGATCGGTTCTTGCACTTATTCTTTTTAGTATTACTGATTTTCCTTCTTTACAATGTCGACAATCGTCTATGCCGATGATATGGCAGTTTAATTTCAACATTTGAATTTTTTCGAAATTGAAAGAAACTATCTGATGATTTGCGTATTATGGAAAATGATTTCAAAAAATTGCAATTATTCCTCAATCTTAAAAAGACAGAGATTTCTTGTTTTCATTTAAGAAATAGAGAAAAAAGTAGAAATCTTAATGTTATCTTCAATATTACAAAGTTAAACCATAACTTTAACCCAGTTTATCTGATAGTAACTTTAGATACGTTTTAAATTTAGAAAGATCATTTAGAAAAAGTCAAATAAGAAATAATGTCATTCAAAAATTAGATAGAACAAGTTAGGAGGGTTTGTAAACATTCATAATTTAACGGACGAAGCTGTATTATGGCTTACTAATCTGAAGTTAAGTAATATTTTGAATTCGCAGTTCTGATTATCTATTTTTCCATTATTTTTTTTTGCCCTTTTCTACCTTCTATAAAGTTTACACACTTAATTAATATTATTACGTATGAATACTAAGGTGGGTAAGGGTTGGCACTTTGAACACTGGTTTCTACGGTAAAATAGTAACATCCTACTGAACTTTCATTGCAGATAGTATAGCAATTAAAACGTTGTGTATATTCACTAAAAATAAAAACATTGAAAGTTCAGAAAAATTTTTCACATCAAACAACATTGATATTCATACAGGTTTATACTAATTTTCTGGGGCATTATACACTACAATACAATATTTACATTACAATACAATATTAAAAATGTACCATAAGAATAAATAAATAATAATTTCTAGCGTTCGTCAAGGTTTAAATCCTAATTCTCTGCTGTTTCTTAATGATATTTCATATTGTTTCCTTTGGGTACGCCGATAATCTAAAAATATTCAGAGTGGTTAAATTGCCTGATGATAGTTTATTACTTGTACAGAGGCATTAAAAGCAATCTTTCTTTTTAATAAGACAATCAAGGAGTGTATAGAAGTCATTAAGCATCTTAACATTTGTGAATTCTTATTGTTACCCCCCCCCCTCCTACTTTAAAGTAATCAACCTCGAGGTTAACGACCCCTAACGATTCTCTTCAATATAATACGGGGATATTTCCTTAATTACACAGACTTCTTTCAGTCTAGAATATGTCTCGATTGACAAGTTGATTACTTGGTTTTTACTTTTCAGTCGTCTACCTTGAACTATTTTTTGTTTGATTCAAGTTTCTCGTTTTAATGAAGCTCCTTATAATAGGTGACAAATACGGTTACCTTTTCGACACGGTCGAATCCCAGAAGGCGTTTTTGTTTTAACAATGGCTCTAGCTGTTAAAGCTTCAATTCTGACAATATGTACTAACAATTATTTTTTTTCTCCACTTATTTCAATTAATCATTGTCTTTAATTTTAAAACTGCGTTTATAGTTAAATATTTCTTATTTTTATTTATTTTATGTTTATATAGAAAATTGTTTTTGTTAATTAGAACTTATTCTATAATTAGTGTATGTACAGTGTACACAGTTAGGTAAATAAATAATTTTCAAGTTTGATATGTGTGATCGTACAATTTGAGCGTTTGATGTTTAATGCTAACTAAATTTGTTGTTTATCGGTTTTATCCAATTTTTCAAACAGAAGAAATACATGCCAATATTGAAAGGTGCGGCATAAAAAGTAATGCTACTGGTTTTGATAGTTTAAATATATCTTTGATTTTAATGTGCTGTCCCTATATTATAAGTCCCATCGCTCATCTAATTAATGATTGTATTATCCATTGTTGTTTTCCCGATTCATGGAAAATTACCAAAGTTATACCTTTACCAAAAGTAAGTTCACCGATAGACTACAGCCAGTTAAGGTGATTATCAATACTACCAACACTTTCAAAAATTTTAGAAAAAGTTATGGAACTTCAGATGCAAATCTTTTTAGAGTCTAATCAGATCCTTCCAAACAAGCAGTCTGGATTTAGAAATGGGTATAGCTGTTCAACATTTTTGACAAAAGTAACAGATGATATATTTCATACGCTGTTCATGCAATAATAAAGCCGCTATCCTTTTTATGCTCGATTACTCCAAAGCTTTTGATATGATAAATCACACCATTCTTCTTGCAATTTTAAATTACATCGGATTTGATAATTCAGCAATAAACTTCATAAAGCCTTTCTTAACAAACAGAGTTCAAAGAGTTGTTCTTCAAAATCATGTCTCCAAAGCTGAAAATGTTACTGTGGGAGTTCCACAAGGTAGTATACTGGGTCCCATATTGTATTCAATATACACCTCAAACTTTTTTCGGTGTTTTTGCTACTGTGACTATCACATGTACGCAGACGATACCCAACTATTGTATGTATTTCGTCCCCATCAAGTACACCTTACTAACATAGAATTAAATAAAGACTTATTAAGCCTGTCTGAAGTATCAAGAAACCATTCACTAAAAATAAACTCAAAGAAATCTGTTGCTATTTTGTTTGGAGGAGAAAATAAAACAAATTTGTTAGAAAAAATAAATATTGAAATAGAAAATGAGGCTATTCAATTTAAAAATAGTGCTAAAAACTTAGGTCTTATTGTAAATACTAAGTTAAGATTTAAAGAGCATGTTACAGCAAAGCTTAAGCTAGGATACTCAGTACTAAAAACATTCTACTCAAACCGTCATTTCCTAAACCAACAAACTAAAAAAATGTTGTGTGATAGTCTAGTACTATCGCATCTGAATTTCTGTGACACCATATATAATTCATGTCTAGATAGCGTTGATGTGAGACGAATCCAAAAACTTCAAAATTGCTGCATTAAGACTTATTTTTGGTATTAGACGGAAGGAACACATAAGTTATAAATTAAAAGAACTATGTTGGCTTCACATGGCTAATCGACGGGTTCTACACTGCTTAGGTTTTTTTTACAAAATTTTAAAATTTAAAACACCACCATATCTTGTAAATAAAATCCGATATAGAACAGATGTTCATAACATCACTATTCGCCAAAAATGTTTAATAAGTATTCCTTCTCACAAAAAGAACTTTTAAGCGTTCATTTACATATAATATTGCTTTTTATATTAATAGTTACAGAATAAATGACTTTTCTCTGTCTATATTCTCATTTAAAATAAATACCGGCGAATATTATTAGAAAAATTGTAATTATTAAAAATATTTAAAAACATTTTAAATAAAATAATTTTTACACCCCTTATTACCTATATTTATTGGTTATAATCATAAAATTTTTGAAGTTACTTGTCTTGCAAACCTTAATTTCTTAAACGTCCTATTTTTTTTTGTTCCATTTTCTTTTATCTACTCTCTACTTTTTATTTCTTTAGTACACGCGAATGTATTGAGTGAAATGTACAGTTTTAAATAGTTATAAATTGGTATTATTTAGTTTAGTTTTTTTTCAGGCCACAATAGCCTTCAATGTTGCACATTGAAATGGCTACAATACATAGCTTTTAATTCATTAAAATTAGTTTAATTTTTTTGTCTTAAAACATGTTTATTTGTCAATTAATAAACGTGTTATTATTATTATTATTATTATTACATATATTGTTCCTTCGTATTAAGAATCCTTTACTATGCCAACTCTACCACCAAAATTGATTTTGTTACTTTTATAGGGCTAAAACCTGTTGACAAAAAATTTTTTGTTAATCACAAAAAAACTGATAAAACCACATCACTATTTTTACTTTACGTTCTCAAACAGAACTCTTTAAAGATTATGTAGGGCAACCCAGCAAATCAAGTTCTTCTGATTGTAATTACCATCATGTTGGTAGAGTGATAACATCGAAATGAACATAGCAACATGTCGACGGTGACCTACCGGCCACTGTCACTATATACCAAACGATGGCGTTGTACTGACATTGCAGCATTAGCGTTTGCTGCTATGTCAATACTTTACGTTAAAAATAAAAGTGGTGGTGGGCGAAGGAATTGTTTCAAAGACGATTGCAGTACGGGAATAAACTGCTGAAGGATATAATAGTATAACCCATCAATGTAGGACATCATTCGAGTTTTTATTTTGATTTTAAAATTATTAACTCTTTCTTCACTTTTAAAGCTTATTCGCTTTCACGCATTCTCCCTTTTGGTTTTATTTTTATCATATCATAGAAATTAGTAAGTGGGGTGTAATTTGATTAAATGATTGCAGTCCTCGGGATTTATGGTTTTGTCTCAAATGAACGTTTCCACCATGCAAAACAAAACACGCGCAACACTTTGATTTGCATTCAGAGACCGACTGTTGGTTGCGAAAAATCCTCCCAGATTTCCACATGTTTAGCGAAACAGTTCTCAGTAGGCTGATTATAGTCAAAAGTAGATAAAAAGAGTACATACCTTTGGGATTCAGCTGCCGAACTCAGATACTCTAAAAAATGTATTAATCTCGAGAATAACAGAGATCGATCGTTGCTGTTACTTAGCAAAAGTGACCTAAGGTCTTTTGAAAGCTTGGTTACGGGACATTGTCACTTAAGGTATCATCTCGCAGACATCGGGGTAGCTAACGATAAAACTTATCGTTTTTGCCCAGAGGAAGGAGAGACAGCAAAATACGCATTATGCTGGTGCAAATCTTCTGATAACGGAATTTCTGAGATACTGTTTTAATACCTCGCAAAAGTTTCTCTCTCAAAGAATCGCATAATAATTAAAACAATAAAAAGTATGGAAATTAATGATTTCCAGTAATTGATGAAGTTTGTGTTTTAATTAAAAAGAATTATTTAACATTAAACATTTCGTGTTGTATCATTTTTGGTAAATAACAAATTATAACATGCTTCCCTTTGATGACAATACTATATTTAATTAAGCAAGATCTCCATTTGTTGATAATATTTCAAGTAGGTTCCTTCTAATACTAAACGCATTAACGTTTAACATACCAAGTGTTGATTCGGCCGCTCGGTAATAGCATTTTATGTGTAAAATTTTGTCAATGCGCTCTTAATTGTTTTAGGGCCAAAACATAACAATACAAAAGTATTCGAAACTGTAAATGCTAACTGAGTGGTATATTTCTCTGACCAAAATTCTACTGCAAGAAAAAAAAAATTAAAATAATTAAATTGTTACAGTATTATTTTGTTGGGTGACGAAATTCCTCATTCCGGGTGGAGACGGTATTTTCGTGCGTCGTGGTGGAATGCGATCAAAAGAATTAGTAGATGCGATAACGAAGTGCATTCTGGGTTTTTCAAAATTTCGACATTTTGCTTTCTATAACCGTTCTTGATTAGCGTGGCTTAATGATCATTTAACATTAATCCTAGATTAATTAAAATTACTTTCCCAACAAGTATAGGGGGAAAATTTGCTACTATTGAGCACGCCGTAAGTTTCTTTATATGCAAACTTTTGTAGATATTTCGCTCCTTTTCGGTGTGACTTGCACATTTTCTTTTGTTTTTATCATAGGTGCCGCAGTAACTGCCTCCTTTCGTCGTAATACAGATAAGTTCAATTATTAACTAAATCTGCCTATATTCTTACATTTCTATTGTACGTTATACCGTTATACGTTACCTTATTGCGATCTAATTACCATCCTAAACATCTATTAAAAGCGTGGTGACGATAGAGTTGCTGTACATGCGATGGAAAAGATCTTTTCAACCGTCATATAAATCTCGACGCTGGGTTGTGAAACTTAATTTAATTCGTAGTTGGTATCCGAGATTCGGTACGTGTTTGTTCAAACCATTTGTAATTTCAATTGTGTCGGTAACAACATTAAGCCGAACCTTTAATAATTTCATATCTGTACTCGTGAAGAGTTCAGTGTTATTCGGTACGATTTGAGGTTATACCGACGTAAATAATAACCATAGGCGTCGCTCTGGGATTAATTACCCAGTGGCGTAGTAAGATATAGCTATTTACAAAAAGATTCGTTAACATTATTCTTGTAGGCTTATTATGTACAATTTATTTTTGAACTACTTAGGTTCGCATTTTAAATAACCTGTTCCTTTAACTGTTGTGTCTAGATTTAGATTTTGTGGTTTTGTTCGTGTGTCTCTTGTGAAATTCTGTGTCTCAGTAATAATAATAACCTGATTCTGTTTTACGGATTGTTTTCTTTCGTGACGATCTAGAGGTCCTAGTGACTGTTAATTATTATCTCTATTTATTGCACTAGGTGGCGCCATATAAATTCTATAAACAGGGTGACAACTTTTCTGTAATTTCTCGTAAGTATTCCCACCCCACTCTTGACTGGAATAGTTGCCGGTCAAGCAGTCACTACTGTTCTCTGTTAGTATAACTGAATTACAAAATAATTCCGTAACAAAATGTTGAATTAGAATTTGCGAAAATTCCATTGCCATCATTTATTAAATTCACTGTTTAGATAGCACTAATGAAAATGTCAAAATTTGACAGTTGTTCATAACGCAATTATTTTTACAAATTCTAATTGAACATTTAAATTTTCCTTTTCTTTCTTACAGTAGAATTTTAGCCAGATACATCATATCAATCAGGTAGCACTTTTAGTTTTGAACAATGGGACCCGGACACTTAGCCAAATAGACATAACGTCGAATAGAGACAACGCCATAAACGTTAAAACAAATTATTAGACATATCGCCAAAACTGGACACAACGTCAAAAAACAAAAACGGACGAGTTTTTTGTATTAAGAGGAATTAATTAATTAATGCGGTGTTGGGTGGTAGGATATTGTTATTACAATGTCTTTCTTTAAAAGTTTGTTTTAATTAATATCGAATCTATGTGGTGTCAGTTTTTGCTTTTCGACCTTGTGCCCACATTCGACGATATATGTCCATTTTCGGCATTGTGTCCAGAAGGTGATTTTGGCGTTGTGTCTAGTTTCGTCGATATGTTCAATAATTCGTTTCGACGTTGTGACCAAGTTTCGGCTGTAACGGTTGTAGTTCACAAATAATAATAAAAGAAAGCGACGGCTTTAGCGGTACAACCTAGAGAGAAGAACAAGACAATTTGGCTCGATGTAGCGTACTAAATTCGTGGAGGATCCAGTATTTGTAGTACTTAGCACAGCAGTGTCCGGCTTAGTCGGTGAGTTGGGGAGGTCCTTGAGGAACTGTAAAGAAATAGACTGCTGCCTAACGAGGGGCCACCTGCTGGGTAATAGAAATAAATAAAACCGACCTACAGGAGTTTAATAGGTTTTACTAAAAGGTCTAATACGCTAAAACAAACACAAATTAGAGAGACAAATAGATAATTCAATATAGCAAATCAAACTTACAGTACTAGGAGAATGTGACAGAAATAAGGGAGAGGCTGTCGCATAGAATTAAGCAACAACAATTTAATTAAAACTCGCAATTAATGTGTTGAATTTCAGTTAAGCTTTTGTTTGTTACACCTCAAATTAACGTTAACGTTCCAATTGAGGATTGGTTACTAAGGAAACTTGACGTACACACGGTGTTATAAAACTAACTTAAGCTCGGAATAACACGATAAGTAGCTCCCGCCAACGGAAAAAACCTTTTGTTTTAACTTCACCCACTTTATCTAAAGCGCCTAAGCTCTTGTGGAGCTAGTTAAAAACAAAACCGAACATCGGTGGTGGAGTCTGCCCCGAATAAAAATTACTTAAATGCTAGAGATTCAAACCGTTCAATGTCATATGTACTTAAGCTTCATACGCCTGAATAGTTAATAGATTCTTGCTAGCGACAGTATTTGACAGTTTCAGAAGGTAGGTAGCCCTAGGATATTTTTTAGGGAAAGCATACAGCGAAGAACGGAAATCAAATATGTTCCCTCGAAGCAGCAAGTGTGCAGCGTGAAAGACCCTGTAGAGTTCATCGGTTGTTGGCAGTTTAAATGTATGCGAAACCGTGGTAGTCGTTAAGCTATGTAGCAAAGGTTTCTTAAATAGCTATTCCAGCACCCCCAGGAATTATTCAAATGGTAATACACAATTAGAATATAAGGTCAACGCACGTGCTAAAGCATACGTCGTAATTAGAATTAACACACCTACGAAACAAGAAAAAAAAGAAGTACTTACGGTAAATCCAGTCGGGTTTAACTTTAAACACCAATTTAACTTGGAATTATTAAAGCACACATTAATAATTTATGTGTAAAATTTTAACTTCACGGGGCATGCCGAAAACACCCATGTAGAAAACAAGTAGAAAATGTTCGCTTGTCCTCTTCGACACATTATGAATTAAACATTTCCACCAATGGAAAATTAGCAATATGCGCGGCAAATTCGACTCTTGTCGTAAAGTGCTACACATGACATACGTTTCTAAGAAGGCTCCCGACATACGTTTTTGTCTATTTGACGTTATATCCATTCTTCAAAGTGTCCGCGCAGTACTGTGTCCACGACTCGTCATAAAATCAATACACCGCTCTCAAAATTTTTAATTAACAGTTTCATCCTTTTTTTTTATTATTTTAAATAAATATCTTGTCGTGATTGAACATTCGTGTGAAGCTAACAGTCGGTAAGAAATTGAAAGGAATTAAAGTATTTATTTATTTCCGCAACATCTAAAAGTATTATTTAGTGTAAAAACGTCTTTATAAACTGTAGTGAAATTTTTGTACAAAGATACAATTAATTATGTACACAAACAAACACACTGAGTTACAAAAAAGTGGCGCACGTCTGTTTTTTTTTCTTATGTTTTTATTCTCCGTTTATGATCTCAAATAAAAGTTATGTTCTATCACTCATAATTGTTGGTATTTGTCATAGAGTTTTGTAACAAATGTTATTTTATGATTAAAGTCATTAATTTTATTTTCTTATTCAGTCTAATTTTATTAAGAACATCTTAAAATGCAAGTTTTTTGACGCACTGACATTTCTCTATTAATGCCAATAACCCTTAAACAAGTTGCGGCCACGAGAACTGTAGTGGCAGATGACCGAATTGTTTGATATACTCCTCGTGCTATTGAAAAGCCTGAGACAACTGTACGTCGAGCAATTCAAAGAATTCGCGAGGCGCGGAGGCACACTCGACGTCCTGGTTCAGGTCGCCCGCAGTCTATATCTGCAAAAGACGATGGGTTTTTAACACTGCAGTCTCTTCGAAATTGTCACCAAACCGCAGTTGAACCGACTCAGAAACGTGCGTGGCACTGTTGTATGCGGCCAGATAGTTAGACAAAGATTGGCAGCAAATAGCTTGAAGGCATATGAATCGGGTATCTAGGCTTACTCGACAGCACAAACAACAGTTCTCTTCTCAGATGAGTTACGTTTTTTGTTCGAGCACCGGATAGACGTCATAAAGTCTAGAGAAAGCAAGGGAAGCGATATTCTACGGCCACTTTGGTTAAACATACAAATTTTTGGGGAGGGTCTGTTATGGTTTGGAGTTTGATCATACAGTATGGAGAAGACAAGGTGAGAGATATTCTGCAGTCACTTGTGTTGAACTACGTGACTCCTTTCGGACCATGTGTTGGGCCAGATTTCTTGTTTATGACCCCACATCGCTAGGTGCGTTATGCGATATCTGCAGGAAGTAGGAATTACACTTCTGGAATGGTTTGCCGTGAGTCAGGACATGAATCCAATAGAACACGCGTGAGATCAATTGGAAGACGTGTTGGAGCTCGCCCAGTGCGTCCAGAGACACTACAACAATTAAGCCTGCCATTTGTAGAGGAATGAGATAGAATTGATCAAAATGTGATTAGGCACTTAATTCAAGGTATGCCTCGACGGATTCAGACATTGGTAGATATTCGGGGAGGTAACACTCGTTACTAACAACCTAAAACTTAAGTTATATGCAAATACTCTTTTGCGGCATTTTTCAGTTTTTAATGTTTTTTTATGAATTGCGTTTTTGATGTTTATTTGTTATTAAAATCTTTCTTTCTATACAATTTATTATTGTCTGTGTACCAATTAAAGAAATTATATAAAAAATATGTGCGTTCTATAAATAAAACTATAGTGAAAATCCGTTTAAGTTAATGCGCCACTTTTTGTATCTCAGTGTGTAACATTTTGTAAATCTATGACTAAAGTGTATTGAGGTGCAATAGGGTGCGCTAATGTAATATCACTGTGCCACATTTTCATTTTGCGCGTTCAAGCACTTTGTCTTTGTACGGTAAAAAGTCTTATCGTGATAGTAGTTTTTCAATACATTATTAAATTATTCTAAAAACAGAAATGAAATTTCCATTGGTTTTTTAATACCCTACACATAGTAGTTCCAGCTATCAAAAAATCAATGTAATGGTTTACATCGTTAGTAAATGAACGTTCTGACATTAACATTTGATGTTTATTATATATTATTAAACTACATTTTGCATTCATCGGTGTTTTCATAGCATGTTTATACAGTAAAGTCAATATAATAAAGTATTAGTTATGTCAACATATTACGATGTAGGTAACTACCTTCAAAGACTTTCACAACTTACTTATATTTTTATAAAAATATATAATTCTATAATATTAAGTAAATGAAAGAAAATTGCTTTAACTTTTGACGTTTTAAATTAAATTCATAACACGTGTTTGCTACAAAAATATTTGTAATAAGAGGTCGACTTGTTTGCGTTATCAGATAATTTTGATGTTCTATCGCAATAATAATCAAAGTACAGATTAATGGTAACAATTTTATCATTTACCCTCAAAGCAGAGAACCAATTATGTAAACGTTTTATTATTAACATTGCACACTATGTTTGATAATTTATTCAACGTTTGGGAACAAATCAATACGAATTCAGAACACAACTCACAATTGCGTTCCACATAAGTTATATTATTTTTACTGTATTTTAACAAGGAATTTGATATGAAAGCAATTTATTTCGAAAACGTTTAATGTCAGTTTGAATTTACATTTTTCAACTTGAGAAAAGAAAAACCAACATTTTGTGTGAAAACTTTAATAATTGCTCAAGTTATGATAAAATGTTGTATAAGCAACGATTAAAGAAGTTTTAAATTCGCAGAATATATGTATATTGCGGATCCGGATAAAAACTTGAAGTGGCTCTGTCGCTTAGACAAAGTCACTTGTCCCATAATATGTTTGTACTTGTTTATTATAAACCAATAAATTTTCTCAGAGTATGGTATTGTCAGATATGTACTTTTTAAAAATCTGTTGAGGAATAATAAGGTTTACCAGAAGCTTAAAATTTAGGAGGATTTTGTTTCGCTCAACTTAAATTAAAATTCTGACATTTAGAAATTCCTCTACAAATTGATGGATTAATTGGAACACTTTTGTTTCTTGATTTTCTAAGTCTTTCATTTTCTGTCGTATTTTGTAAGACAGTTTGCTGTCACTTACTAATTTTACGAAAAAACGTGTTAACCACACCATAAAGGAAAATATGAATCACATACTTCAGCTGAAATTGATGAAATATAATTAAAATATAAAGTTTAGTTTGAAAAAAACACATTTGTTTAAGAAACAAAATGGCTTTTTATAGATATTTTTTAATTGATATAATTTATCAAGTTTATATATTTGACACAAAATCCTACGTTTATTAAAATTGATCCTCAAGAAAGTCAAAAAGAATACAATTACAGCTGTTACAGGACAAAACAATACGAGACTAATATCAACGTAGATTAGACAGGCAGTTAGTAGAATTTAAAGATAATAGCATAGAAGAAACATACGAACACGTAAAACTTTGCATTAAACAAGCAGCTTTAGAAGCGAAGAAGAAGTTAGACAGAAAAACTGGAAAGTACACATAAGTCAGAAAACAAAAGAAGTAATAGCGGAAAAAAAAGTCTTGTGCGAAAGATGGCTGAACACCAAAACGGAGGAAGATTTAGAAAAATATAAAAAAAAAACAGAGAAACAAAAAAGCTTCTGAACAAGGAAAAAAAATTAAAATGAAAAAAAACATGTTAAGAAATAGAACAGTATATAGGAGGAACGAGATGCTCGGAATCGTGGAAAAAAATTAAAGCACTAAAACTAATACTATAATAATAGTATGGAACAACTAAGCTATGTAGGATGATAAGAAACATGTTTCAAAAAGCAATTATTGGAGAAAGACTAACAGACGAATAGACTGAGGTTTATATAATTTCAATTTTAAGAAAAGAGATAGAGAAATAAATGCACTAATTACAGAGGGATCAGCATAATATCATCAATTAGCAGATTATGCGGAAAAATAATAAAAAAACAAATTAGAAAACCAAATACACGAGAAAATCGGAAAATATCAAGCAGGATTCACAGCGGAGAAATGTTGACCACATATACACAACCAGACAATTAATAGAAAACCAAAAAACGAAAATTAAAGAGATTCATCTAGCATTTATTGACATAAAGAAAGCATATGATTCCGTACTAAGAAACAGATTATGGGAGGCCATGCAGGAAATGAGAATATAGAGAAGTCTTATATAAACAGTACGCGCAAACTTGCAATCTGGAGTTCCGCAGGGTTCCAACAAAAACAGAATTGTTGATCTTTGGGCCACGAAAACTTAGGGAACAGTTTCTTGATATCTATCCAAGTATAGTACTTGAAAACAAAAATATTCAGATCAAAAAAGAGGCAAGGGACCTAGGTCTAATTCTGGATGCAGACTTGAAATTTCACTCTCATATAAATAAATGTGCACGAAAAGCATATTAATTTTTGCGATATATGTTTCAACAACGCCATTTCCTATCTAAAAAATTTAAAACAGTTCTCTGCGAGTCTCACAGTTTAATTTTTGTGACTCAATTTACGCTCCGTTTATCAATGTTGAGACAAAACGCAGAATACAAAAAATTCAAAATAGTTGAATAAGGCTGATCTTTGAAATTAGAAAATATGCGAAAGTCTCTCATAAACTTCGAGAATTAAACTGGTTAAATACGTTTAGTCGTCTGCTTTTATCACTCCATCGTATTTACGAAAACTCCGCCCTATTTATACAATAAAATAACATTTCGATGCGACGTCCATTTGCTAAACATTAGATTTAAGAGTACTCTTACACCACCGTATTGTAAAACAAAACTTTTTGAAAGTGGTATTTCTCTAAACTACAACAAATTATCGGAAACATTTAAAACATTACCCTTAAATAAGTTCAAGCAAAAATACCGACGTTATTTAACAGTAAATAACGTCAAAAGCAACAGATTGAATGCATAGTTTGTTATAGTCATGAATTTTAAATATTTAAACATTCCTCATTTTGTATTAGTTTTTAAGCAATTAATTTGATGTAAATTGTAGCAAAAATATATTTTAAGTTTGTAATCAAGGTATAAGTGAAAGAGCAGCTTATCCTTTGGGATATCTCCTAAACTTCGCCTTGAGGATTTCCAAAAATTAACTTTTTTTGTACTAAATAATATATTTACGTTATGTTTCATTATGTACTTATTTTTTTTTCTATTTTTGGAACTTAAAGATTATTATTATTATTATTATTATTTACCAAAACAATAGAGTACAAGTTACGACAGGACAAAAACTAAGCAATAAATTTCAAACAACTAAAGGTCTCCTACAAGGTTGCTCAACGTCACCTACACTCTTTAAGATCTACTCAGAACGTACTCTAAAACAAATGGAAACAAAAATGCGAACGAATGGGTGTCCCAGTGCGTAATGATTATATATATACTCTAAGCTTTGCAGATGACCAGGTGGTCATCGCACAAGACGAAGAAAATCTTAGTTTTATCGTTCGAAAGCTTAAAGATGAATACAACAGAGCAGGGATAAAAATTAATTTTGATAAAACTGAATACTTGAGATAGTTACTGGAAATAGATGAATACACACAAATTAGGAAACAAACAGCTTCAAATATATAGAAAGCATTATAACAAAACAAGAAACATCAGAGGAAGACATAAAATGTAGACTCGGACAAGCCCGTACTTGCATAAATAACTAAATTCGGTACTATGGGACAAACATATAATAAAAACACAAAAAAAAGAATATATGGGTCAATGATAGAGAGTATTATGACATATAGTGTGGGAACATGGATGATAAATAAAAGAAATAGATCAAAAATCAACGCGATTGAAGTGGAATATTGGAGGAGACACTGTAGGGTAGTACGAACAGACCGAAGTCCTAGTGAATTGGTACGAACATGTAAGATGAAGCAGTGAAAACAATTAGATAAAAAAAACGGAATGGAGCCCTATAGGAAGAAGGAAGAGAGGAAGACCAAGAATATCTTGGAGAGATGACGTAGATGAGGCCATGGAAAGAAGAGGATTAGAAGACGGAAACTGAGAAGACAAAAGAGTGGAAGAATTGGCTGAGAGAAGGGAAGTAGCGTTAGCTGTATAAACTCTTATAATATATTTATTTACCGGTTAGGGTTTTCTTTTAATTCCAAATTGATGAGATAAACATTATAGTTATGCATTCATGTAGCGTACGTATTTAGCGATCAAAAGAGTTTCTAAGAAAATTTAAAAGTCCTTTAACAACTTTTTTGTTATTTGTTATTGAACATTAAAATTTGTCATTAGAAGGTACTAAAACTTTTGTGTTTAATTAATTTTGAAAAGAATATTCAAAATTAAATACAATTGACGAAGCATATCTTTTATCAGTGAATTTATGTTACTTTTTCTTCTAAGAATCAACTTGCGAAGCGAATAACAACCGATGACGTCCTTCTCGATTAAAACAAAAACTAAGTAGATTCATCTTTTTCAACTGGGTCTAAAGCGAATAAATTGTTTATGTAAATAATAATCACAATTAGATGGAAATACATAAAAATGATGTTTTTATTATAAGTTCTATTTAATTTAATTTAATTTTCTGATTGACCTAAACTTGGTCGCGTTTTACTTATTAAAGTTCCTATTTTCGAAAAAAAATATACCAAACTTTAGATCGTTCAGAAGAAAATTGTAACTACTTTTAAGGTAATTTCATAAAATTTAACCTATTTTCAATGTGCTGCAGATTTAACAAATTTTGAAATAAATTTGTTTTGTTAATTTTTTTGTGTAGTTTGATGCAAACTTTTAAGACTAATATAAATTTTTTATTGTTTTATAATTACATTATAAAAAAAATGGGGATCTTCAAATAGGTTAAAGTTTTTTTTTTGAACTTCGATTTACTTAAAAAACAACGTCGTTTTTATGATAACGTATCATATGATGTTATAACTTGTGTTGAGGCAAATAAATTTTATTTCTTACAAATTAAATTGTGGTTTTATTTATAATCAATGGTTTTATTGAAGTTTGAAACAAAATTTAAAAACAATTCGCAAATACAACTATTATGATGAACTGGAATAAATTCGTAGCAAGCTAAATTAGTTGAGCGCACATTTTTTATAAATTATTGTGCACGTGCAAGTACTTATTTTGCGATAAAAACGAACGGCTGAGTTTGATTCTTAAATCATTCTCAAATGTAGACACTGATGTTGCACTAACCGAATCAATGGTTACAGTATTCACCGTTCGTGACAGCAGTTTACAAATTAACAGTTTAGTAAACGCGGGTGAAGAGGCATCCGTTGCTTGTGGGAGAAGTAGTTACAAAAAATATTAAAGTTTGCGTATTTTTCCAAAGTTTATAATCAATGCTAGAACACTACAAGTTACAAATTGTCAAATTTAGTTTGGCGTTTAACCATGACACTAATCGACAAGTGCTATACGAAAAGGTGTCTCATATATAAAAACAATTGCTTTTCTGTTCACTTAGAACAACACATTAAAAACTACTCGTTATGTATTTATTAATTATTTCTAGTAATAAAACAATATTTTGTCCAGTTTCAATTAAAAAAAATTTTGAATGATTTTTAGGGTAACATTATCGACATTTATTTATGATGTTGTATTGAATTAATTTTCAACTTTTATTTTTATTAAATTAATGTATATTTTCAAATTATACGTTTCTTAAAAAATGTTATTATCATTTCTTCATATTTTTTACGCTCTTCCTTACTTTCTCCCTCACTTTCTTTTTTATATCATAAAATTCTTTTCTTTGAGTAAATAGTTTTACTTCCCATTAGATTCTCTAACTCTTCTTGTTGCTTTATTTATATATATATATATATATATATATCTATTCTATTCTATTCTTTTTTTTCTTCTTCTTTATGTTCCTCTTCTTTGTTTATTATTTTTCTTTGTCTTTTCTTACTCTAGGTTAAACTTTCTTTGTGCTTCTTACCGCTTTTTATAAATATATTCTTTTTACTTCTCCAAACTTCTTGTCTAAGACATCAATCAATCAATTTTTTTTATTCACCTCCATTATGTTTTCACTTTCGTCTAATTTTTACTACTTTTTTTAGTAGGTATTTTTATTTAACTTTTTAGAGTATTTATCTATAGTTTTGACATATTCATTCTAGTATCACTTCGTCTTTGATCATTTTATAAGTTTCTATTTTCTATTTATTTGTTCCACGTGTCGTGCGTCAAAATGTTGTATAATAACTATATCAACGTCTTTAATTTTTGTTTCAAATTAAACTTTTTTATTACTCCAGGGACTTAAGCATCAACTTAAATTCCTCCTTTCCAAGATTAATGTATAATTTTATATCTCCAGGGATTTAACATAGTTTTATAACCCAAGGAATTTAAAGTAAAATAAACATGCTGTTTCTATAGCAACATACGAGGAAACAACTGGGTCTACACTCATTTAAACGTATTTAATTTTTTATGTTTTATAAAATTTATTTTTCATAAACTGATGTTCTACAATGGGCTGTATTAAAATTTTTAAAAATTTGTTTTTTATTAAACAACTCTCGTAACAACTGTAAAATTAAAACTATAATTTTCTTAATAACAATTAATTATTGTATAAATTTAATTTTTCTCAAACTTTACATAATACAGAAATACCATCAGTTGTCATCAAAATATTACTGTAAAATTATTGCCCACGTTTAGAGTTTTTGGGAATAACAGCTTCAAATGGGAAAAAGTAGTTTAAATAGCAATTTTGAAAAATCCAAAAAAACGGTTTGTACTACCGTGTTCTACGCATTGATTTACATAATATTATGATAAAAAAGCCACAACAAATGTTTTTGTCAATTTTTGTCAAAAGACCAAAGACTATAGTCTATGGGTATAAAATCGGACAAAAAAATTTTGCTTTCGATTTGACTAAAATTGGTGAAAAGACTAATATTAAGGTGTAGAATACAGAAATACCATCAGTTGTCATCAAAATATTACTGTAAAATTATTTGCCCACGTTTATAGTTTTGAGAAAAAAAACTTCAAATGGTAAAAGTAGTTTAAACAGCAATTTTGAAAAATCCGAAAAAACGGTTTGTACCCGTGTTCTACGAATTGATTTACATAATATTATGATAAAAAAACCACACAAAATTTTTCGTCAATTTTTGTCAAAAGACCAAAGACTTGGGTATAAAATCGGGTAAAAAAAAATTTGCATTCAATTTGACTAAAAATTGGTGAAAAGACTAATATTAGGGTGTAGAATACAGAAATACCATCAGTTATCATCAAAATATTTCTTTAAAATTATTGCTTACGTTTAGAGTTTTTGGGAAAAAAAGCTTCAAATGGGAAAATGTAGTTTAAACAGCAATTTGAAAAAATCCGAAAAAACGGTTTGTACTACCGTGCTCTACGCGTTGATTTACATAATATGTTAAAAAAGCCACATAAAATTTTTTGTCAATTTTTGTCAAAAGACCAAATCGGGTAAAAAAAAATTTGCATTCGATTTGACTAAAAAGTGGTCAAAAGACTAATATTAAGGTGTAGAATACAGAAATACCATCAGTTGTCATCAAAATATTACGGAAAAATTAGGACTAAAGTGTGTTAATCGCTCTTGGGATTAACAAATCATTTTAGTCTCTTGTTATATAATATATTATTATGCACCCCAGGAACTAAATTAGCAACTTAAATCCCTCCTTTTAAAGATTAAAATACCATATTAACTTCTTAACAAGATAGATAATAAACCACTAGATAAGAATACCATAAAATATTACAAACAAATTGCAAAGTTATAGAAAGATCCCTCATTTACAGTCTGTTTCTTGTATTAAAACAATATTTTTCAAGAGACGAATTATCAATTTTACATGGAACATTAATTTAATACTTTAATGATAAACAATTGTACTTATCACTAACTTCGTTGTGCCGCAAGTACCGGTTGAGTCGCACATCGAAACTGTTACTAATTAAAACTTGTATTTCTCAACACGCTTCTTTTTAAAAAGTACTTTTTTAAATCTAAATACTAATACAAATCATTGAACTATATTTTTACAAATTCAATCTCTTTAAATTTTTCACTACTCTTCCACTCCTAATGGTGATTTTATTATTATTACAATTTGCAGTTTCTAATTCTAGATAGTCAACGCTGTTAGGAAAATATGTTTTGTTTCTTTTGAATATGTAAACTTTTGAAAGTATTTTCTAATGTGAATTATGTTACGCCTAAATAATTTATTATTTATTTAATTAAGTAACTTTGATTAAGTAACTTTAAATTAAGGAAAAATCAATTTCTTTACTATTATACCCTTCTCCCACAAATTAGTTTTAATGTTCCTTACTAACACTTGTTATCTATTGTAATATTCTTTATCTTTTACTAAGCTATTACGGTTGTAAAGTTTAAGTTTTAAGTTGTTTATTTTACTTGGAAATTTGGTTCTTAAATTTTTGCTAAATAATAATTGGGCTGGTGACCAATCTAATCCTGCTACAGGACTGTTACGATAGTTTAATAGATGTAAATGTAAATCAGCTTTCGCCTCTTTGGATTTTTTTAATAATGTTTTTGCTATTTCTACATATTTTTCTGCTAGACCGTTTGATGTAGGATAATGTGGACTAGATGTAATTACTCTAAAATTCCATTCATCTGCGAATTGCTTAAATAAAAACAAAATTCCTTTTTAATAACTGTACTGGTATCTTTATTATTTACTTTTTTTACTTTCAACCACCTTGAATAGTAATCTACGACTACTAATAAATTTTTATTTTGTACTCAACAAAATCAATCCCTACCTTTAAAAATGGAGTGTCTGGTATTTCATGGTGAAGTAGTGAATTTTTAAATTCGATTTTTTTAATTTTTGACAGATTTCGCAGATCTGAATAAAATTTAATCAACTATTTGTATACCTGGCCAATAAAACAGACTACATGTTTTTCCTTTTATTTTATTTACTGCTAGATGTGTTTTATAAGCCAACTTTAAAATTAACCTTCATAATGATTTAAGAACTAATAAACGATCATTAAACAATACCAATTCATCTTGTATTGTTATTTCGTTTCTATTTTTTAAAAATGAATCAATTCCTGGTCATTACTCATTATTACTCTTACTAACCTTCTTCATAAAACAGCAATATGAGTTTTAATGTTTCATCTCATTTAGATTCTTTTTAAATTGTTTAAGTCTTAATTCTGACATTTCAATACGGTATTTTATAATTAAATGTACTACTTCTAACATTGTTTTATCTTTTATTTCTTGTTTTTTTAATAAAATTAAGGCGATAAATAGTCGGCTACCTACATGACTTTACCTGAAAGATACTTTAAAATTATAAAAAAGAAATTAAAATTTCAGTTTTTTAATTTGTGATTTTTTATATTTTCACATCTTTTTACAATTACAGTTAGTGGTTGATGTTCTGTATTAATTTTTTTATTGTTATGACCGTATACATAAAAATTAAGTTTTTGTAATGCCGACTTACAGGATTATTTATTATATTTTGACTCCCATCTACAGCTTTTATTATGAGTTATAGAAATGAACTTTAAATACAAAAATTTAAGTTTTTTCACGTATTATCTTTTGGTAATACAAGAAATAAAAAATCGACTTCACAACATTGTAAAAATTATTTTAATTATATTTTTTAAATAGAACACCCTGTATATTATTATCTCAAATGAAAGATCTCCTTGTTCTAATTTACAATATATATATATATAATTTGTTAGCATTTGATTCAACCATTTTTAAGATATTTGAATTTATAACGTATTTTTCGGGGAGATCAAGTTGCCTTGCAAACGTCGACGTTTGTAATAAACGTAACCTTGGCAACAGAAACAATGTTAGTTACACATAAGTTAGTCTACAATTGAAAATTAAATCGTATTGCAGAAATTAACTTGCTTCTAAAATTATTTAAAACATTTATCAAATGGATTATTCAGAGGAAGAAAAAGTGAAATAATAAGGACAAGGTTATTTTATTGAAATATAAGTGTTGCAATAGGTAGACGTAAATATTATCAAATATACTCGGGCAGAAGGATCCCTATTTGATTAAAATAACATTATTTGACTCTATTCTTCCTCCGAATAACCCATTTGATAGATGTTTTTAAATGATTTTAGAAATAAATTAATTTCTGCAATACCTAACCTAACTTTATAATCAATGACAATACAGTTTAATTTTCAATTGATGACTTATTTATATGTAACTAATATTGTTTCAAAATGACGTTAGGATCCATAATTGATGTATTGGTTATTTAATATATATATTTACTTTTTTGCACGAGCAAGTAAATTTGTATATACCACTTGAATTTAAATTTTTATAAGAAGATTTTTGTGAAAAAATATTACAAAGAGTTTTTAGAGCTTTAAAAACTAATTGGAATACAGAAAGTTTATTTATATTCTTTACCAAAGTAACAAATTCTGGAATGTAGGTGATAGATAAAAATCTTTTTTTGGAATCTTCATTAATAGGAATTTACCTACATTCCAGAATTTGTTACTTTGGTAAAGAATATTAATAAACTTTCTGAATTCAAATTAGTTTTTAAAGCTCAAAAAACTCTTTGTAATATTTTTTCACAAAAATCTTCTTATAATAATTTAAACTCAAGTGGTATATACAAATTTACTTGCTCGTGCAAAAAAGTATATATTGGTAAAATTACTAGAAGTTTTAGTATACGGTTATGGGAACAATTAAGATATATTAAAAATAGAAATAGATACTCTAATAATCTTTCTTCAGTTAAATCAACCTTTGCCCAACTTGTTATTGAAAATAGACATGTACAAGAAAATCAAACCTTAATATACCATTTCCAAATTAATAGTTATAATAAACAGATTTTAGATACTTTAGAAATTATTTACATTAAAACTACTATTCCTAAAATTATTCTTAATGCTCAAACCAACTTTGAAGATCTGATTTTTAAATATAATGATTGCTAAAGTTGAACCAAATTCAGAAATTTTACACAATAATTGTAGTTAAGATATTTTGTGTCAGTTTGATTATTTAGAATTAAATGTCATATTAATGTCACATTTGAAAGTATTATCTGACGATGACGTTAAAATTTATAACGTCGAAACTATAGTCATGTATTAATAAAGTATATTATTATATAAGTATTGGTAATTACAAGAGTTATTGTTTTTATATATATATATATATATATATATATATATATATATATATAGTTATAGACGGTATCTTGTTGAGCCCGATACGTTAACAGGCCGCTGTTGAGCCCAGTACCCCGCGCTTAAATACAGAACGCTGTGGAGCCCGATTATATACAGAAAATATATTTAGAGTTCTTTCATGAGCCCCACAACGTTGCCAGTCCCTTCGGGCTCATCAAAGGTACTTTTATATAAGTTAAACGGTATTTACCATATGTATTTGTTTCTACACAAGATGTATTTACATCCGTCAAACAATTATGATACATAATTAACTTATCATTTCTTCTTTTCTACAATTAAGAAATTCCGATAGTGACTAAAAAGCCTTTGTTAGTAAATAATTTTGTATTTCCTGTTTGAGTTGTTTAATATACAATTATTTTTCTATTTTATCACAATTTCTCGTGTAATAATTATGAACATCTGATTTGTATGTAAAACTTTTACATATTTTTTTTAGCATAAGTGATGCAATTAAAATAAACAGTGACGGCAGTGTCATAATTATTAATTTAATAAAATTGGCTTACAACCTTTTCTAAAAGCGATTGTTCCTAAAACACATAGAGCTTTACGTTGCAACGAGAATATTCAGTTTGATCTATAACAATTTGCTTAAATGATACTACAGTAATTTAAATGAGTATGAATTAATCCGAAGTATGTCATTTTGAGATATTTTGATGAAACACTGTCTTCTAAACGCATTAAAATATATATGTCACTGTTAAATTTTCTGGTCAATTGACTTATACGGTCTGTGAATTGTAGTTTAGGATCAAGATTTATTTCTAAAATTTTTTAGAGTTCTTATTCTGAAAATTATGTGGTCGAAGTGTAAATAAAAGTTTTATTGTCTTTATATTAGTATAAGATTTTTAGTAGAGCAATGTAAGAATTTTAATTAATATCGCCGTGTCATCTGCGTATTGAATAATGGACGATTCATTTTGGAAATGTAAATGTAAATCATTAACATATATAAGAAATAATAAAGGCCCAAAAATTGAACCTTGAGGTACTCCATTACGCAAGAAGCGATTATCAGAAAATACAACATTGACTGTTTATTTTTTCTATTGCTTAAGTATGATCTGATGAGCGCAATACTAGCTTCATCAAAATTATAAAATGTTTTCAATTTATTTAGGAGATGTGCCACATAATCAAAGGCTCGAGAGAGATCTAAAAATGCTAAAACAAAATTATTTTGTTCAAAACTCTCAAGTATCCAATATGAATTCAATATAAAGTGCAAGCCAAGACTATTCGAGTTTTAAGTAATTTGATTAAATTAAGACTTTTAATTTAACTTTTACCATCGATACTTTTAAGTTCTAGAGCTTTATCTGGTTTATAGACAAAACAAAATTAGTTATAATTCTCTTTGTTACCGACCCGACTGCAAGCGTCATTATAAATTGATCAGATTTATATGAAACGTATTCGATTTAACATTCATAAAGATAAAAACGTTAGTTATGTATCCCTAGTCAATTAATTCTTTTTGTATAAAATCCACTTTAATATTAAAGGTTTGAAAGCAATCGACGTGCCCCAGCTTTTATTTTTATTTAGTTTGAATTTGAATTTAATACTTGATAGCAGTAGTACAAAAGTACCAAAATACTAATGTAATAAGTAAAATAATAAAGCGTACCTTGATACGCGTAATAAATAAAATCATTCGTCTATTATAGTGTAGAACTTAAATTATCTAAGAACAAAAACGGAATTATAATAAATAATTGTAAAATGATGTTTCATAGTCGAACATAAATCTTGCAGAAAACTTTATTTTCAAGAAGTATCTATTCAATTTGTAACAAAAGATTATATTTTTAAAAATAGAGAGATTAACATATTAACGCTCGATTATTTGCAAAATAATTTTCTGCCAAACCAAAAATATTTTTAATAACCTTTTTGTTGTTTTTTGTTTGTTCTGTTTGTTTGTTTGTTTTTCTGTTAATGAGCTTATTGAACACATTAGCAATTTTAATCCCCTAAACAAAGCCCATGCACTTTCTAATTATGGTACCCATTTCAATAACACAGGATGTAGTAATTCTAATAAGCCTTTTGTTATATTCATTACCATGTCTTCTTGGTTAATTTCAAAAATATTATCATTCAGTTCGTTTGTTCAATTTGAAGTGTGCAAATCGTGAGTTTTTATGTGCTAAAATGAATTCTAGAACTAAAAAACTAGTGTCGATGGCTCTCAATTGTAGTGGTAAGTATTTCAAAATTTATCTTGCTTCATTTGTTGTTTTTATTTCCTATAATATAATAATTCGTATACACATACAAATAGTGTGCTTAAACATTATTTATAAAAAGTAAATACTAGGTTTAATTTTTGTTTTCCTTTTTTTATTTTATCTGGGGACTCAATTTATATAAATAAATTTATATAAGATATAAACAAAATTTTGAACTTGCAATTCGTACATTTGTAATAAAGAAATTAACATTATTCTTTATGTAATTAATAATTACGAATATTAGAATGAAATTAATAAAATTGTTCAAATATTTAGGTACGGCATTGATGGTATGTCACTGATTTCTCTTGAAATAAAAATTATTTTTGAACGCTCCCATCAATATCTTAGCACATTTGATCCATTGATTGATTGATTTTTAATCCAATGCACGGTTTTCGCTTAAAAATTGTCATATTAACGTTATTGTTAATATTTTCCAGAGAAACATTTTCTATTTATTACGAAAAACGCGCATCGGATTGAAAAACAAGAAGGTCACCTTTCGTACGTCGCGACGGTGAAAATAAAAAATGTGGTACATTAAAAAGCTTTTCATACATAGTTCAGGATGTCCGATTTACGACACTTGTAGGGTATCTGTCATGTGCTGTTTTTGGATTATACTTAAAATTTTGTTTTCCCAATTTAATGATAGTTGTTGCATTTAGTATAAGGTAAGTCAATATATTTTTGTCAATTATTAAAAATAAACCCTCAACATATTTTTTAATAAACGTTGGCGGAATTGTCAACTGGGGAGGAATATCTTTAATTAATTGATCTAATGGAATATCTCCTAATATAGTACTATCACAGCAGGTTATCGCTTACATTTGAACAGGAAGTAAACAATTCAAACGGAAACTGAAACAGAAACCAGGTGGTGCAAAAAGTACTATTACATCTGTTAAGTTTATTATTCTATTCGTCTTTGATTATAGCATTTTCTAATTTCAGCCAAATCAAGATCGCCTCCCACTACCGGAACTTCCGATGATGATAAACAGTGAATTAAGAGTTTACGAAAAAAAATTAAAACAGATAAACGCAATCAGAAACAAAAATCAAGAGGTGGTGTAAAAAATACTCTTACATCTGGTAAGTATATTAGTCTGTTCGTCTTTGATTGCCTTTAATCATAGCATTTTCTAATTTCAGCCAAATCGAGATGGTCGTCCACTACCGACGCTTCCAGTGAAGAAGAAGAGCAGACTTCACAGAAAACTAAAATAATTAGACAAAGATGGACGGAGGAACAGAAACATTTAATAAAAACACATTTCAACGGACATATTAAAAATAAAATACCTCCCAAGAAGACTGAAGTTGAAGAATTCTTAAATAAACATAAAGCCATATTTGTTGGTAGAAACTGGGTTGTTGTAAAAGCCTTTGTTTATAATGTGTATTCTAAAAGCTAATATTATTAAATATTTGTTTCATTAAATCGTTGTTTAAATAATCATATCAATCAATCTAACCTTTGATCCAGATCCTTTTAGAACCTTTTACAGAAGCGCGCGAACGAACTAACTTATGTTACTAACTTATTTTGTGGCAAAATTAGAAACTTCATAATCAAAAACTGTTCATTGGATTAATTAAGAAAACGTGTTGTAATTAAAACCTTTGTTTCCAATAGTAACAAAATAATATGCATTTAAAGCTTTTAAATAATTTTATCTACTCCGATTGGATTATATAGTCTTTATTCAATGAATTTTGATGAATAATTGTATAAATGACTAGGATGCGTGAGTTACAAGCGTGAGTTATAATAACTCACAGATTATCGTATTTTCATAGCAACCGTAAGGGATCATAATACCTATCTTGTTTTCTTTTAAACAAATGTCAAATAAATTAAAAATTTAACATCGTAAAATTAAAAAAAAATTTTTTAACAGAAAATGTTATAGTCGTAGATAAAGCATAGTATTCAACTCGTGGTAAAGGACAATAACTCATTTGATGATTACGCCACTCGACTTACGTCTCGTGTCTCAAAATCATCCGCGTTAGTTATTGCCTTCTTTACCACTTATTGAATAATATACTATTTTATTACAATATTTTAATGTTAATTTAATAGCTGTTTTTTTGTAAAGTACGATATCACGTACTTACATTGCGTATAATTTTTACTTTAATGAGATCAATATAGCAAAAACTTAGTAGTGATTAGTCGCCAAAACAATACTTAACGTGTGTAAGTCGGAAAATGTGCTGATACATAGTATTACCCACTAAAATGTTTACGTAGACTATATGTTTTTGTTGTTAGGCCTGTTCAATGTTGCCACATACTGGGCCACTCAACGTACCATCCGTAACGAACGAGAACGTGTATATAAAAGAGACCTCTGCAGCGCATTCGTTCGAACTATTTTGTATATAGTGGATATATAAACGTATCCTAAATGAGCCCGGCCAAATTTTCGGATTTACACGTTTCAATGCATATACAATAGTATAATGATAATATACACATGGATACGTTGATGAGCCCGGAGTCGGGCTCAATAACGTTTGTTCGGGCCCGAGAGCGTACCGTTTATATATTCTACGGGCTCAACAACTGCCGGTTTATATGTCTATATATATATATATATATAATATTGTTTCGTTGCTAGGGTTACGTTTATTGCAATAGTCGACGTTTTCAAGGCAACTTTATCATAAATTCAAATATCTTAAAAGTGGCTGAATCAAATGCCAACAAATTATATATATTTGAAATTAGAACAAAGAGATCTTTTATTTAAGATAATAATATACAAAGTGTACCATTAAAAAAAATATAACTCAAATAATTTTTACAATGTTGTGACGTCGATTTTTTATTTTTTCTATTACCAAAAGATACTACGTAAAAAAACTTAAAACTTTTGTATTTAAAGTTTATTTCTATAACTAATAGTAAAAGCTGTAGGTGGAAGTCAAAATATAATGAATAACATGAAAGCATATCTTTTCCTATTTGTGCATATTGTGATTAAGTTTTATTAAACTTCTAGATATAAATGCTACTGGTTTATTGTTTTGCAATAAACACGCATCTAAGGCGTCTTTAGATGTGTCACATTAAATAGTACGTGCTTTTAAAATCAAAAGGTGTTAATGCGGTCGTATTACAAATTAAATTTTTAATTTTATGAAATAAATTTTCGTGAACTTCATTCCACACCCACTCTGTATCTTTCTTTAACAATTCTCTAAAAGGAGAAATTATTTCACTCAAATTCGGTAAAAAATTTCTGATAAAATTAATCGTACCTAAAAAGCTTTGAAGTTCTTTTTTATTCGAAGGTGATTTTAGTTCATTAATGCAACGAGACCTTTCAGGATCTGGTTGCACCCCACTCACGCTAAAAATTAAGCCTAAATATTTATCCTCCGTTTTACAATATTGTAATTTTAAGGAGTTGAATTTAACATTATTTTTTCTAGCAACTTCTAACACTTTGACTATTATACTCTTCTATTCATTTAGCGTTTTAGCTGCACACAAAACAACTCAAAATAAGGTATGCAACCTTCAATACTTCCAAAATATTTAGTAACTAGTTTTCTGAAAATTTCTGGTATTACTGATAACCCCTCTTTGATATAAATAACACCTAAATGGTGTACTAAAAGTAGTTAATTTAGTAGAATTATCATCAAGAATTATTTGATGAAATACATCTTTTAAATCAAAAACACAAAAGTATTTCTTATTTGCTAACTTTGCAGTAATTTCATCAATTGTTTATAAATATTCCTAACTAAATATTTATTTAAATAATTGGGATCTATGCATAAACTTAAAGATCTATTTGGTTTTTCCACACAAACTAAGAATTTTAACCGGTACCTTTCTACAAATAGGTATTTGCTTTAGTGATCGCATTATTTGTGACTTTTAATGTCTATGTCCGGAAAAGACCCTAAGCCTGTAAACACATCTCCATTATCTTCTACAAACTTATCATTATATAATTTCAATGTTTCTTCTACGCTACCTATACTTTAATTAATTCTTATTCTCAACATGTATTTAATCGTAAAATAGGAATTGCATTATTACCCTCTACTACAATAAATTTAGTTTTTACAAATTTTCCGTTTTGTTCTAATAAACCTACAAACTCACCACAAGTTGAATATTATAACCACCAAAAAGCTTCAAGTTGTGCTTTTGTTGCTTTTAATTCAACATCCACTAAATTATCCAACATTTTTTTAGGAATTATATTAATAGCTGCACCGCTATCTAATTTAAAATTAGTTTTAATATCATTTAATGTAAATTTTTCATTCTCTCTTTTTAGAATTATTTAATTTATCTCATCCACCTCAAATGCTTCTTCGTTTAAATTTTTATTTATCTGATGCGTTTTAAAACAATTGTTTTTAATTTGTCTGCAACAGATTTTGAAATGATTAAATTTGAAGCAATTTGAGCATTGTTTTTTTGATAGCAAGGCATCTACATCTGTCATGACTTAGATTACATTGTTTACAAATAAACGTATTTACCTTTAATATACTTGTTTTGGGTATTATGATTATTTGGACCTTGGATTTTATTGGCTTCTTTTTTCGTTTTATTGACATTTAATATTTTTACCTCTTTCTAAAAATTTTTTATTTGCTACCGTTACTTCTACAGCTGGGCAGTATTTTATGGTTTTTTCTAGGGTCAAATCGTCTCGCAGTGGTCGAGTTCTTAGTTCCACATATTCAATACATAAAAATTATTTTAACACGATCAAGCGTAAAATTGACTTTTTAACTCCATTTTAGGGCGTAAAGTAGAACATTTTGCCCGCGGGGTTAAAAAGTGTTACTTTTACGCCCGTGGAATTTTGGTTTTTAAATTGTTAAAATTGATCTAATGTATTGCTGGATGCAACCAAATCGCCATTATTGGTGTATATTGTGTTGACTATTCTGTAAGAGTTGATTAGAATGGGGTTGCGATGTCAACCCCACACAACTTTAACAATATTGTAATAATTGATACGTTTCTTAAAAAACTATATTCTGTAAACGTTTATGTGCAATTTGCACTTCACACTTTACAGTGCTTCTATTTCACTGCATGAATGCAGCCATCCCTTCTTAAAACTTTATTAGTGTAATCTTGTGGGGTGTTACAAAACGACACTGAGTAACCAAACAACAGTTGGTAGAGGTTCTTTTGTATGTTAAAAATTTGTTTTCTTTCTGAAAATACATAATCGTTCCACGGATGCAAATTATTTATTGATTGGATTGGTAATTGACACATAATTTAATTATCGTGATCTACACCATAAAAATCCCATAATTGGTGACCCCGATTCACGTGGAGCGAACGAAAACCGGAAGCACGCGTAATATATCCATCGACATCTCCACGAAAAGAAAGTATGGCTGAGGAAAATCCAAAACCACAAGAAGAAATCTGCAGGGTCTCTCTAAAAGTACCTGAATTTTGGAAAGATCAACCGCAATTTTGGTTCCAGCGACTAGAAGCGCAATTCAGGAGCGCCGGGATCAAGCAAGATGGCACCATGTTCGATTACACAATCGCATCGTTAAATTGCGACACAATCGCAGAGGTATACGATTTATTGTCCACTCCACCAGAAAAAGACAAGTATGAAACTTTAAAAGGAAGACTGATACAATCGTATTCAGACTCTGAGGCGAAAAAATACAGAAACTGTTAAGTGGAATGTCCTTAGGCGACGATAAGCCGTCGCAGTTGTTACACAAGATGCAGATGTTAAACAACAATCAAATTAAGCCAAAAATTCTGAAGACGTTGTGGTTAGATCACTTACCGGCTAGCATAAGAGCAGTTCTTACTGTTAGTAATGAGGAACTCTGCATCGTAGCAAACATGGCTGATAAGATATATGAAACTGTGCATCATGTGGAAGCAGTTTCAAGTTCAAGTAGTACTACCACGATGGAAGACAGAATCCGAGACTTGTGCACTCAAGTGGAGAAATTGACAAAGGAAGTGCAAGACCTTCAACGGGGAAGATCAAGCAGGAGTAATTATGCGGGCAGATCAAAATCTCGATCAAAATCCAGAAATAAGAACCACTGTTGGTACCACAACAGATTTGGTGATCGGTCAACGAAGTGTGTACAACCGTGCTCATTTTCCAAAGCGGAAAACTAGAAAGGGGAATGACCGCAGCGACAATCGGACCCCGAGATACACCATGTCGCTTATTTGTAGTAGACAAACAATCAAAAATAAAATTTTTAATTGATACGGGAGCTGACCTTAGCCTCTTGCCACAACACTTGTTCAAAGGCAAGGTAAGCCAAAACTTAACACTCTACACAGCAGACGGATCTCCGATTCCCACATATGGCATGAAAACTTTACTACTGAACCTGGGCCTGAGAAGACAGTTCACGTGGAACTTCGTAATAGCAAAAGTAACACATGCGATCCTCGGTGCAGACTTCCTTCACCACTTCAAATTACTGCCAGATGTGGCAAATCAGGAACTAAGAGACTCCACGACCTCATTGTCGAGCAAGTGTACAAGCAAAGTGTGCAATCTGATGGAAGTACGAGCCACACTAGGCGCCGATGCATACTGGTCCATTGTAAATAAATACCCCAATGTTATAAGGCCAACACTCACAGGAGTAAAAGAAGAAACTGAAGTGTTTCACTTCATCGAAACAACAGGGCAACCAGTATATGCAAGACCGCGACGTTTACCAGCTGACAAACTGGCTGCAGCAAAAAAGGAATTTAACATCCTAGTAGAAAATGGAATAGTACGCCATTCATCATCCAGCTGGTCAAGTCCACTCCACATGATTCAAAAGCAAGACAAAAGCTGGAGGCCTTGTGGAGATTATCGGAAGCTGAACGCCATAACAAAACCTGATAGATACCCGATACCTCACATTCAGGATTTTTCTCAAAACTTGAAAGGCAAAACTGTTTTTAGCAAGATCGACCTGGCAAAAGCGTTTCACCAGATTCCGGTGCATCCTGATCATATTGCTAAAACCGCTGTAACTACTCCATTCGGCTTATTCGAGTATTTAAAAATGCCTTTTGGACTCCGCAATGCTGCACAATCATTGCAAAGATACCTGGATAGAATCTTCAGAGATCTCGACTTTGTATATATTTATGTTGACGACATACTCATAGCGTCAGATGGCGAAGAACAACACAAGAGACACATTGAATTAACGTTGGCAAAACTCAACGAGTACGGAATAGTGCTGAATGCAAATAAATGCATATTCGGAGTAGGCGAAGTTGAATTCTTAGGGGTACTGGTATCTGCAAAAGGAATCAAACCAATACCTGCTAAAGTCATAGCGATCAGGCAGTTTCCACTACCTATAACAGTTAAACAACTGAGAAGATTTTTGGGTATGGTCAACTTTTATCGTCGTTGGATTCCAAAAGCTGCAGATGTTCAACAACCACTGACAGACTTGTTAAAGAACTGCAAATCGAAGCACGAGGTGATTCAGTACAATGACATAGCAACTAGTGCCTTCGATAGTCTCAAGGAAGCTTTGGCATCTACCACAGAATTAGTGTACCCTTGCGGTAATTTACCCCTGAGTATGTACACTGACGCATCCAAAGTTGCTATTGGAGCAGTGCTTCAACAACTAACAACAGATGGTGTCCAGCCAATTTCATTTTTCAAGAAAACTAACGGCAACTGAACAGAAGTATAGCACTTATGATAGGGAGCTGTTAGCCATACATGCAAGTATTCGGCACTTTAGGCACTTCCTGGAAGGAAAATCTTTTACCATAATGACAGATCATAAACCATTAACCTATATGTTCACTCAGAAACAAGAAAAGTTGTCGCCACGACAAGAACGCCAGCTCGACTTTATTAGTCAGTTTTCCACTGAGATCAAGCATGTAAAAGGTGCGGACAATATTGTAGCCGATTCATTGTCAAGAATTGATATCAATGTGATCGATAGTGACATTGATTTCGAGAAGATCGCCAAAACCAACAAACAGATGAAGAGCTACGAGATATCATAAACAACACAAGCCTTAACATCCATACGATGAAGATACCCAATTGTGAATCGTTGATACATTGTGATGTAAGCAATAATAAAGTGCGTCCATACATTCCACGCCAGCATAGACTAGCTGTCTTTAAGGCAATGCACAACATGTCGCATCCAGGAAACAGAGCAACACAGAGGTTGATACTAGACAGATTTGTATGGTCTGGAGCAAGGAAGGATATCACCCAATGGACAAGAGAATGTGTCTCATGTCAGAAAGCTAAAGTGCACAAACACACAACAACGCCACTACAGGGAATCAAGGTACCAGATGAACGCTTTGCTCACATCCATGTGGACATAGTAGGGCCATTGCCCCCTTCACAAAACAACAGATATATTTTGACCATAATTGACCGGTATACCAGATGGCCTGAGGCAGTACCTATTAAGGAAGCAACAGCAGACGTAATTGCAGAAAATATCGTCACACATTGGATTTCTAAGTATGGAGTTCCGTACAAAATAACAACCGATAGAGGAAGGCAGTTCGAAAGCGAGTTATTTCGGGGACTAACTAAGTTGTTGGGTATACAACATATAAAACTACTGCGTATCACCCACAGGGGAATGGAGCTGTGGAGAGGTTTCACCGGACCCTAAAAGCAGCAATTATGTGCACAAATAATGTTCAGTGGACAGAAATATTACCCACAGTACTCCTAAGTTTAAGGAATTGCTACAAAGAAGACCTCAAATGTTCGCCAGCTGAACTAGTATATGGAACAACATTGAGACTACCCGGAGAATTTTTTCAACCCATGACGCAATCGGCAACATCAACGGCAGAATTCGTGCAGAAACTTCAAAAATCCATGGCACAAGTAAGGCCTGTCCCATCCAGCAGTCATGCCAAACAGAAGATATTTGTACACCCGGATCTGAATAACTCAAGTCATGTTTTTATCCGCACAGATCGTACTCGACCTCCATTAACTTCACCATACCAAGGACCCTACAAAGTAATCAGAAGGCATGAAAAATACTTCGTAGTAAAAGTAAAGGATAAAGAAGATCGCATTGCAATTGATCGATTGAAACCAGCATTTTACCACCCGCAATGCAAGTAACTGAAGAACATTCGTATTCCAAAAACTTACAAACGAATAGTATTCTGGCATCATATACGGAGATTAAACCAAGGAAAACTGTTCGCTTCCAGCGGGTTATTTACTGAAGGGGGAGTGATGTGGGGTGTTACAAAACGACACTGAGTAACCAAACAACAGTTGGTAGAGGTTCTTTTGTATGTTAAAAATTTGTTTTCTTTCTGAAAATACATAATCGTTCCACGGATGCAAATTATTTATTGATTGGATTGGTAATTGACACATAATTTAATTATCGTGATCTACACCATAAAAATCCCATAATCTCCTTAACCTAACCTTAATCATTTTTCTTCTCCTTTTTCCTTCCTTTATTTTCTATTTGCTTATTTTAGTCCTGTTATTGCTTGTTCTCTATGATTTTACTCCTGTATGACAAAACAGTTTTTATAAGGCTAAACACATTTTGAAATCTTTGTTTCGGGTAAGCATAAAATAAGTGTGTAATTTATTATTAATACTCTGCTTGTATTTTAGATTAACAACATGTGGAATGCAATTCAAATAAGGTCGTTTATTTCCAAAACATAGGCCAGACTAGACCCCCACAATCATTAAAACAGACCCTAAATTGTCAATGGATAGCTGCGACAATTCCTCTCTGCGGCAAGTCCACCTAATTTTTATATTATGTTACTCGTAGGTATAATATTATTAATCAAAACAATTTACGTACTTTCACCATTCAAAATCTATTATTTGGAGATTTTATAATAAATTTTTAAATTTGTTCTCTTGTTAAAATTTTTAATTTTTTAGGTTTGTATCCGTCCCAATTTCTTTTAGGAACACAATTACTTTTTTGAAATTGCTTATTTCTAGATTTTCATTAATTGAGATAGCGGCCTTCAACATTGAATAATTCGACCAAGGTGTTGATGATTTAAATACTTCTGACTTCTTAAATAAATATGCTAGAAGCATAATTTTTGATGTCACTGTGAGTGACAAATGAAAAATTATGTAAGGCACCTATGATGATAATAATACAGTAGATTAACGCAATTTGTAAATGTTTTTACTTTTTTGTATACGAAAATAATAAAACGTGTAAAAAATTATGTATGCAGCTCGGTCGTAAAGCTGTTTTAGGCCCTCGTACATTCCTCTAGGCCTAAAACAGTTACTTTACGCCCTTGCTCCATAAATAACTATTGCGTTTTCAATATTTGTTCTTTAAATGCGCTAGTTTTTATTAAATTTTTTATATCCGTAAAAAACATATCAAAGGGTCCACCATTCCGATATTTTTGTGAAAAGAACTTGTAATGCTCTATTGTTTGATTCTTCTTTGGTGTACAATAAGTTTCGAATTTCTTCAGTATTGCTTCTACGGTATCCAACCGCGGTTTACCAGCAAATTTTTTGTTATATATTTCGATTTTTTTACTAGTTTTGGTGGCCAAGAAATAAATCAGAACTTCTTGTTTAAAGTTTTTAAAGTTTACAGCCATCTTGATCTCTATTTTTAATTGGTGTGGTTTGTGGTACTCCGCCATTTTAAATTGTTTCTTCTTATCTTCCAAATCAACTTGTTTGGTTTTAATACTTTAGTAAAGAGCTGTGAAGAATGTGGAAAGGACAATATAAATGACCGATCGTTCGTTTTGTGTATGTTTATTTTATGAAGTTTCAAACGATTATTTCCCGTCGATTAAGCAAATTATGGGCCGCGGTTTTTAAAGTTCAAGTAAACCGAGAATTATTGTGAGACTCAAAAATTGTAAAACTTTAGGTTGAAACAATACGATTCAACAACACGCTTGTGCGAACGTGACATTCTCAATTGTGATGAAAAACAAAATACAAAAAAAAATATATTGCCGAAGCCATATTTAACGTATGTACAAAATAAGAAATCATTTTTAAATTGTTGAAAGCTTGCCTTGGTCATGTGATTACCACGTCAAAAACTTTATTTTAATGGTGCTTTTTCGTCAATTTTATTGTCACTTTAAGTTCCAGCAGAAGTAATCGTAAGTATATTTTTGTTCTTAGTGGAACCCGGGCTACGAAATAAAAGTAATTCTCTAGGAGTAATTTCATTTTAGATTATTCATTAAGTTGAATGGATAGATGAGTAATAGGTCTTATTGAATCATACTTTATTGAGAAGTCAACTTAATAGCCACTATTGTTGAAATACAACTTATGAAAATTGTATTTATCATTTACGGGTGTGTGTCTAAATTATAGTAACTTTAAGAAAATTAGCGTGCACAGCGATTTCTCGTCTTTATGTTTAAGTTTTCGCACATATTTAGAACGTAGATATAAATTATCTGGTTTGTAATTATTTTAGATTTTGTACATACATTTCAATACTCGTAGAAACCAACTTCTAGATTTTTATCTTTAATTCTGAATCAATATTTTTTGCAACTGCATTGCTTTTCCAGTCCCCTTGTCGGTATAATCAGCTCCCTTTTCTGTGACAACAAATTTTAACAATAATAGGCCATCATAAACTTGTTATGCAGAAAGTCTATAGTTTTGTATTGTAGATTCATTTAGTTTAGGATACTTAAGTTGCACTCTTATGTTACGTTAGATTAGCATAGTATGTTGCACCTGTAGGTTACGTTAGTTTAAATTTAATTGTAGCCATTTATTCAATAACAAAACCGTTTCATTATTGGCTTACGAACCCAATTGCGTACCACATCTTTAATAATGCCAATGTATGTATCTTACATTTTTTTTATAGGAATAAAAAGCAATTATAAAATGTCAATGGTAACTATTTGATCTTTAAATTTTAATTAGAAAACAAATTCGGATAATACCAACCTCAAAAATAAATTTTTAGTGTAAATGTACACAAAACATTTAATATAAATATTTAATATTTGTCGACCTAAAAAAATTTGTGTGGCACACGTCCAGAAATTGCTTTGCATGTATTTGCACTTATGGGCTGACCCGCAAAATAGCAGTTTCTGGCCTAGTAATACAAATAACTTTTTTTCACAACACACTTAGAAATTAGACGTTTCTTCTCTACATTGATTTTTTCTCACTAGTAAGGGAAAAAATTTCGTGTTGCAAGAATGTATTGTAAAGGTTTTTTTTTTGCTATTATAGCGCCATAAAAGTAACATGTTTAGGCAATTAGGTTTTGTTCGTGCATTCCTGTAGCAAACACTTAAGGTGCGAATTTTAATTTAGAACTTTTGTGATTTCATTAGTTAGCCATACTAAAAAATTGGTACTTTCCCTTCACAAAAGTTACCGACAACTTTCTTTCTTTAGTTAAACGTTGGCGTACGAAGTTGTCGTACTTTTGAAAATTAAGATTTGGAGAATTCTGATAATTAGTAATTAACAGTGGATGTAAACCCAATAAAAAACTCCAAATAAAAGCTGAGGGATAAGCACGCGACATTCTTCTACGTAGTAAGTAATTGTATTCCTATTTTTGTGAAATCTCTATTCTACCGCCATTTTAAACATGTTGCAGACCTCCTATCAGGACATGGTTAATGACAATTAAATAAATAATTACAAGACAAGGCCGAGAATTATGGTGGTTAACTATTCTCTGGAAACCGATCGCTATAAAATTGGTTCATGTACCGGCTGTTTTTGCTGCTGTGGATGGTTTCATTAAATATAACCGGTTCTCTGCAGCTTATCTATTGAGCTGATCTGGCCATCCATATCTAAACATCTTATTCCTGCTACGTCTGTATACTTCTCTACAATACTACTCTGTGTCTATCCTGGAAAAATGCACCTGCCGAACCTGCCTACTTATGATGGCAATCTACAAACATTCAGATTAGAAGTTAGGAATGATGCATTTTTCTTTTATAAATATATATTTTACGCGTCATTGTATTTGTAGTCCGACGTGAATTTAACAACCTAACTGTTTGCGCATATTTGATCAATGTGATTTGAAATATTTTTTGAAAAATTCGTTTAATGTGATTGCGCCATTTTACTATTTTAGATTTGCCGTCGGGTACGGGAACCGTACGTAATTTTGTTGCTTAAACACACGTATTTGAGTGTAGCATTTGTGTAAAATTCAAGTATCTGTTTGTCAAAGCGATTACCAATTTATACTGCGACCACGCCCTTTTTCAGTGGCGTCGCTATCGGTGCCGCCATTAAATATTTTGAGCAGTTTAAATCTTGTCTTATGAGAACAAATAGTTCTATTTAATTATTAACTAATTAATTTGTATTCTACATTCATCTACACCATATCATTGTCTATTTTATGTTTTCCGTGTTTGTCAGGTCTAGTCGTTCTACAAAACTTATATCTCTACAATCTTATGGTTTGTTTTGTATTCGGAGATCTTAATTGCTCTAGAATATTTACTACGTTTTACCAGGTAGCGCCCTTTTGTTTATCTCTTTTCCAGTGTGAAAACCTTCGGTCTAATTACCTGTAAGTACATCCACAATCTTTCTTCGACTAACAGAGCCTTGGGCCAGGTTTCCAACACTGTTACTTAATTAATAGTTTGTTTAGAAATAAACCGTAACAGTATCTTTAAAAAAAATTAAGAATGTGTTATTAAAACTGTGCGCCTAGTACTTAGTTAAATAATTTAATTTAGTATTCAATCACTTTTATTTAATTTAGGATTTTATATTTAGACGCTGTGTCGAGAATATTGTGACCCACCAATTGTAGACTTTTGCTTTTACGTACGAAATTGTGATGCAATCCTGTAACAATAAGTTTCGTTTACAATAAATAGTTTTTCTTTCATTAGGTTAGTTTTTTTTTTGGGGAATGTCGTGTCTAACACATGAGGAAAACCTTTTTTTCACTCTCACTCTAATGTAACTCAAGCTCTTGTGGAAAAAAGAACCGCTTTCTTCACTTGTTGAAACAAATGACTATTGCTTAACGTAGTGGCTTTGATAAGTGAAAAAAGTGCGTAGTAAAGTAAACGACGACTATTATTTACGTTCTTGATAAACATTGTTAAAACTTCTGTAACTAATTACAAAAATTGTAAAATAAACGAAAATTTCGTACTTATTTTTTAATGAATTGAAAATATTTTAAAAAATAAATGAAAACGTTTTTAAAGAATTGATCGGTTCAATTTAAGAAACAATTATCTGACAGAATAAAAAAAAACGTTACTTTATATTCATTTATGTATTTATTCTAACAAAATTACTTGCACCTTTTCGGATGTATCTGCATAAAAAAATTCAATTTCTTTGTATCTGACACTAAACCTAAATGGAAAAGTCAGTACAAAATGGTTTTAACGTATCAAATAAAATTATAAATTCTTACTGTGCATGTATTTAAAACTACTACTTAAATATAATAATACATTAGCCTTTTATTTAACATAATGAATGTCGTCTAATAAAAGTAGTATTAGAAAAAAAAATGATACTGGTCATTCATTTTGAAGCAGTCATTTTTAATTAATAATCGATTTTAGCGTAAATAACTTATTTGTAATTAAGGGAAACTAGGTTATTTACATACAATTATAAAAAATAATGAAATGTTAACTACATTTACCTATACAAAAAAAAATTGTGTAATTTTTATTTTATTAGACAGAGGCCGACGGTTTATACTAAGAAAAGACTCTCTTAGGTCGTTAAACCATGTCAAACATGTTGTAAAATTATATTACACCTTGTAAATTAGAGGGTTAGCACAATATTTTAGTATAAGAGAAGCAAAGTTTGTGTAAAGCTAAGGGTTGTAACAGGTGAATGTTGCTGTTAAACTTCTAAGACAACATCTAAAAATTGTTCACGTTAAAGAATAAAAATTTTAGATAAAACAAAGAAATAGTATTGGAACTTTAACACTTTACCATAATTTTTAATATTATTATTAAATTACTATTAAATAATGTTAAAAGTAAAAAATATATAGTTTTTAACTAAATTGATTCTACCACTACGATATTTATAATTTTTATAAATCATTGTTCTTCTTGTTCTTCTTCTTTAAACAAAAAACAATGCCTACATACTTTTTTATTTTGCTGATGAAGTTATTAATAGTTAATGTAACTCAATTCGAACTTTCATCTTCATGGAGAAACGTTATTATTTGTTCAGCCTTTTTCAGTTTACGAAATACTAAGTATTTGATTCAATATTTAAAATTAATGGTGTTTTAAACAGACGCTTTATGAAAATTTCTTAGGAAAGCTAAACATATAAAAAAACTAGAATTTGCTTAATCGTGTCTATAACTATTACAACAATAACTGACAACGAGTAAAAATTGAATTTTTAAAGTTCTTTAAAAAACTACAAAAAAAGCAGAGACGTTCCATTCGGAAAAGAATTTCTTTATTTCATAAGTAAAAATTTAAAACTTTTGGGTTTTAAGGCTGTTCTATCACTCGGGACAATTTCAAATTTGTAGTAGGCGGTTCACTATTTTTAATTCTTGTTACATAAATAGCTATTTGTTGTTTTTTTCTGTTTCTAAAATTGTTAAAATGCACGTCATGTACAAAAAAAATTGACATCAACAATTCAACAATATATTATTTATCTATTAATATTAATCGGCTTCCAAGTCTGGCCTATTGCGCTCAGAAAAATTCGCCCGCGAATAAATTCATTTCACAATTCTCCAAGAGTTTTCAGTATTTATCGTTTACTTATTGTTAATTTTTCTCATTGATTTTTAAATAAAAATTTAAAAAAGTAGGGTTGTCAGAAAATTATTATCTATGTCGCGCAGGAGTCGAAATTTGGGCTTATAAGGAAATCCATTTTTCTGTTATTTTACGTTTTAATTAAATTAAATACAACGAAGACGAAAATTTAAAAAAATAGCTCTTGCACGACATAAATAATAATGTTAGCTATATGTTTGTGCAAAATTAGAAAAACATTTCTAAAAATAAGCGAGATAAATTTACATAAACTTTATAGCTCTCTGAGAGAACAACCTTAAGTAATTTTTCTTAGGTATAAGGTTAGAGAAAGTCATTTATAACCACAATTTGGTGTACATAATCCTTTCATGAACTTAATCAAAAAACACTAAAAAAGCTAGATAAAATGGGAGACTTTGTAGAGGTACAGAATCAAACTACATTTTAGAAGTTTTAAGAAACAATAATTGGTAAGTAAAATGGGTTATAGTAAGATGAAGTAAAGTTTATAGAAATGTCGTAATAGTTGTTTGTCCAACAAGTGAGGAAAGCGATTCATTTTTTCACTCGATCTCTAGTGTTAGACACGACATTTTTTCAATGTCATTTCCAAAAAAACAACCTAATAAAAAAAAGACTATTTATTGTAAACGTAACTAATTGTTAGAGAATTTCGTACATAAAAGCAAAAGCTAATAATAGGTGGGTCGCAATAGTTTTGCCACAGTATTCTGGGGTATCGGTGTGGTCTTAATCTGTCATAGCGCAATTTTGACAGCCCTGTAATTCTAACTAATAAATGTAGGGTAACAATGTTTAAAAGTCAAAATATGAGATATTACATGAAACAAAACTGATTGAATACTAATTGTTTAACTAAGTACTAGGCGCACCGTTCTAATGACACATTCTTATTTTTTTTTAAAAAGACATTTTTGAAACACGACATTCTTTTTCTTGCTAGTAAAGAAAAACCAATTTTTCTTACTATTTGTAAAGAAGAAACGTCCGTTTTCTAAGTATGTTGTAGAAAAAATTATCTTGCGCGTGGAAATGATTTTTCCTAAATCCTCCATGTTTTTGCTAAACTTTAGCAGTAGGCACCAATGTGATATCAAACCATCTGTTAATTAGCAATGATAGAAACATCTCACGACCGGGATGGGACAACAGGACAGCTGGTCGACAAGAAAACTGACGGGGAGAAAAAAATTTTACTTCACACTTTATAAATAAGATGGAAAGTTATGCGATAATTTCTAAACCGAAAAATTTAACGTTTTTTCCGGCGAAAGACGCCGATACTCGCATTAGAAAACTCGTGGAGATTGTTCCAAACTTACACATTCTAAACTTCCTTAGAGATTTATCCCACAATTACGACAAGTAATTCAAATGTAAGTGATTTCAAAATAAACTTTAGATATGATGAAAGGTAAATATTTCCTCCCTATAAATGATTAATCAATTGGATTGTTCCTCCTCAAGGAAGAACAATCCAATTAGTTAAAATAAACTTTCTTACTTTTGACTATTTAAAAATCCCGTATTAATCTTTAAATAATTGAAACGACGCGTAATGGAGTATTTAGGGCAAAAATCTGGTCAAAGATGTAACGTTTACAATTTCCCCAACAATTCTAAAAAGTATATTTATAACGGTTGACTAATTGGTGAGTCAATCAAAGTCGCATAAATCATATCCGTCGGTTCCTACTCTTAATTAAAAAACAGGTTTCTTTGTGAATGATCTGCTTTTCATTAGGTTTTAACGTTAATATTACGTTTTTTTTGGCTTTATAAATTGATGAATTCAAATTAAATAAAAAATTTATTTTTTAAGCCTTTTTAGTTCTAATTTACATATTGAAACAGTTATTTTTAAAATGTGTCAGGGTTTGTCGAAAAATTATAATTGTAGTAGTTATAATGTAGGCATTCCATTTCAATGAAAAAATTTTTTGCATACAGTTGCTATTTTAGTGTATACATTTTTTTATTTTTATTTTTTATTTATTTTTATGATAATTTTATGACAGGTTTAGACTTCAGAGTGAGTACATTATATAGTCCTTTCAAAGTTTTTGACGTGTGTCTAAAATACTATGCGAAATATTTTCATTATGTCATCCATCTCACAGCCATAGTCGATTGCATTAACAAGCAATTGTTATTAATTATGATTCTACGTCACTTAAATCTTATCTCTCCCCCTTACGAATGATCTATCATACGTACGCGTTTTAAATGTCACCGTCTGATGGTGGTCCTTCTTATAAGAGCCAACAAGTGAATGACGAAAAAAAATTTGAATTTTAAGAAAACGATTAAAGATAAAAGTTTCGAAAAATCTGATAAAAACAATTTATCTATATAAGAATATTAAACCAATATAGCTATATTAACCCTTTATGAGAATAAAGATCTTTTCCAAAGAGAAGAAATGCTTTACCAAATAGTTTGAACGTTTGCAAACATGTATATATAGCAAGGAAGAGTACTCTGAGAAACAATCAAATCGTTTACCAAATGATACATATCATTTTTGATCTCGACCCTAGAATTCTTCCAGCAGCCCTCGGGTCGAGAATAAATAATTAAATATTAATACTCGTATATAGAAAAATTAACTATATTTAATTAAATATCATATGTAAAATTAAATGTGTGTAGCTACTAATATAAAGTAAGTGAAAACTCAACAGCAAGGGGGGTTTTAAGTTTGAAACACATAAAAATATGTATTTGAACTTAATAAATAAAGTTGAAATGTATTAAAAGATACATCCACCCATAAAGAAGCTTGTCCTTTATTGACGTTATACGTTTTAAATTAATTTTAAGAAAATTTTAAATTTTGCAGTTTTGGCCAGGTTTTTGGTACAAATACTCCTCTGTGCGACAATCAGTTACAAAGTGAGCTAGAAACTAATGTTTGGAAACAAAATGTACGGGATTAGTTGTTCCGTTAGCTATTTGTGTTAACCGCCATTTGTTCTAATGGCTAGTTGTTCAAACAGAGAGATGGTCGTCAGCAAACACCTTTTTGTTGTGTTTAAATTTTTTAAAATATCTGAAAAGGTCAGATTTCAATAAATTGCCTTCTAAAGAGGAAAAAAAATTACTTTTAATTAAGTTGCATTACCTAGTACCAAATATATTCTACTGAACAACAATTGCAGGCATTCGTCTTGTTAAAAGCTCAGTATTGCTCTAACAAAAGTTTAAGTGTTTGGACCTTAACACAGCTCGACAACTTATCCAAATTTTACAACGGAAGCACAAAAAATAATACTGTCAGGGAAAAAATTATAAGATACGCATTCATATGATAAATGTAAACTATTGACCGATCGCCCAAAGTAGGTTTAACCTTTTTGTATCACTACCCTGGTTTTAACTCCAAAGCTTTTTCAAATTAGATAGTGAAAATCAAAACACGTAAAATTAAAACAAAATTTCCAACAGTCATCTGCAAAATGTTTTTAAAACCATTAATCAGTTGATTATTGACAGTTAATAATTAAAATTTGTTTAATAAATAAATATTAATATTGCACATTTTGCAATTTCAAGAAACCTTGATATAGCTCGGGTTGGTTTGAGCGAAACGTCGGCAAATCAAAACCAAGGTGGTGGTTAATTGTGATATGATTTGTGAAGTTCTACTAAATTTTTATTTTGATGAATTACCTTTTAAATATTAGTTTTCGGAAATGTTGTAAGTGATTTCCTATACAACATATTCATCAATTTGATCTAACTTTAGTCCATACTAGTAAATACATTAGCCAAATACCATTTGTAATATAACATGCTAAGTATACAAAAACAAATGCTTAATAGTGAAATAATAAAATCATGCACTCCAAATTGTAATTCCATTTTTAGGGACTGGACGAGTATAAAGTTCAATTCTAGAAAAAAAAGTGTCTAGCAAAATACATTCTTAATGCTTAACATTGTTTGATAGAACTTATAACATAGTTACTATGTTTTTGTTTTTAGACAACTGTTGTTTTTTCCCTAACAGTGACTAAAATTTTTACGTATAGATGGAAAGAAAAACCAATAATGTAATCTTAAAAAGAAGACGTTGGCTATGTTGAAGAAGTAATAGTAAGTTGATAAAAAGATGTCTCAAATACCAGCTTTTTGTCTATATACCAAGTGTTTTAAAGACCAGTTATCGATGCATACTTTACGTTATTTTTATTAGTGGTGCGCTTTGAAATCATAAATACTGATATTATTACTAGAAAATATGGAAAAAGTTTTTTAAATAATAAAGATAAATCTTAGTTAATTAAGCAAATAAAGCGTATAATAAAGAATATGACAAGTTCATAGTTTTTTATATGCACCGAGTATCACGTATTTCTTTTTTGAAGGAGGTAACCATTTGAAGTATCATAAAGATTTATTTTGATTATAATTAAATTTGTATTCTTCCCAATAATGAACAAGATAAAGTCGGTTGTGAGAAAAAATTGTCAAATTGGTAGGACAAGGCAATAAAACCGACAACCTCGAGTGTCCACTAGCACCCTATAGGACTCATTTGCGATCCTCGTACTAAATTAAAGCGAATGTTATTATACTATAATTCATTAATTTTATATTTACATTTGTTTTGATGTTAAAATTAGAATATGTTATCTTTTGTTTTAAGAATTTATCTATTTTCTAAGCGAATATGAGGGAGTTGACAATTGAATTTAATATGTTTTGTATTTGCCGCTATTATTAAATTATATATTCCTAAGTGTAATTTATTAAATTTGTCAATACAAAAAAACTTTATGTAACGTATATTGCGCAAAATTTATTCGACAATGTTGACGTGATATTAACTGGGTCATCAAGACATGTTTAGGTTTTAGTGGTTTTCCTAAACCTTGAAGTAAATGCTTTGCCAAGACGAACCAATCCACAATTGCACACGGTTTCGTCACCACAAGATACAGGTTTATACTGATCTTTTGGGGCACTATACATAACACTTACATCACAATACAATATTTAAAATGTACCATACGATTAAATAATAACACTGGATAGTTTCTTTACATAGTCCTACTATCGTAATTTTGCCTGGATGGTTTTCTGATTGAAAAAAGTATCATAAATTGGGTGATTCTGAGAAATATACGGGCCTCCTGTTAAATCAATAAATAATTTTTTGAATTGTTGATGTTGCCATGCCAAAGAAAACTCGATTAAAACACTCTGCGCAGTGGCGGATTTACCAATAGGCTAAGTAGGCTAGAGCCTAGGGCGGCAGATTTAGAGGGGAGGCAAATTTAGCCCAATTTTTTTTTTATCTTACAGAAATAAAAAAAACTTATAATTATATGTATACACATTACGTCCGTAATCCGTATATAAAAGATTACTAAAGGCCCTGTAAAATATAGGTACTTATGCGATCATGAATTTTAAAAATATTCCAATAGTGTTTCAATATTAATTTAAATTTAAATTTAGTAACTTTGACCCTAATTATAAAAATAATATTTAACGAGTAATATGTTTCAACATTTAAATATTTATTTTCTACTAGGTACTATACGTATGTATTTGCGTAGTAGTTTTTGGGTTGCGGCGCGGGAAGGGAACGAATGGCATGACCGTTCGCTAAGAGTGTTTGGACGAATTGACAGCACGAGCCATGAACGCGTCCGCTCCGCGTCGCGATCGGGTTGCCGCGCGTGGGAACCGATGTAGGGGGCGAGAGAGATAGATATAGAGCGGAGTGGCAAACAAAAACAAATGAAAAGTCACTTCGTTATTGCGTCCTGCAATTTCTAATAAGTACGTATTAATATTCGTATTTCGAGGGCAGATTTTTCTGGTTGTGTGCTATATTTTTATATTGTTTAGATTATATGAATAATTTCATAACATCGCATCCCTGGTGCATACATACAACATACAATACATACTTATAGGTAAGTAATTGTAATGTTTTACAATAAATCATCCGTAACGAATCAGTAATTCAACTTGATGCTGATTCGGAAGGTTAGCGTAGAAATTCAAATTTTTGTTTTATTATACTTAAATATCGACGGTTAAATACCAAACACTGCTATCTACAAAACGTCAACTCTACAGGAGTGCAAAAATCTTTTTTTTCTTATGTCTTTCGGCTGATATGATGATGATGATGATAGTTAACGTTTTGTTTTGTAGCATTGTTTGGTACTTAACCGTCGATTGATATACTTATTTCCTTTGCTAATTTAGGTAAGTATTCGAGTCTGAACAAAGGTACTGGTACTTATGTACGAGAAATAAAACTCCCAATGTAATGTTATTTTTTGTTTCAGTTCTTGAATAAAAAACGTTAGAATGAGTGATCGAAGAAAGCGACTTAGTGGAGCTGAGTATAAAAAAGGCCAAAATAAAAAAAAGAACAAGAACAGATTATCCGTAAAACGATAAAAATGGACTGTTTTCTTACAAGTGGAAGTAAAAGCAGTGTTGTAAGACCAGGAACTTCAACCACATGCACTGATACAATCCAATCTAAAAAAATGAAACGGATTTGAACTCTGTGGCCCAACAACAACTGTCGCCTGTTGAACAATCTGCTTTTGAAAAACGGATAATTATGATTTTAACAACGAGGCGGTAGAGGAATCATCAATAAGTATAACAATTGAAGATCCGTCTCCGAATCCGACGTCAAGTACAAAAATGACCAAGTGCTAACAACAGTAAATCTAAACAAAGATCCAGCTTTATGGGAAATTAACGATACCTTAAGGGAGATTATCGCAAGGTCCGGCTTCGATCAAAATAAATCTTGTGACTTATCTAAAAGTGAGAAAATATATGCCGATCAGCGTCGTTTCTTGCCAGTGAGTATCTTCCAAAGAAAAATGAAAAATAATGAAGTGAAAGACCGAAATTGGCTTGTTTATTCTGAAAGTAAAAGATCTGTATATTGCGGACCCTGTTTGGCATTCGGTCCATTGGAGTATAAGACTCAGTTCGAGAACGAAGGATTTAATGACTGGAAAAACGCAGAACACCGAGTAGCTCAGCATGAAAACTCTGCACGTCATAAATCTAGTATTCTTAGTTTGAAAGCTAGAAGTGCGATTGATGGCCGACTCGACAATTTACTACAGGTCCAAATTGATGAAGAAATTACTTATTGGAGAAATGTTCTCAAGAGAGTTGTTGCTGTAGTGAAGCGACTGTGTTCAAGAGGCCTTGCTTTCAGAGGAAAAATGAAAAGTTCGGCGATCCACATAACGGGAATTATTGTATGATTTTGGAACTGTTAGCGGAATTCGATCCTTTTTTAGCCAGTCATATTGAACGATTTGGGAATCAAGGATCAGGCAGTACCAATTACTTATCAAAGACCATTTGCGATGAGTTTATTCTCTTGATGGGTCATAAAGTCTTAAAACAGATTTCAGACGAGATAAGAAAAGCGAAATATTTTTCTCTAATCATCGATTCAACACCAGATATAGCACACGTAGATCAACTTACCCTTGTCATTAGATACGTTTTGGAATCAGGCGAACCGTGTGAAAGATTTCTCAAGTTTTTGCCGTCAGTGGGACATAAAGCTGATGAAATGTTTTCTGTCATTATTTCGGAACTCGAAACACTGGGCATAAATATTGAAGACTGTCGTGGACAGTCATATGATAATGCCGCGAACATGTCTGGCATGTACAATGGCTTGCAGGCAAAAATTCGAAACCAAGCACCGTTTGCACTTTATGTGCCTTGTTCTGCCCATTCTTTGAATTTAGTGGCAACTGCGGCTGCTGAATCGTGTACAGAAGCTTGTCGCTTTTTCATGATGCTACAGGAAATTTACGTTTTTTTTGTAAACTCGACACAACGCTGGCTTAAATTAATGAGTGAAATCGGGAAAGGCAAAACCCTGAAGAGAGTGAATCTGACACGTTGGTCAGCGAGAGGACGCTTGTAAAAGTTTGAGAGATTCTTGGCACGAAGTTCTTCAGACTTTGAAATCAATCAAAGATGATTGTACCGAAAAGCCTGTAACGCGACAAGAAGCGGCGGGAATACTTTTGAATTTGGAGAAACTGGAAACGGCGGTAATGGTTGTTGTGTGGAATGTTTTTTGGAAAGAATAAACAAAGTGAGTGTTCAAATTCAGGCTTCCACCGTAGATTTGATCACCGTTGCCGATCTTTACGAATCACTCCGTAAGTTTTTGTAGCTGAACGAGAGAATTTTAAGTATTTCGAAGAAAAGCGATGGAATTAAGCGTATCAAAGCAATATACAACAGAGACAGAGATTGGAAAAAGACAACGGACAAGAAAAAAAAGATTTGATGAAACATCTGAAGAAGTTATTACAATGACTGCAAGTGAAACTTTCAAGGTTAACACGTTTCTCGTCCTCATAGATAGACTCGTATCCGAGTTAGAGAAACGGCAGAAGGCTTACCACGAATTTAACGAGAAGTTTTCATTTCTAACCAAAATGAGTGAGTTGTTACCATCGACCCTGACGGAAAAAGCCATTTCGTTGGAAAAAATGTATCCTAATGATTTAGAAACTGATTTAGTTCAGGAATGCATACACTTTCAATGCCACCTTTCTTCTCAACGAATTTTGATAAAACCAGATTCTGGATCATTAAGAAGTCTATCTTTGTTCCTGCGAAAACAGAATTTGGAACACATTTATCCAAACTTGGATATAGCACTTCGCATGGCTCTATGCACACCAGTGACAAATTGTTCAGGTGAGAGAAGCTTTTCTTGCTTGAAACGGGTAAAAACTATTTACGATCTACTTTAAGTCAAGAAAAGCTTAACGCTTTATCTCTTTTGTGCATAGAGTCAGAACTAATGAACAAGATTTCATACGACGATATAATTAATGATTTTGCGAATTTAAAATCTCGCAAAAAGATAATGTAAAACTTATTTGATCTCATTGTCACCATTAACCGGATTGTTAACATGTTATTTAATAGAAATGTTCGTATTGTTTTTAAACTGTAAGTGCAATAAAAATATTTAACAAAAACAACGTTTACCGACTACACATTATTTTGTGTGAGCTGTGTTCATATGGTGTAGGTATTTTTATATGATTGTGAACTAAACTAACGTATTGAATTTCAAAGGTCAGTAGGGGCGGCAAAAATTGAATAGCCTACTAGCGGCAAATTTGTAAATCCGCCACTGACTCTGCGTGCTACATAAATAGAAGAAATAATGCGCCAATAAACAAAATTTTTGTAGCTGGCATCCTTGTTTTATTATCATTTGTCTATCAAAATATAACATGTGATCAATAAAATAAATTTAGTTTTTTTAAGAAGCCTTTGGAATTGGAGGTATAAAAACCAATCTTTAAGTTTAAACAGACCGACGTTTTCCTAGCAAGTAGAAGCTCTATCAAGGCTTATTCCATCGTGTGTATTTTATTCTACAAAATTATTCGTATTTTAATTAAATGTGAATGTCATCAATTCCGATGATATTTTATATTGATTTGTTTTTAACTAAATTTTAACGCGCGATCTTAGATAAAACTTCGGCTTAAGGGGCGAAACGTCGACCAGTTTAAACTTAAGGATAAACATAAACTAAAATCAAATTTAATTTGGAGGAAATTAGACATTTTGTCAAAATCTATAATGTCATAAGAAAACAATTTTTTTATTCATTTTTTAGTTAAAAAGGCACAAACGTTATGATCAGAGTTTAATATTTGTTTGCATCAAGATTACAATGCATTTGTCGCATAATTTTTTTTTACATATAACCTAAAAAAGACAGTGTTAGACAGTTAATTCTAAAAATTTAATATTTTTATTGTTTGAAATCAAAATATTTTTTTGTATTAAGTATATGTTAAACTGACGTATAAGGTTTACCTGTAAATAAGATGTAAAATACATGTAAATCGTAAAATCTTAACTAAGGGATTTTATTCGTTAATTACTTGGAATTTCTAAGTACAGAGATAGCAAAGCTCTGCGGCTTCCCATATTTGAATCCATACATCCGTTGCTTTATCTATTCATTCAATAATTCATGAACGGGTTGCGAACGTAATTAAATTAATGCTTACTCTTTTGTCAAGTCGATTCAACTTGATTGCAAAATAATCCTCATTAAGCTATTAAACTGATTATAATGTAAATAATTTGTAATCACTAATTACGCTAAAATTGATACACTATAATCAAATTATCTGTGGTTTAGTTGATTTCAATACATAAATCGGGAAATGTACAAAAGATTCAATTAAAGATTGAATCGATATATTAATATTTATATCAAGCGATCATAAAGTTTTTAGATAAGGTGTGGTTATGATTTTGACATTAGCAAATTTTTCATGTCTTACATAACTTCAGCTAATAAAACTCAATTGATTAGCAGTAAATGGACAAAACACCGATTAAACAAATAGTTTGTTAAACTGGTTTAATAAATCCACTATGCATCTAGTTTTATCGACAACACTCTAATTTATAAAATAAAAATAAATAAAAATTAAATTACCATTCGTTATTAAATCGAATCATCGAGAATTGAACGTTATACAACACACATAAGTAACAGGATTTAACAGTTCGGGTTCGCCCGAAATAATTACATTTTCACTTTGCAATTTTCTTATCTTTTTCATAACATGGATATGAATAATGGTAATACAATTCAATTATACCAATGCTGAATTAATAGATAAGCTCGTTAAAAAATAGAAATATATACAATCGAGGCGAATGCTCGTGTGATGGTCTGATTGTCAGAAATAAAAAAATGTTTTGACTGTAAAATGGAAAGGAACATATATTCGTGTTTAAATATCATTTTATCAAAAAATGAGAAAATACGTTTTGTTCCTTTCCATTCAACCTTTAAATCGCAATTATGCATAAACGAATTGTCCGACAATTGCAGTGTTTTGCACACATTAAGTATACAGGGTGGGGCACTACCAACGAATTATTCTATAGCATTAAAACGACAAATAATTTTAGTATATTTAAAGCATACATATGTCAAGAGTGTTTGAAACCACACTTTAAAAATATTTTGAATTGTACAGGCTGCTCTAGAAACACGTACCATATCAAAGTTGGGTTATTTTAAATGATTTACTCTGTATTTTTTTTTTGAATTGTACAATAAAAAATAATGTAAGTTTTTTAACATGTCCCTATACCTACTTACTTCCGTTTCTGAGATAAATCGATTTTACCTGATTTGCAGACCCTCCAAAAAAATGCAATAATTTCAAGATAAATAAGAACAAGAAACTTTAGTTAACCCTATGTTACTAAAAGCCTTCAACATCTCCTTTGCAATATTTACTATTATGTTGTGACGTACAGGGTGTTTTTAATACTACCGCATAACATTAACGACTTAAAACTTGAATAACTTGCTAACTTAAATGGAACACCTTACATTTCTGTAGTTTGTTAGAATTAGAACTAGTTACCTTTTAATCGGTATTAGGGTTACCGACCCCTAACTCTGATACTTTTCGAGATATTTTAAAATTTGCTAGTTTAACAATTTGCAATATACTGAAATTTATGTTACTTGTGAGATATCAGTAAAACACACATTATCTTGCAAATATTTTTATGTATACGCCAATCCAGTTTTAAGTATTAACTTTAAAAAAAATTCAGTCAAAATAACAAAAATGTGCTCATGACTTATGCCGGGCTCTAAGAGTCAGTCGAATCACACCCACCTGTCACAAACAACAGCAACCGTTATTAGTTTTAGCAAAAATTAATGACACTGTCAACATTAGTAAGTTTGTTAAAAAAATTCTAAAAATAACGGTTTTCCAAATTATCGTACTATTATTAGAGCGATTTGTATTACATTCTTAGTTAACAGGTTAAAGTTTGTCGATGTTATCGGTACAGTATGATCGCTTTTTCATGTACCAAATAACGATTGCTGTTGTTAACATCAGTAAATTGTAACATGTGTGCGTAATTCTACTGACTCTTAGGGCCCGAGATACTATTCATAAGCACATTTCTGTTTATTTTTCTGAAAAAAATAAATATTTTTGAGGTAAATATTTAAAACTGAAAGTTGCAAGATAATGTCCATATTGCAGATATTTCACAGGTAACTTAGACTCCAGTACCTACATCGTAAATTGTTAAACTACTAAATTTTAAAATACCTCGAAAACTATCAGAGTTAGGGGTTGGTAACCCTAATACCGATTGAATTGTAACTAGTTTCTGATTCCAACAGACTACAGAAATGTAGGGTGTTTTATTTAAATTAAGCAAGTTATTTAAGTTTTAAGTCGTTAGTGTTATGCGGTAGTATTAAAAACACCCTGTACATCATAACATAATAGTAAATATTGCAAAAGAGATGTTAAAAGCTCTTAGTAAGGTGGTGTAAATCAAAGTAGCTTGTTCTTATTTATCTTGAAGTTATTGCAATTTTTGGAGGGTCTGCAAATAAGGTAAAATCGATTTATTTCAGAAACGGAGGTCAGTAGGTATAGAAACATATAAAAGAACATACATTATTTTTTATTGTACAATTCAAAAATAAAAAAATACAAGGTGATCCATTTAAAATGGGACGTATTTCTAAAGCACCCTGTACAATCCAAAATATTTTTAAAATGTAGTTTTAAATAATCTGGACATAAGTATGCCTTAAAATTTCTAACATTATTTGTCGTTTTAATGCTATGGAATAATTTGTTGGTAGTGCCCCACCCTGTATATAATTACATCCTATTTCTCAAAAATTTTACGCTACATCTCAAAAAATGACGGATCTACAAATTGAAAAAGAAACGTAAATATTTCAATTTTTTTATTTTTCTCGTAAAATTATTATCCGACCAAGTCGAGTTAGTACTCGTTTTATTTGTATTCTTATCCTTTACAACTTTTCTTTTTACACTATTAACGTTGGTTAATTACTTTTCACTCAACTGAGAAAAGAATAAAAAAGGCACGTTTTTTCAATATAGATGTTAATAAACAATATAATGAAAATTCATTTTTTGGTACAAAATATGACTAGAAGGTACTTTATTTTATTTACATTTATATGACACATGCGGTATCCTACTATTATTTTTGTCAAAAATTTAATTTACATTTGTTGGGATAAGAGCGATATTTAGATGTTTATGTAATTATGATAAGAATCTATTGTAAACGGTGTTGGTTGGTAGATGTGATCAAAAGTAAATTTTCTTCTTTAAAAAAACTACATGTTTTTATGTGATTTGGGGTAAACGGTGTTGGTTGGTAGGTTACAGTTGTTAGAATTTTCGTCTAAAAAATTACATTTTTTCATGTGATTTATGATAAACAGTGTTGTTGGTAGATGTCATCGGGAGTGAACGGTGTTTGTAGGTAGGATAGAGTTTTTTTGTTTTAAAACTACGCTGCAGTAAAAAATATTTATGCAAGTTAATCGTCTGAAACAAAGATAAGATAGGAACCTATTGTTGCAATTTTACTATTGTCTGTATTGTCGAATTGTCACGCGTTCAATTGTTAGACGCGTCCAATTGTCACGCGTCCAATTGATCTCGCTCAATTGACGGGCGTCCAATTAATCGCGTCCAATTGACGTATAATCTTAAAAGTGTACATTTCTCTATAGGTAAACGTCACTCTTAATCTTTTATCATAAATTGATTATAATATAATAGTTATTTTTCTAACAAGTGTCGAAAGTAGCAAATATCGTGCGAGTGTTGATAGAGTGCGAAGCAAAGCGTAGCACGATTGGTTTTAAACACAAGCACAGATATTTGCAGTTTTGTACGAGAAACACTATTTTTTAGACAACTACAATACAAAATTACGTTCTTACTTGTTAAGGGTTAAGAAAAACAACTTTGCAACTCTAGTGTGGTAACTTTGCTTCTAACAAAACCAAAGACAGTGTTAATTGGAAGTTAAATTCATCGGTACTGCTCGACATTTTCAATAATTTTAAGATTTTAAAGGCAAAAACAATTTTAGTTTTTATTTTACTGTGGTACAAATAAACAACTTGTCAAATTCGGTAGACGTTCACCTACTTGATTTTTTTAATTAAGCGGTAAAAAATTGATGCGAAGGTCGTTGCTAAGCGTAACTAAAACAATATGAATGTAAACTATTAAGGGGGCAAGCGATTGAATTAACTTTAACTCACTGTCAACAGATGCCACTTGCGTCAATTGATCCTGATTGCAAAGAGGCGGCACATGCATGCAAAAATGCCGCTTGAATGAGGTGCTGCACTAGTTGAAACCAATTTTGGTAACATAGAGGTTCATTCAAATAGAGGAAGCTACTTGTTCCAGAATAAATACAACGTTTTGTTTGTATTATAGTTGAAGGTCAAAATAAATAAATACGGTTTGAAAGTAAAAACTACCACGGGATTGTCACAAAAACATGAAACAAGATTAATCTTGATTACGCGTTATTATTCTTTATCAGAAAAACATAAATTAAAATTAGTTATTTAGTTGCATGAAACTGAAGTAGCATAAACAATACTGTTAATGTTAACACCGACACCGTATAGGTGAACGTACGTCACCGAAATTACCTAGTACCACAGAAAAACTTGTACTAAAATTTCTTTTCTAGTAGGTTACTACAAATTTAATTTATTTGAGGTGGCGAATTAACTAGCAAAGTGTAGTTTATTGTTCATTGGTGAAGTGAATATCCATATCGTCGCATCCAGAATTTGCAATTCGACTAAAAAAATTTGCGATTTAGGGCTATGACAATGTCCGAGAATGATAAGCCTCTTTTACGACATAACGCACAGACAAATATTTAAATCAGGTTCTAGTGAAGATTGCTCAAGTGTTTCATTACAGTTTTTCGATTCTACTAAAATCAACAAATACAAAACCGGTAATAAAAATAATATAAAGATAATACACGTACCTAAATTGAAGTATATCAATTAGAAAACAATGGTGCTATTCATGAAATGATAATCTAAAACAGGGAGAAAATATGGTTTTAACAAAATATTTCACGTAGTAAAATGAAAAGTATTTTTGATATTATGAGAAAATCATCTAAAAATTATAGGTACAAGCGCTATCTCTTGACAAAATTTTTACTACAATTTACATTACTCTTATGGGCAATAATAAACGTTCATTAATAACAGTTGCATTTTATTTTTAGAATATTCTCAAAAGACTTACGTCGCCTAGATAGCAATATCTCAAACATGTTACAAGCACCAACAAATTGAGCCACTGGTTTTGTCTTAATTACAATAAGAAATTTGTCACTCACAACATCGACTATTTGTTTATTTTTAAACAAATTCCAAATTTTGCGCGCTCAATTATTAACAGTCATGTTAATAGAAGATTGATTTATACTTGGCATGAATTTGTAGGTAAATCATTACGTTATACGCGATTTTAATTAACGTTACGCCTTATGGTAAAATAACATGTAAGTTTGCCCCCTTAACTTTTGAGTTTTATCACAACAGTTTTGAAAGAGCTATGATATTTTGCAATTTTTTGTGTTGTGATATCGTTACCTTCGAAAGTTGTCGTCTAAAAATAGATTTTTCTTTTGCCAATGTATTACTAAAATTTTGTCAGGAACATATTAGGACGTCTGGACAGACCCCTTATGGAAGGTGCAATTGTTCCAAAAATTTTCCGAAAATGTGGAATGTTTCAAAATAAAGGTTCTGTTGGCGAGGACCCTAAAGCGGGTCTTTTTTCTAAGCCATTAGACAAGATTAAGGAAATGTTACATATAAAGTTAGAAGTTATTGGAGAGAAGAAACACTCACTTTAGAGCACAAAACGTCGCGTCCACCAGAACCTGAGTTTTCTTTTGGAACATTCGCACCTTCCATGAGATCCAGATACGTTCTTGGCAAAATTTTAGTAATTTTATGTTTGTATTAAGCAGCAAGAACAATGTTCTCACATTTTATAACCCGGAGTTGTGTGTTGATTTTCAGAAATTTTTCCGAGTGGTTGTCCAAAAAACATTATTATTGAGTTAATAATCAACTAAATTACTGCTAATGACATATAATAAAAATAACGTTTGCGCGAGTACTTTTCTGGATATTATGCAGTTACTAGGCGGTAAGAAAACCATATGACTTATAATACAATACGTAAATATTAGTTTTCTGGATATTAAGTTTTTAATTATTATAAAATCAAAAGTTAGTTTGTCACTTAAATTTCCATTTCAATTTTTGCTACGAGTACAAGTACACGCTTTTATGCATTACTAGACAAACATAGCTATTTATTTAATAAGTCCATAATCTACGTTTTTATGGAAGAGACACAGAATTTGGACGAGCGACGACGGATCGAGGCCATAACTGTGGCGTGACAATAAAACGGGGTTATGAGCGACTTGCATACAGGATGTTATGGTGAACTGTATGATTTTACTCAAACAAATACGAACTGCAAATGAATATGAACCGACTTATATCTAGTCGCTTTTGTTTGTGTTTATAAATTGACAGTTTTTATTCTTAAAATCTACACATTTATACTGACATTCACGTTTGGCATTGACAGCCGTCCATAAAGTAACAAAAACAGACTAGTTCATAAAGAGGCACATTATGACCGAATCATAAACAGCCGGTTGACCAGAAAATACTATAAAAAATATATTATGTACATCTCGTATTTGTTAACTAATCGAAAAAAGTTGACCATTTAGTTTTTTTTGTTTAAACTCTTGGCTATGTTTTAAATAAGTAATGTATTTATTTTATAATTGGAAAAACTTTTTCACATATATGTTTCATAAATTCTGCTTGTAGAAATAATCACCTCATATGTGTGCGAAAAAAATTTACGTGTTAACTTTTTACAATAAAAAAATAGATCCATATATTGCCTAACAAAGCTTTACTAATACATATACCTACCAGTATATATCATGTGTTCCACCTTGTTAGTTAAACTGTATTTCGTTTTCGGTTCAAATTTTAAAATTAAATTTCTTTCCCGAAAAACATGAAAGTAGTACAAGCATAGTCAAAGAAATGTAAATAATAAGTAAAATTTAATGAGGATACTAAGAATAGAAGCAACCTTTATTTTATAAATATAGATATTTACAAACAGATCCCAATTAATTTACAAAAGAAACTATATTTTCAATGTGCTGTAAAACAGCAAAACTTTAACTTTAATAAAATGAAACTTTTAATTGTGCGTAAATTATTTAGTACAATGTTGTATTATGGTACATCTTAAAATTAAAAAAAACAAAAAATTATACTTTGTAGAACAGAGTATTAAATTAAATAATTAATCATTTTAATTCTAAACTATTACGCCATGTGCTTATTCGTATTCTTAAGTCGTAACGAAGGACTTACATTATAAAAATTACACTGTTAAATTGTTGAGACTACTTCTACTTTAATTACTTAGAATACTGGCAGGTATGTACGTAATAAAATAATAATTCTTCAATCATTTTATAACATTTAAATTAATAGTTGCCTCAAAATATCTAAAACATTGTATTAAACTGCATTTACATTTGACACTAACAGATCAGAAAATCAAATTATTTTGTGAAACATAATTACAGAATATGCATTGTGA